>SJYV01000524.1:430738-600790 GCA_006410875.1 Neotragus pygmaeus | reverse complement strand
GATGAGATGGCTGGATGGCATCACTGACTCGATGGATATGAGTCTCGGTTAACTCCAGGAGTTGGTGATGGACAGGGAGGCCTGGTGAGCTGCGATTCATGGGGTTGCAGAGTCAGACACAAGTGAGCGACTGTACTGAACTGAATATGACATGACTATGTACAAATTCTACTGGCAACAAAGTACTACTACTATTCTGCGGTTTATAGTCTACATTTACAATAGAAAGAAATGCTAAATTTCAATTAGAGATTAGTAACAAGTTGTGATTCTTTCTCCTATTCAAATTCCTTGACTCTAAATTCCATGTACAGAATTCATGTTGGTTCATGGACCCAAAGTTAAGAATCCATGGATTATGAAGAAGATTAACTTTTCATGTTTGTATAACTATTCTCAACTCTGTCACAGCTGTCTAGAATAAGTATAATTTATTCAATATGAATCTACTACTCTTTTTTCTTTTTTGAGATTTTCTCAAGACATTTCTTTATTTTCTCAACCTCAGCTACAATCTCACGCCCAGAATTTTATCTGCTGATTCTATGATAATTGACCTTTCAAGCCATTATTTATTTTTACTAGGACCTTTAACACTATTTTAAAACTCCAGATGCTGCAGATGAAAACAAATACAAAAAAATAACAATAAGATCATTTATGTGCTAAAGTGCTAGACTGTGGATAAGCAAAGATGGAAGGTTCCTGGCTACACACCAAGTGAACTCGAAAGTGAAGTAGCTCAGTCGTGTCCGACTCTTTGTGACCCATGGACTCTAGCCTATCAGGCTCCTCCGTCCATGGGATTTTCCAGGCAAGCATACTGGATTGGGTTACCATTTCCTTCTCAAGGAGATCTTCCCAACCCAGGGATTGAACCTGGGTCTCCCACATTGTAGGCAGATACTTTACCATCTGAGCTCAGGGAAGTCCATAAAAAGTAAAAATGGCTCAGCTGTGTCCAACTCTTTATGACCCAGAATTCCCCAGGCCAGAATACTGGAATGGGTAGCCTATTNTTGAACCTGGGTCTCCCACATTGTAGGCAGATACTTTACCATCTGAGCTCAGGGAAGTCCATAAAAAGTAAAAATGGCTCAGCTGTGTCCAACTCTTTATGACCCAGAATTCCCCAGGCCAGAATACTGGAATGGGTAGCCTATTCCTTCTCCAGGGAATCTTCCCAACCCAGGAATTGAACTGGGGTCTCCTGCATTGCAGGCAGATTCTTTACCAGCTGAGCAACCAGGAAAGCCCACCCCAAGAAGTGCCTAAATAATGGCCACTCCCTCCTGTGTGCCAGTAGTACAGAAATAGTTATTACTACTCTTCTTAAAATGCTGTAAGTTAGGTCTTCAGAAAGCTATGTCACATCTGTCCCTTTCCTTACTGACTACACATGTATAGTTTCCTAAAATATTTTTTTATCTTCAAATCAGTGTTGTTCTCCTTCCCAACAAACCTTACACAAACTGAGAAGAAAGAAAAAGAGTATTTTTTCCACTGTAGAGTTGCAGATCTGCACTATACCTAAACATTCACTAGATGAAGTATTAATAATTGATATGCTATTAGCTCATCTTTTTCCTTCACAGGTCAACTCTCAGGGGATTATTTTATAAATTGTTTGCTGAAATATATTTCATTTCTTTATTAAAAGACCACTAAGCAGGAATACTTACATATACCAAGGGACAGTTTTATAGTCACCCATATTTCTTTTCCCATTTTGAGGCATGGCATATGATTTCTTAGTCTTCTCACGCTCAGGTTGCAACTGTCTGATACCCTAAACCAGACACAGTTGTTCAGAACCCCCACAGATATCAAAGCTCATTGATGCTCATGTCCCTTATACAAAATGGCCCAGTATTTGCATATAACCTATGTATATTCTTCTGTCTACTTTAAATCATCTCCAGTTTACTTATAGTACCTAATACAATGTAAATGCTATGTTAATAGTTGCAAATACAATGTAAATGCTATGTAAATAGTTGCCTGCACATGGAAAATTCAAATTTTACATTTTGGAACTTTCTGAACATTTTTTTTCAGATATGATTGACCACTGTTGGTTGAACCTATGGATGTAGGACGTGCAGATGCAGAGAGCTGTACAGTGACTCTACCCTGACTTGGAACCTGTGCAGGGCAGGTCTACTTGGGTGACTGCTTGATCTCCCACAGGTACACAAGGTAGGGCTCCTAACTCGTCATTTCTCTGCCTTTCAACAAAACTGAAAATGATCTCTTATAATTACGCAGTCTGGGAATCTAGAACCCTCCAACCCTCAGTAGTAGTTTGGCACTAGAGAACCACAGTTTACTTTCATGTCATCAACTCAGAAAAGTAAGGGATCAGAAGACCAGGGTTTTCTGCAGTGCATAGTGCTCCTCTGGGATTCTTTGGTCCATTTACTAACAGTGCTGACAATGCAAGACACATGATATCCCCCAGAACTAAAGAAACAGTAGCAAAAATCTTCCTTAACTATCCATTACCAAGGGAAGCGGTGAAATGAAGACATGCTATTAATTTTGAACTAAAATCAACTAGTTCATTGAAATGCCTTTATTACTTCAAATGTTTTATGCTCTCTCTGTGTTTTTCTACATAACTATTTTTGAAGTGTGGATTAAAGACAGGGGTTTCCTCACTAGTTATAGGAACTGTATCTATCCACATTTAATTAAAAATAAAGCCCATTTCTTTTTTCTGTCAGGTGAAACATTATCTTAAGATCTGCTGGAAATTTTGCATTCTTTTCTGAACAGAATATTGAAAATTTGAAAGCTACTATACAGAACCAGGCAAACATATAAAAAGGACAAACAATGATTTCAGAAATCAAAGGTTAGGGTAAGACAAGTCTTTAAATAGTGTATGTATTGCTCTGTCTTTTCCAGGATGAATATTAAACTAAACTAGTAGCACAGACAGAGGGCATCATAAACACAGGAAAATAGACATGAGATAACAGTATTTCTGCTGTATGGACTTCGGGAACACAGCAGAGTCCTGTGCAAATGCCATAGGAACATGAAATCAGCATTGCCTCTCTGCAAATCATTCTTCAGTAAAAGCGACTGGGCATTTTGGGGACCATCCTAATTCAAATTTAGAGCAGACCTTATGAAAACTTCTTGTAAAACAAGATTATGCCATTTCTCAAATTATAAATAAAAAATTTTTTAAGAATAAAAGTCAGCGCTGGGAAGGGTATAAGGAAAAGGCCAATCTAGTATCACACTGTCAGAAAGTCAATTAGTGCCATCTTTCTTGAGCAGTTGGGCCATACATATGAAAATCCCTTAAGATGTCCTGCTCTTTGCATAAACAGACTTGGTGGTTGTGGTGGGGGAGACGATGAGGGTGAAGGATGAAGTAGGAGTTTGGGGTTAGCAGATGCAAGCTATTACATAGAGAATAGCTAAACAACAAGGTCCTGCTGTATAGCACAGGGAACTATATTCAATATCCTGTGATAAACCATAATGGAAAAGAAAAAAACCCAACAAATAGATACATTGCCCTTTGGACTCAATTTCTGAAGATTCCTCTGGAGAATATAACAAAGGGCACATACATAAAAATTTTGCTGCAGAAATATTTAACAAAATAAATAAAATCTGGATTTCCCTGGTGGTATAGTGGAGAAGAGTCTGCCTGCTAATGCAGGGGACACAGGTTTTATCCCTGGCTTGGGAAGATTCCACATGCCACAGAGCAACTAAATCCACGGGCTACAACTACTGAGCCTGTACTCTAGAGACCAGGAGCCGCAATTACTGAAGCCCACGTGCCCTGGAACCTGTACTCTGCAACAAGAGAAGCCCTAGGACTGCATCAAAGTTGCTTGCTGCAACTAGGGAGAATTCTCATGCAATAAGGAGCAACCAAAACTAAATAAATAAATCAGGTGAAAACAGAAATGAAATCTGCAATAGTACAACATTGGAAATGACTTAAATGCTAAATAATAGGAGCCTGGCTAAGTAAATTATGTCACATCATACAAAGAAACAGGAGGCAGTCATTGACAACACTTGGCAAGTATATTTATCTATACTAAAAATAAAAGCCCATATGATTTTAAATTTTCAAAATGTTACAAAGTAGTAACATATATAAAAGAAATACATGTAAAGATCAATCCATACAGAAGTATCTGAAAAGATACAATCAAAATGTTTACAATATATTCTTATGAATGTACGCATTTTCTCTTCTTCCTGTTGAATTTTTGTTGTATGACACTTTTACGATTAAAAAGTGTATTTCTAATTAGACTTGTCAGGGTATAAACTAATTACTGCATGCGTACACTATAATACACATTTTTACTTCACTAAAATGAGCATAGTTCCTTTTCACCTCTGAAATATCAGCTGTATTCAACACCTTTGCTAAGACTCAGAAGGGAAGGGGATAACACATTTTCCTTTATTCTGACATGCATTTCCATTAATTACATGCTTTCTCTTGTGTTCATCAACAGTAAACTTCAGGGTAAGTTTTTCCTACCAATTTTAAACGGTTCTGCATGGCCAATTTTCAGGTCTGTCAAGAAAAGCCAAGACTAATATCCCAGTGTCATGTTTATAGCCATCTGTGTAGAAACAAAATCAGCTTTGGACAGCTTTTATCTTGCTAAGGTTCACATATTTTGATGTGCGGATGAATACTTGGGTTTAGAAGCATCAATGGATTAACATGTTTGGCAAGGGAGGGAGTGGACCTCTTCTTCAAAACTACCTCTTTCAAGAATTGATGGAATGAGCCATTTTGGAAGAAAATAAAAACAAAACCAACAAAATGAAACAAAGCACAGTAGTTTTAGGCCAGAGCTGGAGCTTAACTAAGTAAGAAAACAAAGTGAGTAGAATTTGTTTTATAGTCATAAGATGATGTCCTAAGTGGTAAAGAAATGAGGCGGCAGGCAGCCACACCTGGTCTATACTTCCCTGGGGGCACGGAGGGTAACCAGCACGGCTGGACACCTGCAGGCTGGGGTGGACGAGGCGCAAAAGGCTCTCCAGCCAGCATTCAGTGCCCACAGGTCATGTTTAGGCCTTTCAAGTACATCTGCCATCTGGCCTCACTTGCTTTCCTTATAATTATTTCCCTTTCCCCTTTCTGCCCTGGAGTCATCTTAAAGGAAATTATGAAGTATAGGATTAAGTACACAGACAGCAATGATTTTTTTTTTTAATATCAAATACATCTGAGATACCAGCTTTTACATCATACCTTTGGCAGTTTCTTCCTTCTGAACAAAGAAGTTGGTGGCCCAAAAAGCTGGCTTCTCTGATCCCTGACTGACTTGTGTATAAGCCCCTTCAGCATTTACCTGGTTTGTCCAGTGGCCAAATCCTAGAACCTCCTAGATCCTAGAACATTTTACATATACATGGGACTTCCCTGGGGGTCCAGTGGTTAAGACTCTGGACTTCCAGTGCAGAGGACATAGGTTTGATCCCTGGTCAGGGAACTTAGGGCTTCCTTTGTGGCTCAGCTGGTAAAGAATCTGCCTGCAATGCGGGAAACCTAGGTTCAATCCTTGGGTTGGGAAGATCCCCCAGAGAAGGGAAAGGCTACCCACTCCAGTATTCTGGCCTGGAGAATAACATGGACTGTATAGTCCATGGGCTCACAAAGAGATGGACATGACTGAGTGACGTTCACGTAGCAGGGAACTGAGCTCTCACATGCCATGGGGCACAGCTCAAGAAATAAAAATAAAAAAATAAAAAAAATAAAAATTATTGCCAATTATAGCAAGTAGATTGATAAACATTGTGACTGTAGCTTTAAGACTACTAAATAGAAAAGGTTTAGTATTTTATGGCTGATAACGGGATTTCAGTAAAATGGTTGGTCTTCAAAGCACGAAAATAAGACTTCAAATTAATTACGAAAGCCTGAAAGAAAATGGAAGACCCTTGTAGGAGATCCACATGGTAAATCTACAGGATAGCAAACATCCAGATGTTTTGAAACATCTGTATTACTGCATGAACTTTTCCATTTTCCCCCTCAATGTTTGGTTTCACGCAGACAAAACAAGAACTATACTTCCAACTTGGGCAGCTTTCAAAACTGTCAAGGAAAACATTTCGTTACATTGTTTATTTTTGATGCTTCTAAAATGAGGCTGGGCTTCCCAGGTGGCACTAGTGGTAAAGAACCTGACTGCTAATGCAGGAAACGTAAGAGACACGAGTTTGATCCCTGGTTCCGGGAGATCCACTGGAGGAGGGCAGGGCAACCCACTCCAGTATTCTTGCCTGGAGAATCCCATGGGTAAAGGAGCCTGGTGCGCTACCTCCATAGGGTTGCAAAGAGTTGGACATGACTGAAGCAACAGCATGCACGAACGAAGGCAAACTGAGGCTAACTTCCTCATTTTTTTTATTCCTCACAGTACTACTGAGTAGATGTCTATTACCTGTTTGGTTGAATGAGGGGAGAAAAAAGATGACTTCTAATTAAATGCACAACTGAATAGGGAAATTATTTCTGAGTAGGACAATTCCATTATTAGTAATAGCATATCTATGAACTCAGGAGTACATTTATTCTGAATCTTTCATTCTATGCATCCATATTTCATCAATCTTTATCATCTCTCATTATAATATATGGAGAGCCTGGATAATTATTCTTGTTTTACAGGTAAAAATACAGAGGAACTGAGAGATGAAATCTGTCAAGTCACATACTGAGATCTTGTAGATATTCAATTGCCCGGCCCAAATCATCCAATAAAACAAGATGTTTCTCTGATTGAAAAGGTTTATTATTTAAACCCAGAAGATAATTATTTCTATATTTGTTTATTCATTTTGTTATAGGGTCTGAATTACTGAGAGATGTGAATAAGAAGACAGCATCTGCGACACACCCTGGAATTCATTTTCCCCTTAAAACCTGCCCAAACACCTTCATTTTTCCATCAAAGAGGATAGAGATCTTTTTCTAGCTGGTATTGGATACTCTGGAGTTCCCTGATTGCTCAGTGGTAAAGAATCTGCCTGCAATGCAGGAGATGCAGGTTCAATCCCTGGGTTGGGAAGATACCTTGGAGAAGGAAATGGCAACCCACTCCAGTATTCTTGCCTGGAGAATCCCATGGACAGAGGAGCCTGGTGGGCTACAGTCCATGGGGTCACAAGAGTCAGACATGACTGAAGCGACTGAGTACACATACATATAGTAGATACTCTGGACAAAAGGGAGATGATGGCATTGGTAGATTCTACCTCGTAGGGTTGTTGTGTTACCTGAGGAATCGTGTGTGAAGGGTTTAGGGTAGTTTCTGGCACCTACTATTTGCTCAAAGAGCTGTATTGTGCAGTCTTATTGTTCCTAATACTACTGATATTGGGTCTGATGCATGTTTTAATCTCTTTAATTGTAAGTTCATTCCCACTTCTTGCTATGTAGACACTGATAATGTATGAACACTATTCATTATTATAATGTGCCATTTTACATGAAGAACAACTCTGTTTTGCTCTCCGGTCTCAGCAGATGATGAGTAATCAGCATCCGGTCTGGGTTAGGGTTAGTCTCCCTAAACTGCTCCTGATCCTAGTCATGCTTCCTCTTGGCGCAGTAAAGTGGAAGACTGAAATAAATTTCAGAACTGACCAATCCATTCAAAAACCCTTGATTTCAGGACTATTCATGGGAGCAAACTACTCTGTGAAAGCTGGGAGATATACATTCACCCAGGCAGACAATGAATGCTAATTTGGTGCCCATGACATGCCAGGTTTTTGACAGCTCTGTTTAAAAATGTAGGCGAGACCACCGACCCCCGTGGTCACATTCCTGAGTGAGCAGAGGATGGGTGTAGGTGTCCATTTGACTTCTGAAGCAAGACGGAGACAAAGGAAATGTGAATGCAGAACTCTCAAAATGGCAAAGAGATCTTGGGCAGTAGTTTCCTCTAGAAAGAACTAGAAGGAAAAGGCTGACCCAACAGCTTGTCTAAGGCCCAGGAGAATTTCAGACTCCATCTGTTCAGTTCAGTTCAGTTGTTCAGTCGTGTCTGACTCTTTGTGACCCCATGGACTACAGCATGCTAGGCCTCCCTGTCCATCACCAACTCCCAGAGTTTACTCAAACTCATGTCCCTTGAGTCAGTGATACCATCCAATCATCCTCCTGCCTTCAGTCTTTCCCAGCATCAGGGTCTTTTCTAAGGAGTCAGTTCTTCACATCAGGTGGCCAAAGTACTGGAGTTTCAGCTTCAGCATCATTCCTTCCAATGAATATTCAGGACTGATTTCCTTTAGGATGGACTGGTTGGATCTCCTTGCAGTCCAAGGGACTCTCAAGAGTCTTCTCCAACACCACAGTTCAAAAGCATCAATTCTTCGGTGCTCAGCTTTCTTTATAGTCCAGCTCTCACACCCATACATGACCACTGGAAAAACCATAGCTTTGACTAGACAAACCTTTGTTGGCATGTTTGTCATGCCTTTGTTGGACTCCATGTAGTACGTTTAAAATTGGCACGATGCTGAGAGACACTGCACCCGAGGTCGAAGAAGGGTTGCATGTGGACACAAGGGGCCATTCCACTTTCATTGGAACCAGGGGGAGGATTTATTCCCCAATTCTCTTTGCACAGGTCCACCCATATGCAGGCCTGGCATTTTAAGCTGTCATAAGGACTCTGGCTCAGGGTCTCCACAAGTATTCTTGTTCAACAATGTAAAAATCTGCCTGCAATGCGGGAGAGCCAGGTTTGATCCTTAGGTTGGGAAGTTTCCCGGAGAAGGGAATAGCAACCCATTCCAGTATTCTTGCCTGGAAAATCTCATAGACAGAAGAGCCTGGTGGGGTACAGTCCATGGGGTCACAAAGAGTCAGACATGACTAAGCAACTAACATTTTATCCCCAAAAAGGAGTGAAGCTGTTTGGGGACCGTATTGTTGGGAGAGAGACAGCATTGGCTGAGGCAGTCAGGACAGAGGGGATATGTCACTTTTTCTCCCTTCCCCTCTCTAGCAGAACGAAGGTCTCAGCACAGGCTGTGGATGCCAAGGAAGGAAGAGGATGGGAGAAATAGAGTCAAGAAGGAGAGTCCTGGTTTACCATGCACTGGCTCTGTGACCTGGGTTATTCACGATGTGTAGTTTTAGTGTCTGCATTTGCCAAGTGGGTGTAAACCCCTTATACACTGCCTTCCGAGACAACCTGTGGCCATCCAGTGAGAGGTGTGGGGAGGTACTCTGAAACCGCTCCATCTCTCTGCCGACTGGGAGGATAAAGCAGATGTGAGAAGCATACATTCTGCCCTGCAAACCTCAAGAAACTGAGCAAGAGATTTGGGAAAAATGGACTTGTATGTTTTTACCTTGGCCATATGAAGAGATCTGAGTAATTCCCTGGTAGAACTACTTGTAAAAGTAATAGGTATCAAAGAGGTGAGGAAACAGTCAGAGCCCATGTGTGTCATCCAGGAATGGCTTCCCTCTGGCTCTGCTGTAATTTGAGGGGAAGAACACCGCTTCTACAATGTGACTGGGTGTCAGGCTAAATTTGAAGGTACAGACCAAAAGTTTCAGCAGCTACTGTAACTTTACTCACACTGTGACAGGTAAATCTTTACCTCATGCCTTTGGTTATGCAAATCAAAGGGCTTGCTTTGCCTGACAGTCTTTTTTAAAAGGAAGATTAACATGAAATGTATTTTGCCCAACCCATTCAGCCATCCATTCCCACATTTCTGACAATGAGAAAGATTCAAAACGGGGCTGACCTAAGGCTTAACTTTTCTGCTGAAATTCCTCTGCGTGCCTGCTGTCTGCTCTTCATGTGTATAAACATGTTACAATAAGGTATGTGGGTGGCTTCAAGTGAAAGGCACCCAGGATCGAAGAGCAGGTGAGAAAGCCTCATTCAGGACAGGAGATGCTAAATGCTGGGTTTTACCCTAGATTTGTATCAGAAGAGGGCATTCTAAAGTAGCCCTTTCTGATCATTGTGTCAACAAAAATACAGGAACATCTGAAACCTGGACTGAGTCCCCACAGGCAGGGATATTTCAATTTTTTGTTTTATTTATTGAGATCTCTCTCTCTCTCTCTCTTACTTAATGTACAAAGCCCAGTTATTGTGCACTGCCACCAAGCTGGAGCTTTTTAAATGATTCAGGGAAGTATAGCTTTCATTTAGGTTTGTGCCCTCCAGTCTGTTTATACTGGTCGATACACTTGTCTGAAAAATATAATGGATTAGCACATCATTCAACAAGCTAGTCAGAAGGCAAGCTCAAGGCGACAGACACCAAAAAGTAAATTACAGTCAGTAGTCGGGCCAGGCCATGCCCAGAGCTAGGAAACATCGTATCAGCACAAAACCTGTATTCTCTGAGAATGGTGGCGGAACAGAAAGGGATGAAAAATTTACACTCAAATATAATAAAACAATCAGCTCTACCAATTCATATGGCACTAAAAACTGTGTGGTTTATGACGGCAGATACAAAGGGAATCTGGCGCTTATGACTGTCCCCCAGCACATTACAGCCTCAGCTGGAAACAGACTTGGTGGCATTTGTTTCATTTAATGGGTCCACTTTGCAAGTGGGCATATATCATGCCTTACTTTACACATTCCTTTTAAATATTTGAAAAATGTCAGTTGGCCACAGATTTGTATTCAGAGACCCAAGTGTTGAGGGGTCTCAGGGTTCGGGGAGAGGAGATGAGAAAGTCAGGGTACAGGGTGAAGAGAGGAAAAGAAGGCTAAAAATTATGTTTTCATTCTTAGCTTTCTCTCTCTTTCTTCCTCCCTCTCCTTATTCCCTTCCTTCCAGTCTCTTTTCTCAAGAGACAAAAAGCAGTGTTGAGACACATTCTCAAGATCTTGAATTTACATAATCTATATAAATCTATGTAATCCGTGTCACCTACTTTGACGTGAACCAACTCATCATTATGGCAGATATGTCTAGTTATAATTATTAAATAGTTTTCTACTTTACAATTAGTTAACACAAACAAGTAGAAATAGGTTGAAAAGGTTTTTTAAAAAACCATAAAATAAACTCCAAACAACAAAACAAATCGCTTCCCTTACTAAGAGCTTACTGAGGGACTGTCATGTTCTCAGGCATTGCAATTTTACAAAAATATTCCTTTACCAATTATGTACTAACTGTATGGAGAGACTCGGAGAAGGCAACGGCACCCAACTCCAGTACTCTTGCCTGGAAAATCCCATGGACGGAGGATCCTGGTAGGGTGCCATCTCTGGGGTCTCTAGGAGTCGGACACGACTGAGCGACTTCACTTTCACTTTTCACTTTCATGTATTGGAGAAGGAAATGGCAACCCACTCCAGTGTTCTTGCCTAGAGAATCCCAGGGATGGGGGAGCCTGGTGGGCTGCCATCTCTGGGGTCACACAGAGTCGGATATGACTGAAGCGACTTAGCAGCAGCAGCAGCAGTATAGAGAGACAGATGAACAGAAAAGGAATGTGGGTGTATTTAGCGGGAATGTTTAAGACAACTAGAAAACCTACAAATGCAAAGATAGACCTGCAAAATCATCCATCGTATGAAGTGCTTGTATGTGATTTAAGAGAAGCAGAAAAGGAAGCAAAGATGGGATTTCAAAGTTAAAAGTATTACAGGAAATATTTTCTCCACTTGTTTCCCTCTCTATATGGATTATTAGATGTTAATAGGGGAACCAATGAATACAATTTCTGAAATTTAGCCTCGGCAATATTTGTAGTAGACTCGATCGTATAGCAACCGTGGAAAGATCACAGGCAGCAGACCTCATTCGGATGACTAACAAGGCACATCAAATGGAACTATTTAATTATACTGGAACTTGCCCCATGGTTGAAGCCACTGCTCCCTCTAGAATGTCCTTTCGTCTCATGGGTGGCACCTCCACCGGGTTTGGCAGGAAAGGGACTTACCCTGACCTTAGTCTGTAACTGATATTTCCATCTTTGATCTTGCCTTACCCTTGGTATCATTGCTATATTGTACCTCTGTCAGTTGCACCCCTATGTGGATGAACCTGCACCCCTATGTGGATGAACCAATTCTGATCAATCCCAGCAAAAGTAGCTATATTATTGTCTTCAGGTCACTCCTCTAGAAATTCCTTCAAAACTTATTTCTCCTCTTCTCCACTTCCATATTCAAAGTCCGTTTCTCAATTTCTCTCCAGCAGAAGAGCTAGAGATAATCCTATTTATTTCCCAGGTTCACACTGTTTATACTAAGTTTACCCTATCTCACACCTGGGTCCGAAGATTTTCCCTCTCTAGAATCTTCAATCTATCTTTCTCTGCATGCAACTTACCAACCTAATGTTAACGTCATCTGAGGCTTCAATACTTAGGCCACCTGATGCAAAGNTTATACTAAGTTTACCCTATCTCACACCTGGGTCCGAAGATTTTCCCTCTCTAGAATCTTCAATCTATCTTTCTCTGCATGCAACTTACCAACCTAATGTTAACGTCATCTGAGGCTTCAATACTTAGGCCACCTGATGCAAAGAGCTGACTCACTGGAAAAGACCCTGATGCTGAAAGACGGAAGGCAGGAGGAAAAGGCGATGACAGAGGAAGAGATGGTTGGATGGTATCACCAAGTCAATGGACATGGGTTTGAGCAAACTCTGGGAGATGGTGAAGGCAGAGAAACCTGGCATGCTGCAGTGTGGGGGTCAAAAAGAGTTGGATGCACCTGAGCGGCTGAACAACAACAGCAAACTCAGAAGTGAGATCCATTAAGCCCAGCTCTCCTTCAAACTACTTTTCCCCCTCTGCACGTTCTTGCCCTTGAATTTCCTGGCAGAGATGCTAACACTCACCAAACATATTGGTACCGCTCACTCAACAGCCCACTGCATTTGGCTTCAGGCAAAATGATGCTCCTGATGATACTCAAATCATTGGTCATCTTCTAACTGATGGATGCAATGGTTGTGTTCTGTTCTCGTAATATTTTAACTTTAGGACACTCGATCACATCCTTTTTGAAAAAGCTTTCTTGACTTCTCTAATGGCAGCGTCCATGGTTCTCCTAGAGGAGGAGCCTCTCCAGGTTGCTTTCTGATCATTTGTGTTTCATCTTATATGCTTTCGTCTCATCCTTGACCCACCAGTAAACTGGGATCTTCTCAGCAGCCCCCACTTCCTCCTCCTTGAACTGCAANAGGAGCCTCTCCAGGTTGCTTTCTGATCATTTGTGTTTCATCTTATATGCTTTCGTCTCATCCTTGACCCACCAGTAAACTGGGATCTTCTCAGCAGCCCCCACTTCCTCCTTCTTGAACTGCAAATTCAAGATGCTCAGTAATCTCATCTGCCTCCTTCAGGCCCTGGTACAATCTATAATGCTAACCACCTCAGTAATCTCATCTGCCTCCTTCAGGCCCTGGTACAATCTATAATGCTAACCACCTCCCTACCTGTAATTCTGAACCCAACCTCTCCCTTGAGCTCTGGAGCCTGTTCAATGATGGCCCACAAGTTTCTCAAATGTCTTACATCTAGATTGGAACTAAGTTGTAAAAATGCATTTCCTCTTTGTTTTCCACTACATTTGATCAGTCATCAAGGCACTTATCTTACCCAAAAGAGGCTTCTCAAAACCATCCCCCCTTCTCTTTATTTCCACTGATGTGTTCTATAATAATTCTTTTTAAAAAGTCTCTTTCCTAAGCTATCTACTACCTTTTAACTGTAAGACTGCCATCTATTCAGTATCTTCCAAATTTTTTTGCGAGAATATTTTTTTCCTGAAGCACAGATCTACTGTTTAACTCTTCCCTTTAAAACTTTTGATGGTTTCTCAGGGTCTAGAAGAGAAAGTCCTTTTCTTTGCTTCCTCTAGCATTCTTTATGGTCAGTCCAGTCCTAACTCTCCAGACTCACCTCTTGCCGTAAGAAATGACCTTGTAGATACGCCTCCCTTTGCCTGGAATATCACCTTTTCCTTTTGCAGATGGGAAATGCCCATGAACACCTGAACCGAACACCATTTCTTTAGTAAATCCTTTGTAGACTTCTCTAGGCAACTAGCTATCCACATTCTCTATTCCTGTGGTTTACAGTGCATCTCTTTATTGGAATATGTGACATTCATTATTCATTGAAATATCTGAGGCCTACAATGCATAGGTCACTGTAGCTTGGTTACTGTGTCTGTGGAACTGGGTCATTGAGGATAGGAACTATGCCTTAGTTATTAATAGCTTCAATTTATTTTAATTTGGACATATGGGTCACTCAGTATTGGTTGAATGCTGGTATGCATGAATATATATCAAATATGAAGGAAATATCATAGGTAATCTGGGTTTAGACCCTTATATTTATTACTGGGCTCTGCTACTGAATTTTGGAGGTTCTAATAATGTTGAATATCAGAGTTTTTGAATATATCTAGGTAACTTTACTGATGCTTTCAGGAGTTCATTTATAGACACTAGCATTGTGAGAATAACTGTTTTATGGTTCTGAGCAGGATGGTTAATTGCTCCAAATCTCAGCTTCTCTTCATCCATAAACCTTGAATAATTCTACTTGTTAAGTACTACAACTTCCCAGAGGCAGCTAGCAATAATAATAATAGTTAACATCGAACACTTCAGAGTAAATTGGGATAGGCTTAAATGCTAGTCCTGTCACTTTCTAGCTGTAATGCTTTGGGCAAGTTATTTAACCTCACTGAGCCTCAGTTTTCATATCTATAAAATGGGAATGGTAATTGCACCTAATGACTGGTAGGATTATAAACTTTAATGGTAGTGAAGTGCCAAGAACCATGCCTGGCACAAAGTAGGGGCTTAATAAATGTAGTTATAATTCTGGTTCACTGTGAGGCTATATATATGAATAAAAAAGGTCCAGAGGGACAGGAATATGTCACAAAGAAGGCATCAAGAGCACACAAATCAATCACATACATATATATATATTAATACCACATAATAGTTTAAGACTCTACACAAATTTTCAGTGTATTTGCACTTTTTACACTCTTAGACACCCTACATCTGGGCTATGTAATAAATATGAATTGATTATGTTTAAATGTCTAGAGTCAATAAAATCTGAATCTGTTCTAAAAAATGAAACATGAGTGTAGAAGAGAAAGTCAGTCTGTCCTTTGCATCAGCCCAGAATGAAAGGGTAACAGTGAGGTATCTGGGAGAACTACAGTTATTGACATCACTGACCTATAAACATATCCCCTTCAGCATGATATACAGCACTTCAGTACCCTTGTTTTTATATAATTGCTATTACCAAAGCCTTTCAATTTCAAGTGCTCAAACGAGAGCAATTCATATTTCAGATAATCTGCCAACGAGGAAAACTAATTTCAAAATATTTGATCATAAAAGTTGTCCTCAGCTTCTACAGAGATAATTTAGTCAAATAATATCAGATAATCTGAAAGCAGTCTTAGCAGGAAATTGCTCGGGACTCCATCTAAGCAGCTTCCATTTGCACTTATATAAATGTACTGAAAGTGTAGGAGACTTTGACAGCCTGCCATATGTGATTTCATTCCATAGCCTACCTACTTTACCATCAAAAGTTATATCCTTTGAAGCATTGCCAGAATTACTTTACCCCAGTAGATATGCTAGATGTGCCCTTTAAAAGCCATATCATTTCTTTTCTACTCTGACTAGTTCAGGGTAGCATCTGCTCAACTAAATTCCTTTGAAGGTTAAAAATAAAATAGCCTACTTCTTCTGCTGGGCTCCCCTCCCCCACCCCCTACCCTGGTGCTGAGGATAAAACGCCCAGTGCTGAATGAATTTCAGAGGGTACTTTTTTTTTTTTTTTTTAAAGGAAGAAGAAGCCTGAGAAATTGTCCCTCTGCTTCACACTTAAGGAAAATTAAGATCCAGGCTTTTTGAAGGTCGCTTGCCTGGTCAGAAGAAGAGACAAGACCAGAACCAGGTTTCCAGGACCTTAGTCCAGAGGGCCTTCTCCTGCTTCTCCAAAGGCAGAAACGTCTAATAGATAAAAGGCAGGCCACACCAGGAACCAGGGCTTCCCTGGTGGCGCAGAGGTAAAGCATTCACCTGTAATGCGGGCAACCTGGGTTTGATCCCTAAATGGGGAAGGGTCCTGGAGAAGAGCGTGGCAAACCACACTCCAGTATTCCTGCCTGGAGAATCCCCACGGTCAGAGGAGCCTGGTGGGCTACAGTCCATGTGGCCAAAAAGAGTCAGATGTGATTGAAGCGGCTTAGCACGCAAGCCAGAAACCAACAATGGCAAACACCACCAATGGCGTGTCTTAATGTCATAAACAGAAAGTGAATGCTGGGATTTCACCTCCAGGAGAACATTTGCTTTTCAGAAACAGTCCTGCTTGGCATTCCTTCTCCTCAGAGCTGCTGACAGTTGCAGTCAGTTATTACACTGTTGTGACTTGGAAGCTTATGCCCCCAAACAGATCAAAATTAGCAACATCACGATTCAGGATTGTCTATTTTCCCCTCAGCTTGCTAATCTATGCCTCTTTTATAATTATTTTAAAAGGCACTATCTGATTTCCTGAGCACCGCCCCAGGTGTTCTCAGCGATAATGAATGGATAAACATATCATCTAGTGTCATGGAGCAGTTGTGACATTTTAGAAATATCTTCCGTTCGACTCTTCTAATTTCGATGTATGTTAACATCCAAAGTTGCAGGGTTTTTTTTACTAAAGAGCTGAATGAGTCCCAGTCAATGTATGATTTACTTGTCTGCTCAGCTGAAAAGGTTTGGAGATGTAGTGAAACGGCATAGTCCTTTCTTGCTCTTTGCAAACTCTGGGATGTCAATTCTAATCAACGAACTGGAAAAATTGTTTTTTTCTTTTTATAATTTCAGGGAATTGGTTCCTACTCTCACCTCTTATTTTCCTCAAATTTGCATCTTCTGTCCTAAGGGAATGTGTGAAAGTGAAAGTGAAGTCGCTCAGTCTTATCTGACTCTTTGGGACCCTATGGACTGTAGCCTACCACGTTCCTCTGTCCATAGGAGTTTTCAGGCAAGCATACTGGAATGGGTTGCCATTTCCTTCTCCAGGAGATCTTTCTGACACAGATATGCAGACAGAATATCACAAGCACACCTAACTTCCACTGCAAGTGCTTTGACATGACCCTGGACAACTAGAATGAACAGCATGACCAGGTTACAAAAGACATTCCCCTTACACTGGGCAACTGAGGCAAGGAGATCGTCACGCTTACTAGGAACGGTGAGCTCTGCTTGCCCCTAAAAAGATGTCTACCAACAGAATCTCATGTTCCACACAGTCATTTCTGATTGATTTGACAACAGCATACCTCTGAACACTTTTTGTGCCTCTCTCCCCTTCCTTCACTGCTCCCCCCACCCCCAACTTTGATTCATCAAGTAGACAATGATTTTCTTCATAGATACTTAAAAGCAAGAGTGGAACTCACCACTTAAAGGAACACTTTGTAATACAAATAATCTTTATGTAGCCATTTTGTGATTTGGCTAGGCTCAACATTTCTTAAGACAAAGCCAACCTGTACACTTCATAGGAAAGGACCAGATCCTAATTAATGCTACAATGCCAGCTTTCTGGAAACATTCCTGCTATGTCTGCTATATATAGCCAAGCACATTTTATGCAATTTTAAGCTCCTAAGAGTATCAAGCTTAACAATTAGGGGCTTCAGTTAATCAGACCTAAGCAGCTAATAAAGTACAATAGTAACAAACATCTGAAAGTCAAGACAGGCTATAGAATTATACTAAAACTTGTAAAATCATCCCCTATGTATCTGCTTCTTAAAGCCTTAGCTTTTTCCTCATCGGGAGGTGATTTTTCTATTGTTTTCTTGGCAAAGCATTATAAAAGGGATTACCTGTGGTTCCAAAGTAAGGTTCCTATTGGGGAGAGAGGCCAAATGGAAGGCAACTGCTTGATACAAAACTTGCTTCTATAAAACCTAGGAAAAAAGCTAAATGCAATATATGACTGTTTACCTGATATCCAAATGCTGATACTGACAAACTTCTGAGGTCTACCAAAATGCTGCATTTGGCACGTAGGTGATCTCTGTCACCTCTGCCAAGGGCCCGTTGTTGTTTATTCACTAAGTTGTGTCCAACCCTTTGGGACCCATGGGCTGTAGCCCACCAGGCTCCTCTGTCCATGGGATTCTCCAGGCAGGAATACTGGAGTGGGTTGCCATGCCCTCCTTCAGGTGATCTTCCCAACCCAGGGACTGAACTCAGGTCTCCCACATTGCAGGTGGGTTCTTTACTGACTGAGCCACCAGAGAAGCCCAAGAATACTGGAGTGGGTAGCCTATCGCTTCTCCAGGGGACCTTTCCCACCCAGGAATTGAACCAGGGTTTTCTGCATTGCAGGCGGATTCTTTACCAGCTGAGATACCAGGGAAGCCCCGCCAGGGGCCCTGCCTTGCCCTAAAAACTGCCAATCTCAAGCCACTTTTTTCTTTCCCAGGGAAAACTTCTTTGTGCGTACATTCTTTTGCTTTCAAAAAAAAGTCTGCATAGATATTGAAAGTAATAGATTTAATCTGCCAGTACATTAAAAATTAACAGCATCAGAGGAAGTTTTTGTCTTATTATTGAATGTGGTTAAGTTTTGCAGTTATAGGAGGCCGAAAGGGGGAGGAGATACCCAAAGGAAAATCTGGTTTGCTCTTTCAGTGAATAATTTTGGAAGTTATTTATATCTGTAGAATATCTGTAGATAAAAGTACAGTAGGCATAAAAACCAAATCAGAAAGAAACCAATTTTATACATTTATCTACATATAGAGGCATGTGAACAGACATCTATTTAAACGAATACACATCAAAAGATGCTCTGAATCATTGGAACAACTGCTATCAGTCTCTTTAAAAATGACTCTTTAGGAAAGAGATTACATCTCTGGACTGTCATCCAAAAGGGGCAGAGGGAGTAAAAAGGATAAAAAGCCACATGGCATTTGTTGTCTAAAGTCAGCACCGGTTCTCAGGTTATCAGCCTGCTTCTAGAACTCATGCAAAATCCTAGTTGATTTCCTTATTATATTCCAAGTGAAATGATCACTGAAATTGTTGCCATGTTACTCTTGTTATGAAAACCATGCCTTCTTATGTAAGAGCTAAAACCCAATATAGACTGAATGTGTGTCTGTAGAAATGAAATTTGGATTTTGAGCGAATTTAACGATTTTATGACCTTCTTCCCAGGAGGTCAAGTTATTTCTAATTCTTCATATGAGCAGTTTGCCCTCACTCATCACTCTCCTAGGGACCAGGCTAACTGAGGAAGGCTTAGGTTTAGAGGCATTATTTTGCATATATTGCCTGTATAAGCACCACATTATAGACAGAAATTATCTTTACTTTCCAACTTTGCATAATAAAATAAGCCATTAAATTAATACCATATAGAAAATACTGCTTGTCAGGCAAAGAAATGTACACTGCTCTCCAGAAAACTGGGGACATTACATTGCCAATGCCTGCATGAATAATACATGGATTAATTCAGAAAAACACCGTTTCATTATTTAAAGATGAATAAATTACGGACTTAGAATGATGACTAAATTTTCTTCTCCATTTTACTTTTGTTTAGTGCTCTACTTTAAAAAAAATATGAAAAAAAAAANACCGACTATGGATGCACCCTTACTTTATAACCCATCCCACGCAGAGGTGGGGAAGAACTGTACAGAAGTGGCCAGCTACCAAACCATGCCTGCATAGCTGTTTTATTCCTATGGAAACTTCAATGATTTGCCTCAGATTATAGGAAAAGATTGACTTAATGTGATAGTAGAGAAGCAGTGGAATCTCTTGCTTTTAAGGAGAAATCAACACAGGGTTAAAGCCAAATTTTTCTTGAACAGATGATATTTCAGATGGCCACACTATTCCAGATGCATCAATTTCCTTGAAAATCCAATCCATATATGTGCATATGCTGTGCTGGCAGGAGGACTGACTGAAATGGCCAAAACCCAAGAGCTAATATTCTTTTGGCCAGAATAATGCAATTATTATTTTCCTAGCTATCAGTCTAAGCATACAGAGCCATCTGTTATGCAAAGCAAACATACACATCTCAATTACAGAAAATGCAGTTGCCTTGACAGAATTTGGATTACACCACTAACCAGGGCTGTAAAACGTGTTTTGAGCTAGTATATAATGGATGCTTTTCAGGAGTTCCCTAATTAGCATTTACCTGCTTAAACTAATTATTCATCCTTCTTCACTGGCTTATTAAACTTTGTTGGATAGCCTGCACAAAATATATGAATATAGGCATTGCAGAACAACAAACAGTGGCCTTCCCAGGTCTATACAGTGTTAGTATGGTGGCACACCAATTTCAACATCGGTGATTCCCAAGACTAGGTCTCAAACAGATTAAGACAAGGCTTCAAGTCTATTAAAAGCCATTAGAAAACCAGAGATTTCCACGAGACCCAAGAATACTAATACTGAGTTGACAATAGCCCAGTTTCTATCATTTGGTTTGCTCAAGTCCACATAAAACAGAATTGCTAGATATACTACAGCCAATAGCTTGCACATCCTTCAAGCAAGAGTTAATGCCTGCCACCCCACCCTGGGCTTGGATTCTCAAAAGTAAATAATTAAATTTGGCAGTGTTTCTCCTCCTCCCCCAACCTTCCTCACATGCCAACTATCTCTCTTTATTATTTCCCAACGTCTTTCTTGATTTAGCTATTACCCAGCAAACTCACTAACAGCCAAAATGTTCCAGCCATGTGCTGCCTCCTTACAGCAGTGCCAACTTTCAGAAGCAATGAGTCTGGGGTGAGTCTTGCCTAAGAGGAGAGAGGCAGATCTCGTCTCCATCTTTAGCTCAAAGGAGCAACTGAATGAGAAGTAGATTATCCAAGTTGGCAGATCATCACATACATACAAAAATCCCTCCCACGGAACTGCGTTTTTCTTGTGCCAAACCACCAGATGAAAAGGGTCAGCCTCAGCCAATCACCTGTATGGGCACGGATACCCAGATGTTCAGCATTTGAATGGAGAAAACATCTGGATAATTAGTAGAACTGCAAACTTTTCTTCAGGGTATTTTGGCATTCTGTAGTGGCAGCCTGTGTCTGGGAATTGAACAAAAGTCAAATTTTTGTGTTCCAGGGGGACTATCAAGAACGAATGTCTAGGGCTTTTATCCCCTGCCCCCATGTGTCTCTGTCTTTTTTTTTTTCCCCTTTTCACCTCTGACAGACACGTGTGGGTAATTAAATGGCAAATAACAAAAGATTATCTTATATTATGAAATCGTGTTTCTGCATAAGGAAGCATTTGCAAAGGCAGCAAGATACCTACTTGCAGGAACCGCTCCTCCCCACAACACATTTTAATGGTCTCTTTCAGCATTTCGTGACTCCCTGTCATCGTGTCAGCTCCCAGGACAGTGCAGGGTCCTCCATAAAAATCCAGTAATAGGACACAAGGGAAGCACTATTAGTGTGTCCCTCTCCTACTGAGCACAGAGGTTTCAAAGTTCAAAACAACCAAGGGAAGAAACTTCATTTGTTCTCAATAAATTAATAATGACCCTTAGAGGGTAGGGACGGGGGAATCAAGTTTTGAGCACAAGTTGATGCCAAACGTTCTGAACTGACATACAGCTTTCTCAATGACGTTGTGAGCAGAGTCAAGGAGAGCCATTAAAAAATAAACTGGATAATTCACTCCAAACAGAATATCTGTTGAAGAAGAAGGACAGGCATGAGGCTGGAGGAGCCTTCACAATTGCTGTCAAGAATCTAAAATGGTTTTACTTACTTGTGAGAGGCCTAGGTAGATGGAGACTGTTTCAGAAATGTACAAAAATTTTCCTTCTTGATTTAGTGCAAATACAAAGCCATCCAGGGACTGTAGGGGAAAAAAAAAAAAGGTTAGTAAGTATATGGGATGGAGATTTCGTTAATAAGGCATCTGATACAAAGCAACACATAACCAAATTTAAGATCACTTTTCCTTCATGTTTAACAGAAGTCTAAGATCTTTAACTACCGCATTATACATGAACAAATAAAAGGTCTGAATTAAGATCACAAGCTAGCTTTCCCTTATTTCAGGCACTTCCTTATGTCTCTGTCATTTAATCAAGATGCATTGCATTTATGTATAAAATCAGGCCACGTTGACTTTCTGAGATGTTGCCTTTATGTTTTTGGATTCAGCAGTTACTGAGATTAAATAGCTGAACAGGAATGAAAACTGTAATGGAACAAGAGAAAAAAAGAGTTCCTATATAAAAAACAAGTAAAATCACCACTTATGTGCCTATGGATGTCAATAATTTACTAATTAATAAAGGATTATTCTCTCCTCAATCCCAGTGCCTATTGTATTAGAACAAATAGGAAAAGTCAATATATTATGGATAAATGTTTACAGGCTGAAGCTTCATAAATTGTAGTCCTTTTTTTTTGCAAAACTCTATATTAAAGCTTTATTGAAATAGATCTAGTTTCTATTACAACTCTTGAAATGGAAAGAAAAGAAGAAAGTGGGGAGAAAAGAAGAATACTGCATATTATCTGCAGCTCCTGAAATGTTAGTCTACTTTTCAAATAGAGGGCTGCGTTTTCAGTTTGATGAATGGTGTAAATCATCATGGACTCCCAACTGAAAGATATCACTCAAATTGAAAATAAATTTGTTTCAAATTCTTGCAATCCAAGTGCATTTTATATGTTCTATCAACCTCACATCTTGTGTTTTGTTTTATTTATGTTTAATCAAGTGGGTTGCACAAGTACTGCTTGCCTAGGAAAAGAAGTTTTAAAGATTAGTGATATTTACAAAGGCTGTGAGTTTGGAAATACAAGGAATCCTCACTGGGAACAAGGTATGTGGCAACATTAAACTAATGACATAATTTTTAAATACAGAAAGGTAGAAGAAGCATGTAAAACTCAGGTATAAAAATACATGGCCTTAAATCTCAGTGATAATTTCAGTCTCTTAAAATACTGAACTTTTTTGGAATTGTATATGTATATATAAATATGTGTATGTATCATTATGGGAATATGTGTGTGTATGAAATTTGATTCCATGCTTCCTGATTCCTTTTCATAGCCCCACTGATCAGAAACTATGAGAAGTACCCAACCTCCACCTCTGAAAACAAGTGGGTTCTGAAAACAATTCAAAAATTCGATTCAAAAGTCACATTGTACTGTACCACATAAAAGCAAATTACACAATAGACAAGATTCTGGTCAAGACAATAATAATAGCTCACATTTATTATATACTAAGTAGGTTGTATTGTCTCTTTTAATTTTTACAAGTAGCATTTGAAGTAATTATGTTATTATCCACATTTTACATACAAGAAAACTGAGGCTTAGTGAAGTTAGCCAACGTGCCTGACCTTAGTAAATGATGAAGTTAGGATTCAAACTCAGATTGTCGGATTCAATCATTACACTGCTTGCCTTCCACTAAAAATGAAGATTTTCTACTTGATATAAGGACATTAATGAAAAGATAAATTGCACAGCATTTCTGAAATTAACATATTTGTATTGAGGCAGCTTATAACTTCTTAAAAATCATTCCTTGTTTTTGAATGATTTGCTCCAATGATAGAATCCTACCATTTGGAGGAGACGAATGGGGAGTGGAATGACAAAAAGAATTCATTAAATTCTTTTTGGGCAAGTCACCTGGGGAAGTCACTTCCCCAAGAGGACACCTTTGCTCTGTAATATCTCCCTGGAAGCATCTAGGGGACAGAAAACAAAACAACATCTAAGAGAACTGGACTCCTGATCTTTGACATAACTGTCAAGCCTTCTCAAGCCTTGCAAGAGCCAAACTTTCAAGCTTCCAGTGTGATACAGTGGAAGCTTACTTTGAACCAAAAGTGCAAAAATGGAGAAGTTTCCTTTGTAGAAGTTTGGGGAGCATCTCATTTCAACATGTCTTCACCTCAAGCCAGGTGTCTCCTAAGGATGATTCATGAGGATTAGGACTGCCTCTTTTGACCTTCTCCAGGAAGAGAAGGGCCTAATTAGTTTTTTTTTCTATTCGACCTAAGAGCCATGGTCTAGAATATAATCACAGGAAGTTGTGTAAGCCATCTTCTCAAACCCTAAAATGCCACTGTCAGATCAGTGGGACACAGAGAGAGACAGAGATATCTTCTGTGGGAACCAGTGACAATCAAAAGACTGAATGAGAGCAGAAGAAAGGATTAATGGCACAGAGATGATCCCTTGTAGTCTAAACTCTCACTTTTCAGGTGAGGAAAACCTGGTACAGAGAGGTTAAGTGGCTGGGTAAGACCATGGCCAGGTAGTGGTAAAGCCAGGATTATATACACCACTTCCCATAGTATTGAAAAAACATTGATGACATTGTATCATCCTGTTGTGTGTGTGCATGCGTGCACACATGTGTGCCGAGTTGTGTCTGACTCTCTATACCCTCTGCACTGTATTTTGCTAAGCTCCTCTGTCCATGGGATTCTCCAGGCAAGAATACTGGAGTGGGTTGCCATTTCCTTCTCCAGGGGATCTTTCTGACCCAGGGATCAAACCCACGTCTCCTGTGTCTCCTGCATTATCAGGTGGATTCTTTACCCACTAGCACCATCTGGGAAGTCCCATCACCCTAGTAGAATTATCCAACTCCCAAAGAGACTGACTTTCTCAACAACAGGGAGACATCTTATTTATCTTTAGCCAGCATCTAACAATTGCTCAAATAAGACTTAGGAAATCCAGTTCTACCTCCAAGCCCAAAGCTCTTTCCCTCACATCACACACATTAGAATGACTAAGAGGAAGGGCAGTTCTTTCCTCCAAGAGTTCTGTTTATGGAGCTGTTAGATTAGTTGCAGATTCTGATGCCACAGATGTCTCACATAGTCTGGGATATCTCCTGACATTCGGAAGATCAGAGTTAGACTGGATCCTTTCATAGTCTTCCAAAATACTCAGTGCTATTCATTTGTCACTGACACACATCCTTTGCTTTCTCACTGAAAGGGATTATGTTTTTTAAAGTAGGTTCCTATCTCAATATACTTGCTAAAATACTAAAGGAAGTTTGAGCACCGTGGCAAGGAAAAGGAATATCTGGAGGCTAAACATCTGATGCTATTAAGCAGCGGCGATCTAAGAACTGGCCAGTTTTGTTTGGCAAAAACAGAGGCTTCAACACATGTTCCAATTTCCTGGTGAGATTAAAATGAGGCTATGTCTACATGACACAAAGCATCCAGTCAATTCAATTAAAAATAACAGCCAATTTGGTGGGGGGAAAACAACTAGTCAGATTAGTTGTTTGCCATTACAGAGGTAAACAAAACAGGTTAGTTCACCATATTTCTCACTTTAATGCCTATCATTTGAATCAATTCTATCTATAGTATGAGATAAAATCGATAATGAGTATAATTATATTTCAAATAAAGAATAGGATATGAAACCCGGTGTCAGCAGGCTGGCAAGGTCCCTCTTCACATGGCCATTACCCTCTGCTTCAGGGTCATCCCTGTCTATAGTTAGCTGTATTTTGCTGCTTAGAAAAGAGTAGCATCAATATTGGTTTAATGTGGATGTCTTAATTTTAAAGGGTGGGAGGAAGGAGGAAACATTCAATTAGTCTTGGGAGTAAGATATTATTAATCTGAAAGTTCAGTGGAAATTTCAAAAATTTTGAATCAAGAAAGCTACTATATAGAGCTGTTTCAATCACTGCAGGCTACCTTTTAATTTTTTTTTTTTTTAAACTGCCCACTGTTTTCAACAGGCGCCAATTAAGATTCTGGGGTCAAAGGGTTAATTACATCTTCTTACACAGTATGTAGAATTTTCTGATTATTAACTAAGGTTGGATTAAGATGAAAAAGAACAAACACAAATGTTAATGCTAGTTCCTCCTTGAGAAGATTTATTACAAAGCCACACTGAAATCTATCTGCTTTCCTCAAAGCAGATGGAGAACAAAATCTTAGAAGAAACAGTAAAACAGACGTTCTCAAGGCATGCAAGTATCTGATTCATCAAGACAGTTTTCTTACTACTAAAACCAGTTCTTAGCCATCTCGACAGGGCTGATGAGAGATTTCCTTTGTCACATCCCAGTAAGTCTATGAGGTACGCATGCTGCAGAGAGGCTTGGATACACAAGTCAGGAGCCACGGCGTCTCTGAATAATAATGCCTGTAATTATAATTTATATCCCCTGACATCAGAGTAACATATAAAGTGTAAGGCACAGTTTCTTAACCCCAAAAGCCGAGTGCCTCTAACAGTATTTGTCAAATGATGAGGCTATTTCCTTGCAGGGTATAAAACTAACTATAGCTTCATGATTGAAGGTATACTAATGTTTAATGCATTGTGCTAAATGGATTTATATTTGTCAAAGTTGTTTTGTGTCTGCTTTTCTTTTTTTTTATCCCCTGCATATTTCCCTGCAACCAAATTTCAGAGTGAAATCTTAATACAGTGCCCTTACAGAGGCAATTCTCACGTACAAGACTACTCTGAAATGAGTGGTTCTTTCTACGACATTCCAGTGTAGAAGAGGAAAAAAAAAATCACCCTGAACTCTTTCCCTATGACCTATCTCCAGTTAGAGTGAAGAATTACCAGTAGGCTAGGTTATTTTAATGACAGATTATTTTAAACTAAGCCTTCACCATCTGTTCCACCCCCTAATTATGAATGCAAAAAGAACATATTTCACAATTACATCAGTAAAAAAGTAAGATATACATGATTTAAATGCAAGCATGTGCTTCATGTCCGATGCGCCATGCATCTGTGATGTTCTCCTACTCCAGGCTTGGTTAACCCACCCGTGATAAAGTATGGTCCCGGACACACTCAGCGTTCCCTCCAAACCCAGCATTTTTCACTGTTCTGACATAATTCTGTTAGGACAAGAGCAGAACATGAATGTGAGCACAAAGCTTGCCAGCCAGTAGAGACTGGCTGTAGCGTTTTACAACTCCTACGATGACTTTGCTGTTAACAAGGAGAGGCTGCGTGAGAAAATTACTTCTGTGACCTGAGCAATGGGTGAGCGCCGGGGATATGCAAATCTGCTCTTAAACCACATCTCCATCATCGTGAAAGAGTGAAGAAGCACAAAAGAAGCATGGTCTGGAGACTGAGGATGGGCCTCCACTACTTGTCTTTCCACTCTGTTCTGGCAGCAGATAAAAGAGTTAGAAGTGTTTCTTACATTTTTTGGCCTTTGGACACAATAACACTTGGATCGAGCTCATTAAAGTGCCATGCTGCCATCTGATTGCATTCAGGAGCTGATACTGGACTGCTCATGCACACGCATGTGGACTCCCGGCAACCTCGAGGAGAGCCTGGGACGATGTCCAGAAGCGCCCACAGGTATCTGTTTACTGGGGAGACAAAGTTCCCCAAATTTTGCCTTTGCAATCTGAGTTTTAACCATCAAGTGTTATGGAAACAAAAGCCTTATTTTTAGAAAGACTCTTAAGTATATTTTCTCGAAGTGGAGAAAAGCACACATCAAAGGTGTGGATTTTTATTTTAACTCTCAGAAATCTCTCTGCGCTTTCTGGTTCCTGCATCTTTTCTTTTGTGGCCCCACTGGCAATGAGTCAATAACGTGAAGGATGATAGAAGAGCTTTATATGATGATCACGTACCCAAAGCCACATGTTCCCCAATCACAACAGCGAATTGGATTAATTTGGTGAAATTTGACTATTTTCCCTCTAAAACAGAACTCCAGAACAACAAACCTTGACACCACAAGACATCTTTCCTAAGAGTTTCCTTAAACACACAAATCCACACATCTTAGGTGAGAAAACACTGCCGAGAGACACAGGCGGCCTCTCTTCAGTTCTTAGAGGAGACGTACCAGAATAAAAGGGGAGATGTTGAGCTAGTGAAATGTTATGACATGAAAAGAACAAAGACATCAGCTTTCTGAGCAAGGAGATCAGGTTTTGCTTCTACTCATTAAAATTCCATTTCATGGAAGCTGTGTATCAAAGTGCTGACCTTTTTTTCTCTGGGATGCCAGTTCAAGCCTTACATCCAGCCTTGAGGGAGGTGGATGTCTTGATTTGAACATCCAGCCAAATGGGCAGCAGGCTCTGCCATAAAGACAGGGTGCAGTGTTTGGTGGAGTCACACATGCCAGTGTCTCTGAGCCACGGGGGACGACACACAGACCTCACAGTATCTGTGGCTTGTCCCAGGGGACCAGGACTCTATCTGACGCAGAAGTGACCACGTGCTGCTCACAAGCTCCTTCTGCCTCAAGGAGAGGATTCCCACTAATTATACTAAGGCACATATATTCACTGGAACATTAAAACATCACCTATCTGTGCATGTGGTGCATTATAGTTTGCTGAAACAGGCTCTTCAGAACCTAGGAGATAATTTCTTATTGTGCATCATTTTTCTTGAATTCAGAATTCTCTTTCAAATTAAGGGAGGAGTTCCCAGGTCAGCAGGGTAACATAAGCACTCCGTTGTACTGGTCCTGAAAGGTCTAACAATGTCATTCCTTTTCTTTGGCTACACGTGAAGCTTGGTTCCAGGTGTCCTTCAAATTGTCTGTGTTATACAAAAGAGCACACAAAAAAAGAATAGAACCGAATAATTGTTCACTGGGCATCCTGTAGATCACAGGCGACTCTAGGGAATGGTCATAACACTCTCACATATATGATATACAGCAATATATATCAAATATATTATTATATGGGCTTCCCTGGTGGCTAAGACAGGAAAGAATCCACCGGCAATGCAGGAGACTGGGTTCGATCCCTGGGTCAGGAAGATAGATGCCCGGAATAAGGGAATGGCTACCCACTCCAGTATTCTTGCCTGGGAAATCCCATGGACAGAAGAGCCTGGTGGGCTACAGTTCATGCGGTTTCAAAAAGTCGGACATGACTGAGTGACTAAGCACACACACATACTATTGTAAATCATATATATTATCATAGCATATTAGGAAAAAAAGTGAATGTTAGTCACTCAGTTGTATCTTTGCGACCTCATGGACTGTAGCCTGCCTGGCTCCTCTGTCCATGGAATTATCTAGGCAAGGATACTGGAATGGGGTGCTGTTTCCTTCTCCAGGTAATCTTCGCAACCCAGGGATCGAACCTGGGTCTCCTGCATTGCAGGCAGATTCTTTACCATCTGAGCCACTAGATGCTTTAAACAATGCTCAGTTTACTCAAATATTCACCTTAGAAGAGAGGGAATGGAAAGAAACTAACACTTGTTAGGGAAATTATTTAGAACAAATTTTGAGCTGGGCATTATTTAATCCTATATTACAGATAAGGAAATGGGTCTCAGGGAAATCAAGTACACGGCCCAATGTCACACAAGAAAATGTGGTAGGTGTAAGAAGAAAGGAATGTTCTTTTCCTCCTGCCGCTGGGATACCTGCTGGGGATTTTACTTGTTTCACATCCATCACAGTTGCTAGGAGTCTATGCCTCCTCCAGCATTTCTTTCCACATACGTGATTGTCATGTCCCTACTGCTTCAGTGCTATGCATTCAGAAAACACCTGTCGAGGGCTTCCTACACACCAGGCCTGTACTAGCTGAACAAAGAGCAACTCAAGAGTTAGTTTCTTAAACAAAATTCAAGATGAAGAAAATGAGAAAAGTGCGAAGTTTTTATAAAACAAAAAGTCACAAGGCAAAGTGACTTAGGACACTCTCCATACATGGTGGGGACTCTTGTCTGATATTACCAAGCTTCATACCTCTAATATCCTGTTTATGGGTTGGAAAAGGCATCTGCTGCTGCTGCTAAGTCGCTTCAGTCGTGTCCGACTCTGTGAGACCCCACAGACGGCAGCCCATTGGGCTCCGTCATCCCTGGGATTCTCCAGGCAAGAACACTGGAGTGGGTTGCCATTTCCTTCTCCAATGCATGAAAGTGAAAAGTGAAAGTGAAGTCGCTCAGTCGTGTCTGACTCAGCGACCCCATGGACTGCAGCCTACCAGGCTCCTCCATCCATGGGAGTTTCCAGGCAAGAGTACNAAAAAAAAAAAAAAAAATCAAAAGCATCAATTCTTTCACGCTCAGCTTTCTTTATGGTCCAACTCTCACATCCATACATGATTACTGGGAAAAACCATAGCTTTGATCAGATGGACCTTTCTCAGCAAAGTAATGTCTCTGCATTTTAGTATGCTGGCTAGGTTAGTCATAGCTTTTATTCCAAGGAGCAAGTGTCTTTTAATTTCATGGCTGCAGTCACCATCTGCAGTGATTTTGGAGCCCAAGAAAAGAAAGTTTGTCACTGTTTCCATTGTTTCCCCATCTATTTCCCATGAAGTGATGGGACTGGATGCCATGATCTTAGTTTTCTGAATGTTGAGCTTTAAGCCAATTCTTTCACTCTCCTCTTTCACTTTCATCAAGAGGCTCTTCAGTTTCTCTTCATTTTCTGCCAGAAGGGTGGTGTCATCTGCATATCTGAGGTTATTGATTTTTTTCCAGCATTCTTGATTCCAGCTTGTACTTCATCCATTCCAGCATTTTGCATGATGTACTCTGCATATATTTATACAGTTTTTTCCAAGTCTGTAGACTTGGGCCACATTTTTTCATGGCAGAGATTTTTAACTTTTTGGTAACCAACTGCTACCATTGGCTCTCCTACAGATCTGAGTTCCCAGGGGCAGGGGGCAGAGAAATGGTGCTCAGGTTCATGTCCAGAGCAGAACTGGGGCAAAGAGATGGTTGTTATCTTCTCTGATTGTGACCTCAGCCAACCAAAAGAATATAGCAACACTTGACAGTCTGCCAGACATGGGTTAAGCCACACTTTGCTAAATCATAATCTACTGGGCAGATCTCATTCCACAGGGGCAATGTTTTACATAGGTTGATTCCTAGGCAACTCTTCCTCTTTTAACCCAAATAGTGCATGTGCATTAATACACGACAATATACAGAAAAGCAACTCTCCTAAAACCAAACAGTATTGGAAATAAAAAATCTAATAGTCCCAGGAAAGCAAGTTGTATTCAAATACTTATCTAGGCAAAAGGGTAAGAGACTGATAGAGAAATCTTTTTTAAAAATTTTAATTGGATGCTAATTACTTTGTAATATTGCGGTGGTTTCTGCCATACATTCACATGAATCAGCCATGGGTGTACCTGTGTTCCCTCTCCTGACCCTCCCTCCCCATCCCATCCTTAGGGTCATCCCAGTGCACCAGCCCTGAGCACCCCTGACAGAAAAATCTATAAGAATTTAAAGCAAGAATGGATAAAGTTCTAGGTATTGAATTAGTGAGGATATTAACAGTAACAGTTTTTATTTGTACATTACTATTGAATATACTGTTTTATACTAATTCGGGATTGCTTCCACCACTTCCTCTTCAAGTATAACTGGAAGCAGATGGAAGTGGATATGGGCTAGAGAGAAAACTGTCTCTAAGCTTCCTCAAATTCTATGTTCCAGATGAGAATGGAGAAAGAGAGTGTGAAACAAGATGAAGGGAGGAGGAAAGCATTTCTTACTGACGTTCTCTGTGGGCAGCATGCTTTACCTGTAAGTACACAGCACTGGCATGCACATTCATCAATGTGCAGACAGGAGGGCACGTGGAAGGGGGCCAAGGAAAGAGAATAAAAAATGCCCAAAGTTGAAGTCTTTCATCCACTTGACGATTTTTGCCTGAGTTCTGTTTACCTTCAAATAACACCCATCCTCTCAGGTGTATGAGAGACTTCAAGGCTGCTGGCTACCCCGTGCTCAGCAAGCAGAGGTCACAGTGTCCTAGAGAGTGTCTCCTGCCCTCCAGGGCTGTGCAAAAGGCCAACACCTCCCTCCCACTGTGTGTGTGTGTGTGTGTGTGTGTGTGTGTGTGTGTGTGTGTGTGTACTACCAGTTCTTTTATACGGGCAAGTAATCAACTCACTATTTTTATGTTAAATGCCTGTCAATGAGAGCCACTGACACGGATTTTTAAAATTCTATCTTTTAAAAATTCAGCACTGTTTATAAATAACAAGTTTCTACTGTATAGCACGGGGAGCTATATTCAATATCCTGTGATAAACCACAATGGAAGAGAACAGGAAACTTACTGTACATATATGTATAACCGGATCACTTTTCTGTACAGCAGCTATGAACACGAGATTGTAGTCAACTATATTTTGAGAAATTTTAAAAGAATTTTGCACTGTTTAGATCTTCAATAAATTCAGTTCTGGGGTTAGATGCTTTACTGAAAGAAGAATTAAGAAAGGATTCAAAGAGAAGCTGAAAAAAGGATTAGATAATTGAAACATAAGACTTTTTACGGAATGGTTAAATGGACGGGATTATTCAGCCTGGAGGAGCCCTGGGGGTCCTGTGAGCTTGGGTGAGGGTCCTCTGCAAAGGCTGGCAGCCAGTCCTTCTGCTTGTGAAGGGCAAATGCAGAATCTGGGTGGGAAAGGAAGCATTCCCTGACACTATTAGGAACAAAAATGGTGGTTGAGGACATCTGGGCTGCCTCTTGATTGGACATTCTGGAAGGTCAGGTATACACTGCCTAGAAGCATAGCTTAAGAATGACTCTGCCTGAACTTGGGGAGGTTGGGATGATGGTGAATGAATATGTGTGTGTTAGAGCAAGACAGACAGACAAATATTCAATTATGATTCTAGGTTGTGTTCTAAAGTTATCAGGAGAAAGCCATGAAGAGTTTCCAGACAACCAAATTGGAACTTGGAACCAAATATTATACACCTCCCCATTCACTTCATCATGACACCAAGCACATGCTTCAGACAAGCACAGTTCAGGGTGAAAGTCAAACTGTAGCACAGTTCAGTACTACAAAGGGCCCTGTCTGCCAGGGCTCTACACTGCCTCAGTGAGATATTTATAATGCTATTACAAAGGAAAAGAAATTAACTGCAGAGGAAAAAAGCTAAACCAGTGCATTCTATTGAGCATGCTGCAATACACATAGCCACAGGTATCCACGTGGCTGGCGAGAAGGCAGCTACAGCAGACCTGACCTGAACCCAAAAGGTAACTCATGGAGATTTTCAGTCACTCCATGTAAGTAAGTGGTGGAGGTTCACATGTGCCAAGTAAGAGACAAGCCCTGGTGTCTGGACAGAGGGCCCTTTTGTTACATTTCTCAGGCATTCATTGGGCTCATTCTCATATTATCCTAGAGGTGTTTATTCTTTTCTCCCTTCAGATACAGGGCCACTGAGCTGCTGAACATTCCCCTGCAACGCGTGAGAGAGGGAGCCAGTGCTCACAATCGTGTGTCCTGTGTGTGGAGCTGAGAAATATGTAACCTGTGGGCAATGATCAGCCATTGCTCAGATAGCTTAATTATCCAACTATTTAAGAACCAGGTCTCTATCCAACCCCAGCTTGTCACAGCATTAACTGTTCTTGCCAATAGTACAGCTTTAAGCAGCATTTACTCTGTTGGTGAACACAGCGTGCGGTAAAATGAGTTAACATCATGAATAAACACATATACTTCCTTGGGTCCAAATTTTAGAAGTGACAGACCCATTTTCTGGTCCATGGTTTAATGGACTAGAAACAAACTAAAAGGTGCATTGTTTACTATGCATGAACAAATCGCTCCATTGCAGCAAGTGAGCTTTTTGATATCAAGTACTGCACTTAGAACTGCCATTCCATTGTTAATCTGTGTGCATGCACACACACACTATTGCACACACTTCTAAACAGACCCCAGTGGTATTTCTTTGATGCCTGGAAATATACATGAGTACACAACTGGTTGATAATGGGGGTCCAATACTAAAAGGTAAAGAAGGAATCCTGAATAGTAAAAAGATAAACACATTAAGCTAGAGGTTAATAAAGTGATATTACTCTGGACAGCAACAGAGAGAAGCACCAATAGATCTTCTCTATTCAAAAAAAAATAAAAACCAAAACACACTACGTAACTTGCATGCCTGGCTCCCTTAGCTTGACAGTGGTGTCCTCTAGCTAGCATGCTGCCCCAGCTGACAGACACGTCATTTTACTTTTTGTCTTGTTCCCATTTTATGTTTACATTTTATTTTCTCATTCCCTTCGCTGAATCCCCCTGCTCCTAGTTTCTAGCTTGGTGTTTACAGAGACCTGTATTAGAATCAGGGAGGTTGAACAGACCCCATTTTTTTTTTCTCTTCTCTGGTAATGTCCATTCTTTTTTTTTCCCCTCTTCCCAGAGAATAGATAAGTTTACCCAGAAAATAAAAAGCTAATACAACATTGTGCTCATCAACAAAAGTATGTCTTGTTGTAGCCAGGAATAAGTTAATAAAACAGGGAAAAGGCTTAGTGGCTTAAAAATAGGCTCCTTGGGGTTATGAAGGAACAATGTTGTTTTTTCTTCCCAGCGTGCAAGGATTTAATTAAGTGATAACAGTCACCTTGGGGTGGCTGCACAAGGCAATAATATCTAGGTGAAGAAAAATGCTGAAGAGAGTTGAGTACAGTCAATTTATCTTCAGAGAAGGCAATAAATGAACAAAGCATAGGTATTGCGCTGATTGTTTTGCAATGTTTCCATTACTGATAAGCATCAAAAAAAAAAAAAAAGAGAGAGAGAGAGAACAGATTTGGTATTTTCAGTTTCTGAAATGTATTAAATACAGAGAAAGGAAATGAAAAAATTGCTGTGAGGTCACATCCTCACATTCTAATCATAAACAGTTTGGTAATTATTCAAGCTAAACATAGAACAAGGGAATTTTCCTGTTGACACAAAGGATGGAAACACAGCCGAGTCGTGTATTTATAAGCAAACATAGAGAACTTGGACATTTTTGTTCTGCCAAAAAGAAGGAAAGAAATTGTAAAGTGGTGAGGGCAGAGTGAGGCTGGGTTGGCAAGCAGTCTCAGAAGCAGCAGACTTGCTGTGCCAAAAGGTCAGATTTGGGGGATTTTTTTGAGAACTTCAGGAGAGTTGCTACAGGAAGCATTATAACCAGGCACAAAGAACATCCTAACAACCAACCAACCAAGAAAGACAAATGCCAAGACAGTGCCATCATCAGCCCTGCATAATATTCAGAAATAACAATAAGGTTAGGATAAGATCACTGGAAACTCAGACCAGCGGAGAATGTTAATGACAGAAACATAGTATTTGTGCTCAGCGGGAAGGCTGACGCAAGGCAAGGTTTGAATCAAGTGAGTGTAAATACTTAGCGGATAAAGTCAACAGGTTACTTTGATTTCTTTGTTATTTTGGGGTATGGGGGCTTGGGGGACTGGTAAAAATATTAGGAAGGTTTCCTTTTTTCTAGAAACAAGAATGACAGCCAGACAAACCCTGCAAGTACCCTGCTTAAGTTTCTCAAGGGTAGCTCTCTAAACACCCTGCCAGATTAATTAATTGTAACACTGCCTGTGCTTGAGAGAAGGAAAATGAGGCACTAGGGTTCACTGTACCTTGTCTGAGACCACTCAACCTGTTCGCCTTACAGGTTTGATCCCTAATTCCCACACCCCTTGTCAACTTAATTGCCTTCTTGGAGACTGCATCACCTCCCTCTCGAGTTCAGATTCCTCTCTCTCCAATTTCCATGGTGATCAAAAAAATCTTGCCCTCGACCCCTGTCTTCCACTCCCCCCTTCTATGGATCCAAACAGCCTCTTCCTTCACTGCAAAGTGGATCTGACAGGGCAGTAGGCTTGGGTCCTCTGGTTCCGGGTGGGTCAGCCTATGCACAGAGCAGTGCAGGGAGCGTGCAGAGGAAGCAGGAGACAGCCGGGGGAAGGGAAGGGTCTCTCCAGCACCATCTCTTCCCTCGCCCACGTCTCCCTGAGCATTCATGTACTCTGTTGCCTCCTTCCCTCTGCGGGGTACACGCAGCTTAAGAGTTGACGAGATGATGCTTAAGGTTGCCCACATAAGGCAAACAGGAAACAGCTCTTAAGAAAGATAAGATCACTAATGATGCTTTGTCACAGAAATTATATGAACTGACCGGCCACGCTTAAAAATTATCGAGTGTTGGGGTGGGTAACTGAATTTTTCAAGAAAAATATATAATTTCTCACAATTGTTATGGTGGGTAGTACTAAATTATCTTAAGAATGCATTATAAGGGAATGCTTCGCAACTGATGTTTCTCAAGAAAAGAATTTTATCAAGTAAATAACCAGAGGCTGTATTTAGGAGTAATAGGGTTCCATTCTCCTAGGTGTCCCATCTTTTCCAGATAGTTGTCAGGGCTTGCTAAGAATAGAAGTAAAAATAATTCTCATAGGTCCTATGTCAAGGGCTTAGGTGACAGGTCCCTCTGTGACAGGAGATTTTCATGCTAGATGACTGGGGGGTTCCTGTTGACAGCTGTCCAAGACAGAAGACTGGAAGAGCCAAACTGTTTAAGGAATTATTTACTCCTCCATTCCAAAGAGATTTGTAAACTGCTGAGTGCAGGAATGTTGGGGCTTTATATTAGCTTTTGGTTTGGGTCTTCCTGAAGGAGGGCATGGCAACCCACTCTAGTATTCTTGCCTGGAGAATCCCACGGACAGAGGAATCTGGCTGGCTGCAGTCCATAGGGTTGCAGAGAGTCAGACATGACTGAAGTGACTTAGCAGGCATGCATGCACAGGCTAACAATACAACTGAGCAGGGACAAGGAGGCCTGACTCGAGCCATATTCCACTGAGCAAAGTGAGATTCGCGAGATCCTTTTGATTTTATATTATTTAAATGCAAATATTATTATATTAACGTTTGCTGGTGTTATTCTGCGTTTGTGGATTTTAACTATCTGGTCCTTCTGGATCCTGGGGCTGTCACTCTCTCTTGGACCTAATATCTAGGGACCTTATAGGAAGCACTGAGTAGGATAAAGATGACCAGTTAGCACTGACGACACTACCTAAATACAGGAGTATTTTTGGTTGTTCAAACTGACACACAAAAAGACTCATCCGTTCATTTCCTTCCCACATAGCTCAGTTGGTTAAGAATCCGCCTGCAATGCAAAAGACCCCAGTTCAATTCCTGGGTTGGAAAGATCCCCTGGAGAAGGGATAGGCTACCCACTCCAGTATTCTTGGGCTTCTCTTGTGGCTTAGCTGGTAAAGAATCCCCCTGCAATGTGGGATACTTGGGTTCGATCCTGGTTGGGAAGATCCCCTGGAGAAGGGATAGGCTACCCACTCCAGTATTCTGGCCTGGAGAATTCCTGGACTGTATAGTCCATGAGGTCAGAGAGTCAGACACACCTGAGAGACTTTCACTTTCATTCATTTCCTGGTGTTCAAATAAAAACTGGTCAGACAGCCTTAGGGCCCATGTCATCACAACCTGAAGTTTGTGATGACCCAGGGAAGGTCACGGGAATACCAGACCACTTGACCTGTCTCTTGAGAAATCTGTATGCAGGTCAGGAAGCAACAGATAGAACTGGACATGGAACAACAGACTGGTTCCAAATAGGAAAAGGAGTATGTCAAGGCTGTGTAGTGTTGCCCTGCTTATTTAACTTATATGCAGAGTACATTATGAGAAACACTGAGCTGGATGAAGCACAAGCTGGAATCAAGATTGCTGGGAGAAATATCAATAACCTCAGATATGCAGATGACACCACCCTTATGGCATAAAGTGAAGAACTAAAGAGCCTCTTGATGGAAGTGAAAGACGAGAGTGAAAAACCTGTCTTAAAGCTCAACATTCAGAACATTAAGATCATGGCATCGGTCCCATCACTTCAAGGCAAATAAATGGAGAAACAGTGGAAACAGTGACAGACTTTGTTTTTTGGGGCTCCAAAATCACTGCAGATAGTGATTGCAGCCATGAAATTAAAAGACTTACTCCTTGGAAGGAAATTTATGACCAATCTAGACAGCCTATTAAAAAGCAGAGACATTACTTTACCAACAAAGGTCCATCTAGTCAAGGCTATAGTTTTCCCAGTAGTCATGTATGGATGTAAGAGTTGGACTATAAAGAAAGCTGAGCGCCGAAGAACTGATGCTTTTGAACTGTGGTGTTGGAGAAGACTCCTGAGAGTTCCTTGGAAAGCAAGGAGATCCAACCAGTCCATCGTAAAGGAGATCAGTCCTGAATGCTCATTTTTAGGACTGATGTTGAAGCTGAAACTCCAATACTTTGGCCACCTGATGCAAAGAGCTGACTCATTGGAAAAGACCCTGATGCTGGGAAAGATTGAAGGCAGGAGGAGAAGGGGGCAACAGAGGATTAGATGGTTGGATGGCATCACTGATTCAATGGACACGAGTTTAAGCAAACTTCGGGAGTTGGTGATGGACAGGGAGGCCTGGTGTGCTGAAGTCCATGGGGTCGCAAAGAGTCAGACACAGCTGAGCGACTGGACTGAACTGAACTGAACTGAGGGAAGCTGAAAGCTTTGCTAAACACCTGGCGGCGGCTAACCAGCCAGCTCGAGACTCCCCCTGCTAACGTGGAGCCCCAGCACTGTACTCTGTGGCTACAGCCTCTGCACACCTAGTGTTTCCACCTATGAGAGCTCTGCTTGGCACGGGCATCTTGATTCACTCTTGAGGTCACTGTTTTTCCTGTCCAGTATCAAGTGGATTCCTCCTCTCTGGACAGCAGTGCCTTCACAGTGGACTTCTGGGAGTGGGTGTAATTGACTGAGGAGTTAGTGACTCCATGAATTACTCCGTCTGACTGAGAAGGATCTGCTCATAGATGGGATCAAAGTTGGGTGTTGCTTTATGTGTCCCTCTCTCAACTGCATTGCTCATTTAGCATCTTCATCATCACCTATGATGCTCTCCCCCAGAGTGAGACTTTAGAGTAAGACTGATGACCTTACCAGCATATAGATTTAATATTCAAAGAGGCTTCGGTTCACATATAAGGAGACTGCAATTCCAATTAATGCCCATTCATCTATGAACTAGCCATCCTCTCACGTGGCCTATTGAATGTTTATGCCTGTGTTAAAATCTCTATTTACCACCTTACTATTAACAATAATACACCCTAGGAACTTTTGTCTATTTGAGCATGTCAAAGTAAAACACTGATTTGTTTAATTTGTATCCTCAAAAGTGAAGTGGCTGGCACATTCTAATGTGCCCTAAATTAGGGCAGCTGCCATCAGTTAAATATACAAATGATTAAACAAAGAACAGAAGTATTAAAGCAGACAAAATCTACTCATTTATTGATCTTAAGCAAGCAGAAGAAACAAATTTCAAGTATTTTAGCCACAGAAGATTAAATTTTTCTTCTGGGGTATGGAAACACTGTGTATGTGGAGGGAGAAGATACACACCATCATATTTACTCACTATTTCTATCATATATATTAATTTCCAATTCATGCTCATTATGACCATGTGAAATAGTTCTACGGCTTTCATTGTTTTTCACAATACAGGAATACCACTGATGTATTAAAGCAGCTTAGGAAAAAAATAGACTGGCAATTGGATAGACAGTCAGGCAAATGTCCACCAATTTCTTTTTCAGATAGATGGATAACTGAATTTTCTAGATACTGTGTGAGCCACACATATGCAATATCTTTTAGCCGAACTTTTGGGTCCATCTTTCGGGTGGAATTTGAAATCGTTATTTCATTCTATTGGAAACAATAGAAAAAATTAGGCTCCATCTTTTATTTACTCTGAAATCTTATCTTTTTACCATATCTGAAAGTAGAATTTTAAAAGTGTAACAGCAGGAACCTTCAAAGCACATAAAATAACAATGAGAACCAGTTTCCAAACAGACAGCATCCAAAGCTTGCATTATAGCCTCAGTTTTATCCTTGGCGCTTAGCCTTGAATCTTCCATTAGTGCTGATGGGAAGTGCATAGCTAAAGCCCATGCATCAAGGTGAGAAAGCAGTCCTCGGGATTAGTTCTGACTCCAGTGTTATAACACAAATCATGATAATATTTCTGTATCTCCGCATTTCATTGGGAAAAATACAGTCTGGCACTCTGTGCTCTCCTAAGTTATGACTCCGTTCCTCTACTCTTTATGATTATTACCATATTCCATATATAAAATAGAGATATTTTAATATTTTAAACAAAAGTTTTTAATAAACAATAATTGTAGCAGTGTTGAGCTTATCAATGGAGATCTCTTTTTAAAATTACAAAGAGGCATTTAATGTTATTATGGGCTCAATAGAGGTGCATCCCGACCCTCACTTTACATGTTTATGAACCAAATCTCTCTCAGGGGATCTTAACGTTCCACAACTGCCATGGACCACGACCAAGATCAGGTCACAATCCTGCTCATCTCAGGTCTAATGACGAACTCATTAGCATCACTGCTCAGCTGCTTCAAAGAAGCTGTGTAACAGGGCCAAGGTCAGGAGCCTGAGGCCTCAGATGAGCACTTTCACTGTGTTCTGCAGCCAAAGAGGAGTGTTCTGTGTCCGTAGCCCTGACCACTGGCCTTTGAACACTATTCTCAGTCACAGGGGGAGGACAGGGCAGGGGAGCATGGGTGGGTCCCCAGACTTATCAACTCTGATAGGAAAATAGCCCTGGTGGCTCGCTCAGACAGTAAAGAATCTGCCTGCAATGCAGGAGACCTGGGTTTGATCCCTGGGTTGGGAAGATCCTCTGGAGAAAGAAACAGCCCCTCCAGTATTCTTGCCTGGGAAATTCCATGGGCAGAGGAGCCTGGTGGGCTAAGGTCCATGGGGTCACAAAGAATCAGATACAACTAAGCAACTAATACACACATATGCCCTGAAGAAGCAGATTTTTGTGAATGAAAGACAGAATTTTGTTTTAATTAATAGTGGAGAAATTTAATCATAAGTGAAAAAATTTAAGTGTGTTCCAGGGACCTTTCAATAATGGCAAAATGCAATCTTCTTTCAACATTAAGAGTAATTCATCTTCATTGTAGAAAAATTAGTGTGCAAATAAGCAAAATTAGGGACTACAAATCACCTGTAATCCAGAGATAAATTTTATTAATTTATCTAGACATGTTAATTAATTGATTAATTTATTAAATATTTATTAAACAACTACTATGTTGCTTAACTGACCTAGCTGTGAGGGACCAAAGATAGTATGAACCAGACAGAAATAACCTGTTTTTCCTCATGAAATGTAAAGGCTCTACATGTACATTTTAATAAGACACCTTTTTAGTTACTCTAATCTATAGACTGATATGAAAGTTATTCAACCAAAAGGTTTGCTGGCCTTGTATCTGCTCTGTGTCTCACCTAGTAGCAGTTTCACTCAACTATTCCTTTTACTGCCTCTTATAACACTAAACTTCATATTAATCTTTACTCAAACTTTGAGCCCATCTAGAAAGGCATGTGTCAAAGGATGCTGCACTAGAATTATAGTGAAAAGAGAGATTTCAAAATCATGAAGAGGTCTTTATCCAGATTTTTTTCAGTAAGTGCTAATTTTAATTTCTGTATATGTACATATATATATATATATATATATATAACCTATAGATATATAGATTATCCACATATGTATGTATATATCTATCATCTCATATACATAGTTCCCATTATAGAATTTGAGTAAATATTTCACTTGGCTTTGCTCACTATACCGAAAAGACTTAGACGGTATCTTTTCATAATGACAAAGCATATGGAATAATGTTTTACTCTGATTTTTAGTTCTTTTCAAAATCTTTCACTGAATCTTGTGAGAAGAATATTAAATGCTATTGTTGTTACTCCTTGCTATGCGCTCATCTGATGACAAGCATTCTGTCTCATGGCTCCAGAAAAGCCACAGTACCTGTCCTGGAAAGAGGACTTTCTCAGAGTTGAGGTGGCTCCACCCAAATGCAGGGGCATGGCAAGATTGTTCTGCCCATGTGCCCATGGGAGTCTCTGCTCAGAGTATGCTCCGGAGTTTACAGCCAAGTACCCACAAAATCCTTAGAGAGTGCACACTACGTGGTCATGGTGGAAATTCTGGCCATTTTTTTCCTTACTTGTTTATTTTCAGAAAGAAAGAAAAAAGTACTAGATTCCTAGTATAAAGAAATTAAATCACCACATGGAGGTTTCCAAAGCAGAACTTAAAGATTTCAACTCTACATATTCAAGAGGCAGCAGACACTTTCTCAGTTATTTTCCCTTATGGACTTCTTACCTGAAAAGTGATAGGTAAAACCATGGTTTGGAAATACTAGTCCACTCAGAACTGTATTCCAGTCACATTCCTGACTTCTCTACATATTTCTACAATACCGGCTCCTAGTGATTGTGTTATTAAACAGATTGGCCACAGAAGTCTGACTCCCATTATAGAGAAATACACTGTTCAGCATTTTCAAGATGGGCTCCAGGACAGTACTCAAATTGGGCCCATTCTGGAGTTAGTTTTTAACTGTTTCTCAAGGTCACTTTGGCTGATGATTCCAGCAGGCCACGGTTTGAATACAGAAGTACCGATACAAGGAATATTTTCTATCGCTTCGTGAAACAGTGAGTACCACACACAGCAGAAATCTGCAAGTGTTCTTACTCATTTGGTTATACTGATCAATAATAGTTAACAGGCAGGCCATTAGTTCTCCCTGCAGATTTTATATTCAGTTATGACAGTGAATGTAATGAAATAAACAAATGTTCTCGTCATGGTATCTAGCTGAGTGAGAAGATTTGGTAACATTAAGGTAAAAGAATAATATGCATTATTATATGGGGCAGAATACCATGCAAAATTTACTTAAGAACAGAGAGCTCGTCTCTTAATTCATAGATACCTAGTAGTTTAAAAAGTTCCGCATGAAGTCCCACTGAAGGTGAAAACAGAATAACATAAGAGAAGAATGGAACCAATATTTTCACTCTTTTATTGAATTTTAATCTTATTGAGATGGTAGGATCTGAAATATACACATACACTTGTATATACATATACACACATGTACACACATGTTCATATATGTGTACACACATACATATAACATATGTATGTGCATATATATGTATCAATGTATAGAGTAAAATTCTATAATTTGATTTTGAATCTAACAATATGTCTTGGCCAACATTTCATGTCAATAGATAGTATAATGTACTATAATACATCTAACAATTTCCCCATTTGAAGGTGATTTCAAAAGAGTATGGGACAATTATACGCAATACTGCAATGGATTCTTTAAGATTTCTATAATTTAATATTTTAAAAATGGGATTACCTGATTAATTCTAACAGAAGCTGCCAAATTGCCTTTTCTTTGCCAAAGTGTTTACAAGAAGGTATTAGAATTATACAGTCTCATCAAAAGAGAGTGTCACTTCCCCCACATTTCCACCAACATTTGACATCATCAGTCTTAGACAATTTCAAAAGCAAAAACTAAGTGCTTTTCTATGTTTATTTGGTGGCATTCTCATTCATATCCTTCAACTATGTTCTAACAGACTATTGGTCTTCTCCATGAACTGTCAGGCCTCATTATATAGTTTGGATATTGATGCTTTGTTTTTATGTGTTGAAATATTTTCTATGAGCCTCTAATTTGTCTGTTAACTTTATTTGTGCTATCCTTCATTATATATAATTCACACTTTTAAAGTAATCCCCTCTGCAGTCTTGTATGATTCCTGGGTTTCTTTCCTTAAGAAGCCCTTCTCCACCATGAGAAAATAAAAATGTTTTCTTCTGTTCATTCTTATGTTTACAGTTGTATTTATTATGTTTAGTTCCTTAACTCTTGAATTAAAGAATTAAGAAACACTGTTTAATGCATTTCTGAGGTTTTGCAAGAAAACATACTCCTTGTACAATCTGATATTTTAAATAACTCAGTATTATTTTTAAAGTCTGTTTTAAAGTGTAAGCATGGGTTTCAAGGACTCTGGACCAACAAAATTTGGGACGCCACTTAGACAGGGGAAGGCTACTTCTTTTCCTGAGACAGAATGAGTAAATCTTAGTTTATGACTGTTTTTAGGAACAAAAGGCTTGCTACATTACAGCAAAATAAGTTTTCAAAGGGTAGAAACAGAATAATACCACTTCTGTATACTATTCCCAGGGCTGACCGTAGTAGAGACTAACAGAATCTATGCAATTACTTTAGATTTCTGATTACTAAGAATTTGCACAGAAATAGATAACCTCCAGAATTGGAGATGCCTGAGTTCAAGGCCTGGGTGCAGCCACTTATGAACCCTATGTTGCTAAGTCACTTCAGTCATGTCTGACTCTGTGCAACCCCATAGACGGCAGCCCACCAGGCTCCCCCATCCCTGGGATTCTCCAGGCAAGAACACTGGAGTAGGTTGCCTTTCTTTCTCCAATGCATGAAAGTGAAAAGTGAAAGTGAAATCACTCAGTCGTGTCCAACCCTCAGCGACACCATGGACTGTAGCCTACCAGGTTTCTCCGTCCATGGGATTTTCCAGGCAAGAGTACTGGAGTGGGGTGCCATTGCCTTCTCCGACTTATGAACCCTTTAAACTTGGGCAAGTCCTTTTTCCCCTCTGAACTGGGTCTTTTATTTATGGAACAGAGCCAACACTTGTCCTCACAGGGTTAAATGAAATAACATAGATCAGTCTCCCAGAACAATCTGCCCCATCCCAAGAATTTGTTTTGTCTCCTATTCACTGACGCTTCCTTCCTCAAACTCATGTCACAGCAGCTCTGGGAGAACCTGAAAGAGGTTGTACATTTTATTGCAAGGCAGAGAACATTCAACCTGCAGTTAATAGAAAAGTTGACTATGGCTGAACAGAGGCAAGAGAGAGAGACCAAAGGAAAAAGGAATTGAGACTGGGTCAGAGGTTTTCTCGAAAAAGGAAATGAACTTTTTAAAAGATAAAAAGATTGGAAATTCAATAATGGAGTTGACTTATTCTACAATGATTTCTTTTTTATTCATCCTTTTAGCCTGGAATTTTGATCGGAATTGAATTTTAGTCACGATGTGTATTGGCTGTAACTGAGACTCTGAATGACCTTGCCTGAACAAAAGTCAAGAACTGGATACACAACTGAGATTTTTTCTAACACTTGCAAAGATAAATTAAGACAGAGAACACAAAAAATGGCCCAGTTAAAACAGGCAAGATACCAGAGTAGCCAATACCTCACTTATAAACACAGCCAAAGGTCACTAGCCATCAGCAAAATGCAAATTAAAACCACGAGATACCACCACATACCTATTAGAAGAAACTAAAATAAAATTTAAAAAATTACTGACAATCCCAAGTGCTGACAAAGATACTGAGCTACACACACTGTTGGCAGAAACGCAAAATGCTACTGCCATTCTGGGAAACAGTTTGGTTGTTTCTTAAAAGTTAAATACATGCTTACCATATGACTGTGCAATCCTACTCCTACATATTTACCCTAGAAAAATGACAATATATGTTCAAACAAAACCCTGCGCCTGCATGTTTATAACACCTCTATTCATCAATGCCAAAAAATGGGACTGACCCAAATGCCCTTCAGTGGGACAATGTATAAACTGTGGTACAACTATACAATGGAATCTACTTAACAATACAAAGAATGACTTGCTGATATAAATATCAAGTGCATTATGCTATGTGAAAGAAAGCAGTCTCAAAAGGTTACAGACTGTACGATTCCATTTATATGTCATTGTCATGAAGATAGAAATACAGTGAAGGGGAACAAACCAGTGAGTCTGGAGTAAAGGAGGAGTCTGATAAACAGGGAGGGTGTGAGGGCATTTTTTGTGGTGATAGTTACATAAATTTCAACATGTTAAAACTCATGGAAATGCACACAGAAAGATTGTTTTACTATGTTATTTTTTTAATTAAAAAGAATGAAAGTATAACCAATTTTAAGATTCAAACATCCTTCAGTGGGATGGAATGAGTTCTCTTACATATAGAATGGTCCAAGGCCAGCCCCTCTTCCTTCCGACTGTTAATAACAGGTACCCTTTCTCAAGTGCCTTTACATGTATGAAAGAATAATAATAAAAAAGCAGAAAACATCATCTTCTGTTTGTGTGTTTACCGAACCAATTTCATCCTCCTCTACTGGTTAGAGCTACCAGTCTTCTATATAGAGAATACTCCCTATGCTTTTCAAGCATCCTGCAAGAAACCACGGGCAGTCCTTCACCCCGCCCTGACCACCACCTTATTTGGAGCTGCTAAATGTCAGATCACCAGAAGCTAGCTGGTTACAGAATCTTTGCTCTTTTAGTAACAGCTCAGTTACTACCGTGATACAACCTCTTCTTCCTCCACGCTCCCATTCTCTATTTTCTTTTTTGGAACAAGTTGTCTTTAACCCTTGGACCCAATTTGAAGGCAATGGAAATAATTAAGACTGACATTTCTAGGGTTAAACGTCAAGTAGGAGAAAGAGCTGAAAAAGGAAATTCCCCAGCTTCTTAGTAATGAAAAGCTGAGGGTATACCTTCTGTGGCTGTCTGTGAGATGCTTTCACATCCATGTGTCAAGGGTTTTTCAAACTGACAACTTGCAAATTTGAAATACAAAAATGCCCAAAGCGATATTTTAGTGGCTCAGGGAAACTCTTGTATGGGAAAAAGAATTCTAAAGTGAAACGTCTCTTGAAATCACACAGGGCCTGACCACGATACTCTAATTATGCTAATTGCTTCAATGCCCTTGCTTTATTTATGCTGAGCAGCTAAGATAAATAAAGGAAAATTGCTTTGGATCTAACTGTATTCATATCAGAATGCAAACTAGCCTGTGTTTGTTATGTGATTGCTGATCTGTTTACACTAAATTCTGCAGGTAATTGCAGTTTTGATTGCACATTTATTTCTAGCTGCACAGGTCCCAGGACTAGGTCTGTCTGTTTTTATAATTAAACCGTTTTGTAATATCTAAACTCACTAAAGAGCAAAATGATGCTTTAAGAATTTACATATTTTACGCATTAAGTATAATACTTTGGTGAACGGTGACAAAAAGGAAAAAAAAAGTATGTTTACCACTAAAAAAAAAAAAAATTGGACAGCATGTTCTGGATTTGAAGAAATTCGAGACATCTGTTCCAAGGCCTGTTCACAGAATGGGACAGATGCCTGGCGCATCCCTATAATCTGTTCTTCAACACATAGTTTTTGAACTTTCAGTCGCAACTTTCATATTAGTTAAATATGTTAATAGAACATGCTGCCACTTGGTGATTCCTAAGACAATGGAATAATATTTTACACCCCAATGTAACGGCTGTGTTCTCTGTCTCTTGTTCAGAAGCTAAAGCTTCACAGAGCTGACAAGCTTTGTTTTCTGTTCTAGACCAATCTTCCCAGGGTGTTCACTGTGGTCCCCGGTCTTAGCTTAGAATTCAATTTCGATTTACAGCTTCCTTTGGATTTCATCCACAGCTAACATTCTTTGAGGAAGAAACACATACACACACAAACACACAAATCTTTCTCCTATTTAGGATGCCCATGACTCTCACATCACAAAGGTAAAGCAACTGATAATGCCACCACTACAAACAGAGGACGGTGACACCTTTGCAATGCTTCTTCATCCATCACCAAATTCTGAAATAGTAATTCAGTCTGCTTTACTTAATGGAAAAGTTAATATCAGTCTATACAGACTAGCCCGTAAATCTTAACCTAGATTTCGCTCATGAAAAATCCACTAATATGAGCTTATTTTGTTTAAAACACCCCAGAGACATGTTCTCAATATAGGCTAGTTTTAGTACTCTGAAGACATCTCCTTCCTTCCTTGGGGAAGATACAGGAAGTTGGAGAAAATGTTAAGACACTCAAAGCTGCCACGAGAACAGTACAATTTTCTTCACATGAGCAGACGATTGTCATGACACCATCGTGGCTGGAGCAAACAGGGAGGACCATGGCCACTGAAGTATCTTCAGAGTCATCCATCATTCCAAAAAAAATCTCACTTATATACTGAAGTATTCATAATTTACCCTGTGTAGTTCTGTTGTTGGAAAAGGCAATGGCAACTCACACTGGTACTCTTGCCTGGAAACTCCCATGGATGGAGGAGCCTGGTAGGCTGGAGTCCATGGGGTTGCAGAGTCGGACACGACTGAGTGATTTCACTTTCACTTTTCACTTTCATGCATTGGAGAAGGAAATGGCAATCCACTCCAGTGTTCTTGCCTGGAGAATCCCAGGGTCGGGGGAGCCTGGTGGGCTGCCATCTATGGGGTCGCACAGAGTCGGATATGACTGGAGTGACTTAGCAGCAGCAGCAGCAGCAGCATCAGCAGTTGTGTTGTTCCAGGTGGAGATGTGAGGAAACAGGTAGAATGAGAACCCTGAAGTTAGGCAGCTCTGGATTTGAATGTAGGCTGCCTCCTCTCAGCTCTCTGACTTGGAAAAACCTCAAAGAAAAATTTACTGCCTCTGACCTTCAGATTCTTTGGTATCCCTACAAGGCTGTTGTGACAAATCAATCATGTGACTTGTGGCCACCATTCAGTAAAGCGCATGGCCCTCAATAATTATCAGTTGTTGCTGTATCAGAAGTTTAGACTCTGGACTGGTTTTCCAATGACATCAATCACTACACGGGCTTTATGGTAGTTGTTCATTAAACTGCTACCAGACACATAGCTGTTGTCACCTACTACCTCCCTTGCCAGTCCACTGAGTAAATGTAACTTTCCCACAGCCTGGTCCAGTAGCCGCTAGGAAGAGGCCAGGGTCAGATGCATACTACCAAGAGAGGCATGATGTTTCTCAGAGGGCTTCCTCTGAACAAGGAGCTTTGATCACTTGGCATCCTCCAAACTTACAGACACATTAGGTCTTCCACCCTCTCCCCTCTGTTACGTTCCCACTGGTCACAGTCTATCATTGCATTTTTCAATCTCTGCATAATTATTTATTAATGTTCCTATACTTCCCATAAGATTGTCCATACCCTTAAGGCAGGGGTGGTGTCTTGTTCTTCTTATTCCCAGAGCATAGCATAAGGCTTTTCAAATTTCCTTGAAGGGAAAAATTCCTACTGAAGACAACACTTGGGGATCAAAAAAAAAAGAAAGAAACTGTTTACTAATGAAAAGCTGGGACAGATTTTAGGGCCAGGAAGTTGACTTTCCTAATATTTAGGAAAGATGCAGTTTTTCTAGATTCCTTGTGGTTTCTGTATAGCCCCCCATTTTTTTTTTTTTTTTGCCACCTTCTCACAGGTAGATCAGGAGCATCTGCAAGTCCCTTCGGTTCAATTCAGTCGCTCAGTCATGTCTGACTCTTTGTAACCCCATGGACTGCAGCAAGCCAGGCTTGTCTGTCCTTCACCAACTCCAATAGTTTACTCAAACTCCTGTCCATCGCATCGGTGATGCCATCCAACCATCTTATCCTCTGTTGTTCCCTTCTCCCCCTGCCTTCAATCTTTCCCAGCATCAGGGTCTTTTTCAATGAGTCAGTTCTTTGCATCAGGTGGTCAAAGTATTGGAGTTTCAGCTTCAGCATCAGTCCTTCCAATGAATATTCAGGACTTATTTCCTTTAGGATTGACTGGTTGGATCTCCTTGCAGTCCAAGGAACTCTCAAGAGTCTTCTCCAATACCACAGTTCAAAAGCATCAATTCTAAGTCCCTTAGAACCCAGCAATATTTAAAAGGAACCACCAAATACTTGTCAAGCTAGGAAATACAGTCCCACATCCCAAACGCAAGTTCTCCTTGGTCCTTTCTACCTGCTTCTCGGAAACCAGTTAATAAATGTATAGGAAGACAGAATTCTGTGGATCCATTCTCTCCATTTCATACATAAATCCTGATTTTTCACATGAGAAGTGACTATGCATCTGTTATCTCAACACATTTATCCAAATTGTTTTGGTTTCCAGTGAGCGTGTGCTGTGCAGGTACACATCAACTCACAGGCAGAAAGAAATGGCACTTTTTCCAGAGGAAATTGATCATGCTGAGTAAAATAACCACACTTTTGAGACAAAGAGAACATCTAGACTTATTTAGTTACAGGGACCTGTTGGAGGTGGGGCATCCACATGCAAATCCCACAGCTGCACGAGGCAGTGGTCTCTTCTATAATAAGAAGCCTGGCTGTGGGTTCAGGCTCTGACTGACGGCACAGGTATGTGGTTGCAGGCTTCAGGTCAGGGCTTGAAAGGGTCATTTCCACACTCTGCCAATGCGGGGGATACAACTCCTAACAGTGACTCATGCCTTCTTTTATATACCTCGGATACGAGGAAAGAAGAGGGGTGGATAAAGAAGAGGCAAGTCATGGATGGGGAAGAGGGCACGCTGCCTAGCAGCTGGCAGCCCACTTAGGTGGTTAAGGAGCCTTGCCTGTATTTCCACATGTAACTAAAAAGGTGCTGCTCCACTGAGCATGGGAATTCAAGGAATGGGGGTTCTATCAGTTTCCTAAGGTCAACTATAGCATCTTTTTATCCTTCTGCCATCCTTACTATATAGAGTAGGTGCTCAACATTCACTGGATGAGTGGCAGGTCTGGAAGGACCCTGCTTTCATAACAAAAATGAACAAACATTCAGTTCAGTTCAGTTGCTCAGTCGTGTCTGACTCTTTGCGACCCCATGAACTGCAGCACGCCAGGCCTCCCTGTCCATCACCATCTCTCGGAGTTCACTCAGACTCGCGTCCATCGAGTCCGTGATTCCATCCAGCCATCTCATCCTCGGTCGTCCCCTTCTCCTCCTGTCCCCAATCCCTCCCAGCATCAGAGTCTTTTCCAGTGAGTCAACTCTTCACATGAGATGGCCAAAGTACTGGAGTTTCAGCTTCCGCATCGTTCCTTCCAAAGAAATTCCAGGGTTGATCTCCTTCAGAATGGACTGGTTGGATCTCCTTGTAGTCCAAGGGACTCTCCAGAGTCTTCTCCAACACCACAGTTCAAAAGCATCAATTCTTTGGCTCTCAGCTTTCTTCACANGTTCACTCAAACTCATGTCCATCGAGTCAGTGATGCCATCCAGGCATTTCATCCTCTGTCGTCCCCTTAATCCTTTTTCAAATGTTTCTTTCATAAATACTTTCTCAGAGTCCACAGTGTGTCTTCTCATTTACTTGACAATGTCTTTTGCAGAGCAGAAGATTCTAATTTAAATGAAGTTAAACTGATTAATCTTCCTTTCATGAACCATATCTTTGGTGTTGGGTCTAAAAGGTCATCACTGTGCACTTACTGGGCTTCTCTGGTGGCTCAGTGGTAAAGCATCTACCTACCAATGCAGGAGACGTGGTTCAATCCCTGAGCCAGGAAGATCCCCTGAAGAAGGAAATGGCAATCCACTCTAGTATTCTTGCCTAGGATATCCCATGGACAGAGGAGCCTGTCAGGCTACAGTCCATGGGATTGCAAAAGAGTTGGACATGACTTAGAAACTAAGCAAGAGCAACATGTACATATTAGCTGGGGAACTTAACTCACTTGGACTCAGTGTGGCTGTATGATTGGATAATAAGAGTAGGAGTGATATATATATTGTTTAAAGACAGACGCTTTAAGACCCAGCATATTGCATTTATTTGTAAAACCAAGTAAACACTAGCATTGTGACCAACAGTTATTCTAGGCTATCAAACCACNTGTTCTCTGTTGTATAATATTAAAAAAAAAACAGGAAAATGTGCAATGGACTATGATTTGCTTTCATAGACACAAAAATACATAATTACAGACAGTGAAAAAAATGTCGAAAGATGACATCAACATGGTACAAGTCCAGTGACAAAGTTTTCATTAATATTATTTTAGTTAACTTTCAAAACATCTGATTTAATTACAGACCTTTCAGAATATATGTATGTAAGAATTTGTAGGATAAAAATGCATGCCTTGGAATTCTTTTAATTATACATTCTGTGCAGAAATAACTGTATGAATGAAATGCTGCTTCCATCCTTCTCTACAATGCTTTGATGGAAAGATTTTCATATCTAAAGTACAAGACATTATGCCTAATACAACCTAAAGAAAGCTATTGTCACAAAACATTACATGCAATCTCATCCTGACACATTTAACTCCTCAGGGAAAAACAAATGTCATAAAAATCTCACAGTCTCACAATAGTAACAATCCAATATGGCTACCTACCTCTTAGCTTCAAATTACATGTTCTGTTTGGCTAACTCAAAGACTTTTTCCAATGCCTGCATTTAACAATGTGCATACTATATACAAATTAAAATATTTAATCTTAAAACAAATATGAAAAATTGGGAGAACAGATGAAAAATAGTGATGTTTGTTTATGTGACATTAATAGATGGCATATAATTAAGCTAACTCAAGCCTAAGTACTATTATTACTATGTTTTGGTAACTCTGAACTTTTAATTACTTGATATGATGTGTGTCAACATATTAGTCACATGTCTCTATTTTCAGTTTATTGTCTTTTGTTATACTTTCATTGTCATCTTCTTTGTTAATATTTTAATTTAATGGTAACCATGGAGAGCTTCTAAACTTTATGTCTCGCCAGGCCTCCCTGTCCATCACCATCTCTCGGAGTTCACTCAGACTCGCGTCCATCGAGTCCGTGATTCCATCCAGCCATCTCATCCTCGGTCGTCCCCTTCTCCTCCTGTCCCCAATCCCTCCCAGCATCAGAGTCTTTTCCAGTGAGTCAACTCTTCACATGAGATGGCCAAAGTACTGGAGTTTCAGCTTCCGCATCGTTCCTTCCAAAGAAATTCCAGGGTTGATCTCCTTCAGAATGGACTGGTTGGATCTCCTTGTAGTCCAAGGGACTCTCCAGAGTCTTCTCCAACACCACAGTTCAAAAGCATCAATTCTTTGGCTCTCAGCTTTCTTCACAGTCCAACTCTCACATCCATACATGACCACAGGAAAAACCATAGTTAGTCTCAAATGAGTAACTCTGTGGACATAATGTAGACTGAAGGACTGGGGACCCCAATGAGACTACCATCGTCTGGCCTTAACGATGTACCACCTTCGTTACTTCTCTCTATTCCAAACAATTCACCTTGCTCTGCCAAAACTAAATTCTGACCTGGATCCCTTTGGTGAGAGGTACTAAATTACTGAGTCTCTAAAATGAAGCTTTACTTGCATTGCCTTTGCAGGATGCCTTAGTATATACTCAGTAACCACTAGTTTGATTTTTTTCTCTTGATCTCATTGCCACCTCTCTGTATACTGAACCCTAGGAGAACCTTATTCACTAATTCCCTCCCTATGACTAACAAGATGTTTAATTCACCAATGATTTCTTTCATTACTCTATGGGATCAGCTTGGAAGAACTCAGGACACGTGCTAAAAAGTCTCTTACAAGAGTTATTGCTACAAGAGTTACAGGTACAGCTGCTGCTGTTGTTTAGTCACTAAGTCCTGTCTGATTCTTTGCGTCCCTATGGACTGTAGCCCACCAGGCTCCTCTATCCATGGGATTTCCCAGGCAAGAATACTGGAATGGATTGTCTCCTCCGGGGATCTTCCTGATCCAGGGATCTAACTCAAGTCTCCTGCATTAGCAGCAAATTCTTTACCACTGAGCTACCAGGGAAGCCCCATACTGTAGTTACAGCCAGACCTTACTTCAATTACTTTCAAGAAATCTGTCCAATAAGTTGGTTTTTCCTTAGAAAAAAGTTGCAGAGTCTGTGACATAAAAGATAGTTTATAGGAAAAGGGAAAAAAGGAAAATTTCGTAGGGTTTTCTTTTTAGCTGCACAAATAACTTTGGTATATTGCAAGTTTTATCTACTAATAATTCCTGGCCAAGATCATCAGTACCTTCAACTTCAGCTAAAGTACAAGTGAAAGAAAATTACTTCTATCTACTACATGAGTAAGGAAACACGCATCCCAGTTGAATTCTAAAGCTGAACTGTTGGTAGGGTAACAACATGGAAAATTATGTCAAACTGTGCTTATCACTCATCAACAATTATTTTAATCCTTTTCAATCTTTTCAGGTATTTTTCTATTTTTACATTCCACCTTGTGTTTCTCCCTTTATTTTCCCCAAGCCGCCTGTCTCTCCACTTCATCTTTGTCTCTTCTCATTTCTTTTTGTCATAGTTTGTTTCCCCATTTCCTCTTTTGTGATCTTTCATTTCTCCCTCTCACTATTAGCCTGGTAGCTTAAAAAAAGCACACAAAAGATGATTCTAGGCTTCCGAATCTTACCCCTAACTTCAAGATTACATTAAAAACCTAGGCATGTTTATGTGAGTGGTCAATAATTTGGTTAGAGAATTTTTAGAAACAACCTCCCTCAATTAGTGGGCTTTATATGCCCATTTGTTGTGTTAATTGCTGTCGTGTCTGATTTTCTGCAACCCCATAGGCTGTAGCCCACCAGGTTCCTCTGTCCATGGAATTCTCCAGGCAAGAATACTGGAGTGGGTAGCCATTCCCTTCTCCAGGGGATCTTCCGGACCCAAGGATCAAACCAGGGTCTCCTGCATTGCAGGCAGATTCTTTATTATCTGAGCAGGAAAGCCCTTATAATGCTCTATGAATATCTGAAGCTCCTCCCCTCTGGATGAAGATGTCCCTAGACTTCAGAAGGTCATGAATGTGATAGGATAAATTCTTTGGATGATTCAAAAACACATCATACAGAGCACAATTCACAGAAAAAAATGAATCTCAGATTGTACCTTCTCTTTAGTGTTTAGCACTATAGGAGATAGAAACTAAACTGATACAAACAAAACTTCAACCTTCTGATTGCAGGGGTATTATTACTGAGAATTCCTAATGCTAAGAGCTACTCTTTTATGTAAAGCAAAAATTTCAAGATATAAATGTAGCGTAGCAATTACGATATGGCACAATGATTCCAAATATTCCTACTTAGGTACATAACTGCTTCCATGCTAAGTTGCAAAATTATAAAATATCCACGTTCTGGACTCTTGATCACATAATCTTTGTGATTCTCATAATTTTTATAAAAGCTGGCTAACTCAAACTTTAAAGATAAAACTAGGATATTGAATCCTTCTTCTCAGAACTTTTCCCCTATATTATGAACAGTAGTATATTTAATGCAATAACAATTATAAATACCTTTTACACAGTATTCAGAGAAGGCAATGGCACCCCACTCCACTACTTTTGCCTGGAAAGTCCCATGGACGGAGGAGCCTGGTGGGGGGCAGTCCATGGGGTCGCCAAGAGTCAGACATGACTGAGCGACTTCACTTTCACTTTTCACTTTCATGCATTGGAGAAGGAAATGGCAACCCACTCCAGTGTTCTTGCCAGGAGAATCCCAGGGACAGGGAAGCCTGGTGGGCTGCCATCCATGGGGTTGCACACAACTGAAGCAACTTAGCAGTAGCAGTAGCAGTACACAGTATTCAGCAATTAGATAAAAAGAGAGCATTATGGGTTGAACTCTAATCGCCACAAATTCATATATTTAACTCCTAACCACTATCATCTCAGCATATGACCTTATCTGGAAATAGGGTTGTTGCAGATGATGAAGTTAAGATGAAGCTATTAGGCTAGGTGTCCCCATGAAAAGGGAAAACTGGGACACAGACACACACATACAATGGGAATGTCATGGGACCTGTGGCTGAAATGGTGCTTATGCATCTAGAAGCAAAGGGATGCCCAAGATTGCTGAAAACCACCAGAAGCTTAGACAGGCACTGGACAGACTCTTGGTCACCCTTTGAGAGGAACAAAACCCTGTCAAAGCCTTGATCTCAAACTGCCAAAACTAGATCTCTCTATCTCTAGACTCTGGAGAGAAGGTGAGATCTCTCTACAGAATGGAGACAATACATTTCTGTCCTTTAAGCCACCCAGTATATGATGCCAATTAAGGACATCCCTATAAAACTCGTATGGATTTCATCTTCCTATTAATAAAAGAGGAATTGTGGTATATCAAGGATAGAATCATGAACTTGGAGTCAGGCAGACTGGGCTTGAACCAGTCAGGCAGACTGGTTTTGTCAGTTACTGGCTAATTGAGGCAAGGAATTCTTTGAATGTCATTTTCTTTATTCTTTTTTTAATGAAGATCAAGGTACCTACTTTATTAAACTGTTATAACTATTGACACATAACCAATTTTGGTGCCTCCTATATAGAGAGACTTGATATAGGTCCTGGGCAAGAAAGGTGACCAAAACAGATCTGCTCCCTGCCTTTGTGGACTTCCGGAGGAGACAGAAAAACCCATTTACAAACAAACACACACACAATCAAAACTTATATTAAGTGCTATAAAGGAAAAGGATAGGGTGCAACTGTAGAAAGTAAGAGAGCCTTCCTTGGAGAGGGTGGCAGCTTCAGTGGTATGGAAAGATCAGGCCTTTCAGAAGAAGGGACATTTAACCTGAGAATAGGTAAGAAGAAAAAAAAGATGAGAAGGTAACATAAATAAAGCTTCTAGCATTTTGTCTGAATTAGAGGATATATTTGATTAAAGGCAGTTAGAGGCATTGTTGGCTATTTTGGGCCTAGTACTATCATCTGTTTTGTGGTGACATAATGGCATTTGTTACCCTGGTATTCAAGGTCCTCCACAATCTCTTTCTCTTGCTTCAGAGTGTAGGCCTGTTGTGGCCCCAGCCCATGGAGCAGACCCATCATGGATCAATGGCAGGCACTGATCTGCTTTCTCTGTAGCACGGTTAATTCATTGGTCTNATGACTGAGCGACTTCACTTTCACTTTTCACTTTCATGCATTGGAGAAGGAAATGGCAACCCACTCCAGTGTTCTTGCCAGGAGAATCCCAGGGACAGGGAAGCCTGGTGGGCTGCCATCCATGGGGTTGCACACAACTGAAGCAACTTAGCAGTAGCAGTAGCAGTACACAGTATTCAGCAATTAGATAAAAAGAGAGCATTATGGGTTGAACTCTAATCGCCACAAATTCATATATTTAACTCCTAACCACTATCATCTCAGCATATGACCTTATCTGGAAATAGGGTTGTTGCAGATGATGAAGTTAAGATGAAGCTATTAGGCTAGGTGTCCCCATGAAAAGGGAAAACTGGGACACAGACACACACATACAATGGGAATGTCATGGGACCTGTGGCTGAAATGGTGCTTATGCATCTAGAAGCAAAGGGATGCCCAAGATTGCTGAAAACCACCAGAAGCTTAGACAGGCACTGGACAGACTCTTGGTCACCCTTTGAGAGGAACAAAACCCTGTCAAAGCCTTGATCTCAAACTGCCAAAACTAGATCTCTCTATCTCTAGACTCTGGAGAGAAGGTGAGATCTCTCTACAGAATGGAGACAATACATTTCTGTCCTTTAAGCCACCCAGTATATGATGCCAATTAAGGACATCCCTATAAAACTCGTATGGATTTCATCTTCCTATTAATAAAAGAGGAATTGTGGTATATCAAGGATAGAATCATGAACTTGGAGTCAGGCAGACTGGGCTTGAACCAGTCAGGCAGACTGGTTTTGTCAGTTACTGGCTAATTGAGGCAAGGAATTCTTTGAATGTCATTTTCTTTATTCTTTTTTTAATGAAGATCAAGGTACCTACTTTATTAAACTGTTATAACTATTGACACATAACCAATTTTGGTGCCTCCTATATAGAGAGACTTGATATAGGTCCTGGGCAAGAAAGGTGACCAAAACAGATCTGCTCCCTGCCTTTGTGGACTTCCGGAGGAGACAGAAAAACCCATTTACAAACAAACACACACACAATCAAAACTTATATTAAGTGCTATAAAGGAAAAGGATAGGGTGCAACTGTAGAAAGTAAGAGAGCCTTCCTTGGAGAGGGTGGCAGCTTCAGTGGTATGGAAAGATCAGGCCTTTCAGAAGAAGGGACATTTAACCTGAGAATAGGTAAGAAGAAAAAAAAGATGAGAAGGTAACATAAATAAAGCTTCTAGCATTTTGTCTGAATTAGAGGATATATTTGATTAAAGGCAGTTAGAGGCATTGTTGGCTATTTTGGGCCTAGTACTATCATCTGTTTTGTGGTGACATAATGGCATTTGTTACCCTGGTATTCAAGGTCCTCCACAATCTCTTTCTCTTGCTTCAGAGTGTAGGCCTGTTGTGGCCCCAGCCCATGGAGCAGACCCATCATGGATCAATGGCAGGCACTGATCTGCTTTCTCTGTAGCACGGTTAATTCATTGGTCTCTCTGTGCCCAGCCTCTTCTTATAATGTCCCAGATTGCCTCTTTCCTGACAGCTACGTAATACCAGATCTAAGTCAAATTACTTTCTATTTTCTGTAACTACTCCCATGGTGTTTAGCCCGTTTGCCTTGAGTCATGCTGTTTTCTCTTTCTCTCTTCCTTCCCCACTGTGGTTATCGTACTTATACCAGACCATCTAGATCCATTCACGAAGCATTTCTGAGTTTGCACAGGGATCTTCTTCCTCCTCTGAATCACAAAACACAGGATCCATCTTTCTCTTTGTTGGTCATGACTTGTATTTGTCTTATCTCTCTTACTAGATTATAAATAACTCTGAGCACAGGGTCTTTGGTTATATTATTGCCTGAATATTCTGAGTAGTGTGGCTCAGACTATGGGTGGAATTGAATTGCTACATAGGTTCATGCTTATAACAGACCTGCTAAGAAGGAGGCAAAGTTAAGGAAGACTTATCAGACATGATTAGTAAACACAAGTACTAGATAATTCCATATCACATATGGAAATAAAACATTCAGATAAGCTATAAGAAAGGAGGATATATGAATTACTCTCTCTTTCATTCTTGTACTCAGCAAGCACCATTCATTCATTGTTGATATCAGCACGTACAAAACATATACATGTGGGAAAATCACTTTCCATGGCTTTCCTGACATACACAGTGGTAAAGAATATAAGCAAAGGGACAGGATGGGATACACAGTGTAATTAAAAACAACAAAAACAACAAATGGCTAAGGTTGCATTTTGCTTCAGTTTTGCTACAAAAGATAATTAACATATTTTTTCAAATGTGCTTTTCTGGGCCTAAACAGCTTTGCCTGGAAACAGGGGGATATCACTTCCTACCTTGATCTTATTTCCAAGAGCTGAAGATGAATTTGCTATGCCCTCCTCAGTGCACAGTATAGTAAAGAGTAGAGGTGTTTTTATTATCTTGCTATAATACAGAGAAGGTTGTCTCAAACTCTTCCTGCCATGCTGCTATAGTTATTTGGAGAGGAACATTTCTCACCCACAGGGATGCAACTACATGACTGCATCAGATTGAAGGTGAACCCAGCAATGTGGCTATGGCACTTCAAATAATATAAGCCATCAGAAGAAGAAGAAAAAAAACAACTGAAAGACAGGGAATAAGGGTTCCAACCCAGCATTTATAATTACATTTAGTGGTCATCTGAAATATGATGATATTTCATCCCCTGATATGATATCACATGTCACATAAATTTCTAAAGAAATTCTCCTCTAAATAATTTTGTCTGTCCATTCACTTATGGATTTTTACCACAAGGCGATGTCAAATATGAGCACTTAATTCAGAGCAAACACTCTGTGCGTGTATGTTTTTAAAGGCTTCTAAACCATATTAAATTTTCATTCATATAGGTACACAGAGACACATATTAAATAAACCCTCTACAAGAGTAACCCGGCTAGAAACGCAGCAAGAGATTTCGAAAGGGCCGAATTTATTACAGATTAATCAAATAGGTAAGATGGATCGTAATGGATATTCCAGCCAATGTAAACCGGGAGGGGAAAAAAAGAAGCACAAGCAGCAAGTCAAGAGCCAAATGTTCCTGTTTTGATTTATTTAGCATTTCTGAGATGTTTCTTCTGTGGGGAACAATATGCAAGGCATTGGAAATTCAGAAGGCACATCTTTTGTGTACCATAAAAATGTGCTGCTAACCTACAATACCCTTATAGAAATACAATTCAATAAGAAACTCAGTTGGGAAGATGTCTCAATAGAACAACATGAAAAAAATGGTCAATACCAGAATGATTTACTTCACTTTTACAAGGGATTCTGATGCCACGAATAGAAATGCCTTTGGAACTTCAAAAACTCAGATAAACAGAGAGCCACATTTATTAATTCTTATACATTTCTAATGTGTCTTTTTTTTTTTTTTTTTTAGCAGATCATCTCTCCAAATCGTCACTTCTATCAAGCCTATCGCTTGAATGGTGTTACAGTGTTCAGCCCTCAGGGCAAAGATAAGTCTTCATCGTTGTCACACGTAGCACTCACATATTCAGCCCTATCATGCTGAATGGGGATACAGGACTTTGTAGAAGCAGGGCCGATTCCCGCAGAATATCCTGAGATACTTATCAAGCTGTTAAAGCAGACATCAGGCTTTTGTCTGCATTGCCCTTGACACATCCTCAAGGAAAAGTATCTCGAAATTCTTTGTCTTCGGAAGAACCTTGGACCTCTTAGGTCTGACGTAGGTTAAGTGCCCCACAGATCTCCCTAGAATAGAAAGCCACCTGGAAAACTCTTGTCTGGCTTCTCAGAAACAAACAGAATGTAAGCGCTAATTCCTAAGGTCCTGTGATTGGAAGAAAGCGGTAGCAAAAAGAAGAGACTTCTGACAGTTTTGGTCCCTACATAGGCAAAAGCTGGGATTCCACCCTAAAATGTATTAGATACAACAATAACCTCTAAAAAACCCAACAAGGGTAAAATGTATAAAGGTAAATTACCACATTATCATCCAATTATCATTGCTTGTTTTGTCAAGGGTAAATGACTATCTAGCAGCATCCGGCGTTGGCTTATTGATTCCCCGTGTACAGTGGGGCCAGCCCCCTCCCCAGCAGGGTCCCCATGCCACCCCTCCCACTCAACAGCCACACCGATGCTGCCCATCCCAGTACACACTGCAGGCTGTGTGTAATCCTTCTTGCCCATTCTGGAGGCATTAAGTGAAAATGGATAAATTTTTAGAGATCACTGGACACTGCAAAAGAAATAATTGTGCTGCTTTTATTGCTGAAAATACAGAAAAAAAAAGATCACTGTATTTAGCCATTATCATAATCAAAACTTGATTCAATTCACAAATTCGAAAGGGCACTCATCGCTTCTTCATCTTCCTGCCCATTTTATTCTCAACGACCTCATCACACAGAACTTTCCACAAATCTCCTCAGGATAAACATTTCCAGCTTCACTTTTTTTCTTCCCACAGATAAATCACAGTAAATGTGGAATTCTTCTTATTCCATCACAGATTTATAAAAACAAAACAAACCTCCCTCAGCAGGTTAAACAAAGCCTCCAAACTCAGAAGGCAGAGAGGCACGCACAACATCTGAGATTAATGGACCACATTTCATCTCAAAGTGCTTTCTTGGCATAAACAATACATAAGGGTCACCTTATCCACCACTGAAACGCAGCCCCCTCTGAGGCACAGAAACTATATAACCAGGAGAAACACTCATTCATTCTTGAGGGCAAGGGTAGATGACCTTTTTTTTTCCATAGAGGTAGCTGTGAGTTTCAACCCTGATCCAGTCTCCTCCAGTTCTTCTGCAAGTCGAAGATGGAATCAAGTAACTACACCAGAACTCCTCCAGGTTCAGCAGATCAAACCAACTAATTCAATCAGAATGAGGGGGAAGATGCCAGAAGGAGAGACGATAGACTGACGGTGAGTCCTCAGACCTCACTGGGGCTCCACTGCTCTGCTTCTTGGGTCTCGATGTGATTAGGGGATGGTAGGAACCCTGAGATGGAGGTGAGAGTGGCTCCTAACTTATAAATGAATTATCTCATGAAGGTACTTGTTAAGCTCTGTGGAGCCACTCTGGATCAGTGCAAGGGGGAACAGTGGCATTATTTGGATAAAATACAACTGTGCTGCGTGCTTAGTCGCTTAGTCATGACTGACTCTTTGAGACCCCATGGCCTGTAGCCTGCCAGGCTCCTCTGTCCATGGGGATTCTCCAGGCAAGAATACTAGAGTGGGTTGCCATGCNATAAAATACAACTGTGCTGCGTGCTTAGTCGCTTAGTCATGACTGACTCTTTGAGACCCCATGGCCTGTAGCCTGCCAGGCTCCTCTGTCCATGGGGATTCTCCAGGCAAGAATACTAGAGTGGGTTGCCATGCCCTCCTCCAGGGGATCTTCCCCACCCAAGGATCGAACCCAGGTCTCCCACCTTGCAGGCAGATTCTTTACCATCTGAGCCACCAGGAAAGCCCAAAATGCAACCATGTGGGTGTTAGTTATTTTAAAATGTATCGTTTGCTAAAAGAAGTGACTTTAGGAACATGGATATATGTTACAGCTGCAAGGAAAATAATGTATGGAAGAGTCTCAATCCAAGCTACCATTTTTCAGGTCTTGAGTATCTTATGTCCCACTTAATCCACCATCAACCTTACAAAGTGTGTGTTTGTACTCTTATTTCCATTTTCCCTATGAGTTCCCTGAGGTTGGGAGAGTTTAGTAGTCCTGTGTTACACACCTAGTAAGCGGTAAAGCCTGAACAAATGCCCAGATGGCTCTGCCTTCAAATTTCATGCCAGCTTCACTCTGCCATTCTGCTCCATGGGCACTGCCTAGGGAAGCTGGCAGGACCTGGGTTACTTGCTGGATCTCTGGCAGGTAGACAGCCGAGGCTCAGGTGTAATAAGTACATGGGCATGGCAGAGACCCAGGAAAAAGACAAGGGAAGCTGGGGGATAGGAATAGGGAAGAAAGAGAGCCAACAAAACTCCAGGAGGCCCTGAGAGATCAGAGATGGCAGACTGGGAGATCAAGGCTGAGAAGTCTGATGAGAAGGATCAAAAGGGAAACTGGCACAAAAGGAGACAGAAATCAAGGCTTGCCAGCCTTGTTGGGGCGAGGGTGGGCAGAGACTTGATGTGAGCTGAGAGAAACAGGCAGGGGTTAGCTGGAGAGATGAGAAGGGGCGGAGGAAGGAGAATTTATTCCAGGTGGAGGACATTTTATTTTTAGCGAAGGCATGGTGACACCAAAAATCCTTGACATCTATATACACCTTGTGGGTGTGAGCGGAAAGGGAAAAGCGACGGACTGCTGAGTGATGGGTGCCGTGACAGAGTCCACAGAGCTCTCTGCTTGTCATTCTGGACTGGGAGTCTTGCTTGATCCCAAAGGAACAGCACAAGGAGGGCTCAGCAGGCGAGACTCCAGGGTTATCTCTAGGCACACTTACACAAGCACCCCGATTCTAATATCAAATTCAATTATTCACCCTGAAATTGAAAATCCTCCTTACCCTTGCCGTCCAACAGGACAAACTGAATTCCATTCCTCCATGATTTACCTTCCCTCTGGCTGTTTACCTCCAGGGCCTCTGCATCAATTTATGAGCCGCCCAGTGGGAAACCTCCCATCACAACAAGCCTCCTTGGTTGACTGAGCGGCCTGCACCCTCTTAGCATGTGTATACTGAATATACGGGGCACTTAATTGGGACTTGATATATCATTTCATGAAAGCAGTCTTCAGCCGTTTCATTTATGACTCCCCAAGTGAGTGATACCGTCTTTTGCCATCAGTCAGGAATTGTTTCAGCTGGTTTCACTTTACAGTCTGGCACACGGTGGATGTTTAACAAATGCCTGGGGCAGGCAGGGGGCACCTATATATTGCTTTGGGGCTGAATGTGCGGGGAGAGCCCAGTACTTGGAATCAGGTTCTTTCCATAACATTACACATTTACTCAGTACCTACTGTATACCAGGTGCTGTGTTATGTGCTAGGAATGAAAAGATCAATGAAAAATAGGTAAGTTCTCTGTGTAACAGTTGCTCAGAGTAAGGCCCAGGGTGGGAGCTATTTGGGAAAATGTATGAAGACATAATGGTGATTCAGTGTGGAAATATGGTGAGGAACTTGAGCCCTAGGTGTCTTCGGGGCATAATTAAAGTACAAAGAAGGGGTGATGAGCTAAGAGGGCAGGATTTGGAGGCTGTCAGGGAAGTATGCCTAACTGAAATAATGTCTGAGTTGAACCCACGAAGAAGCTTTACAGATCAGAAAGCAGGGGGAGGGAGAAGGGCGACTGAGGCAGAAACAGCAGCATAAGTAAGGGTCCTCGGGCACAAAACAGGCAGATATCCAAGGGGAGCCCCACCCACAGCTTCCTGGACAGGCAGCTCCCTCCAATTCAGAGCTTCCATAACTCTGGGATGCTGTAAGGGGCTAACAGCACAATTCACCTGAAAGCCAAGTTGTAATCTGTGAAGCACCATGCAAATGTATCTTCAAACTGTTATTTCAGTAGTCTTTTGGTAAATTAGAAGTAGACCAGTGGGAATTGCTGGGAATTGAACTCAGCCTGTTTGCTAGAGGTTGCTGACCTCTGCTTTAGGACAAGTAGGGAAGAACCCCTCAGAAATCCAATTAAGATTAGTAAAATATAATTTCCTGATTTATAAGCTGGCCGATATCATAAACACTAACATGTTTGTGTTTATTCTCCCCAAACCACTGGGGGTTGTCTCCTGCATTGCAGGCAGATTCTCTACCATCTGAGCCACCAGGGAAGTCCTTTCAGTGAGCACAGAATACCTAAGGAATACCTAATCCAAGAAGCCAAGGCATTTCCTCCAGTGAAGACGTCAGAAGCGTTTAATATTTATGCACTACTTCTTTTCTATTCAACATAGTCTACCCCGTAGATGGCAAATGAAATCATTCCATGCTAGGAGACTGAAACCTGGATACAGAATCCAGAGGGGTAATTTGAGAGAATGAAGAAATTCCCCCTACCTCAGTTTATTTATGCCCTCTTTATACTGAAGAAGCCTCAGAAACTTAACAGGGAGGGGACAATTAGTAAGATTCTATAGTGATTCTTCATAAGCATTCTTACTTTAATCATCATTATCACAATCACCCTTATAATATTTAACGCAAGAGAGTTCCAGAAAAACATCTATTTCTGCTTTATTGACTATACCAAAGCCTTTGACTGTGTGGACCACAATAAACTGTGGAAAATTCTGAGAGAGATATGCAGGTCAGGAAGCAACAGTTAGAATCGGACATGGAACAACAGACTGGTTCCAAATAGGAAAAGGAGTACGTCAAGGATGTACATTGTCATCCTGCTTATTTAACCTCTATGCAGAGTACATAATGAGAAACACTGGGCTGCAAGAAGCACAAGCTGAAATCAAGATTGCCGGGAGAAATATCAATAACCTCAGGTACGCAGATGATACCACCCTCGTGGCAGAAAGTGAAGAGGAACTAAAAAGCCTCTTAGTGAAAGTGAAAGAGGAGAGTGAAAAAGTTGGCTTAAAGCTCAACATTCAGAAAACGAAGATCATGGCATCCGGTCCCATCACTTCATGGGAAATAGATGGGGAAACAGTGGAAACAGTGTCAGACTTTATCTTTTTGGGCTCCAAAATCACTGCAGATGGTGACTGCAGCCATGAAATTAAAAGACGCTTACTCCTTGGAAGGAAAGTTATGACCAACCTAGATAGACTATTCAAAAGCAGAGACATTACTTTGCCGACTAAGGTCCGTCTAGTCAAGGCTTTGGTTTTTCCTATGGTCATGGATGGATGTGAGAGTTGAACTGTGAAGAAAGCTGAGCACCGAAGAACTGATGCTTTTGAACTGTGGTGTTGGAGAAGACTCTTGAGAGTCCCTTGGACTGCAGGGAGATCCAACCAGTCCATTCTGAAGGAGATCAGCCCTGGGATTTCTTTGGAAGGAAGAAATCCCTAATTCAGCACCACTAAAGCTGAAACTCCAGTACTTTGGCCACCTCACGTGAAGAGTTGACTCATTGGAAAAGACTCTGATGCTGGGAGGGATTGGGGGCAGGAGGAGAAGGGGACGACAGAGGATGAGATGGCTGGATGGCGTCACTGACTCGATGGACGAGAGTCTGAGTGAACTCCGGGAGACGGTGATGGACAGGGAGCCCTGGCGTGCTGCGATTCAAGGGGTCGCAGAGTCAGACACGACTGAGTGACTGAACTGAACTGAACTGAGTATCATTAAGGGCTCATTATATACCAGGATGGATTCTAAGGGCTTTGCATGTATACCTTTAATACATTTAGGTGTATTTAATACACACAGTACACACAATAACTTAATACACACAACACACAATTGTGTATTTAATACACACAATAACTCTATGAGGTGCTTATTATCATAAGCCCCACTTTAAAAGTAAGGAAATTGAAGTTCAAAGAGGTTTTATAACTTGCCTAAGGACATGCAGCTAGTTAAGTGTTAGATCTGGGATATGAATTGAGGTAATCTGGAGCATCAGTCTCTATATTCAGTCACATTTTCTTCTAGGGGCAAGAACCAAGAAGCTATACTTTGTTCCACTGTGTGTATCTTCACTGGGAGGATGGGAAGGATATAGTACGTGGTGGCATTCAGGAAGTGGTTTCACTTGTTGAATTCAGTAAGTCGTGGCAGAATGAAAGCTGATGAAGTAAAGAATACATCTTTCCTTTTCACGTCTTTTTAAATTAATCCTTTGAACCTCTTTGAAAGGAAAAAGGAAATATTTAACAATAAGATTTTCTTATTCTCCTAATATCAATCTCGCTGTAAGCATAGTACCAAAGAAAAGTTAAATACACAGGCTCTGGAGATGAAAGACTTGTGTCAAATCCCAGTGTTGCTGCTAACTGTGATGATGAGCTGTGCAATCTTGAATAATGGTGCTTGACCTCAGTCTTCTTATCTGTAAAATGGGCTTGATAAATATCTACTTAGCAGACCCAGCAGAAGTGCTGTGTGGAGTTCTGTGTGTATGTGCATGTATATTTTATCATGCTTCATAAATAGTGTTAAACTTACTATTATTATTCAGCTTTCTTTGTATGTAGCACACAGTTATACATCTATGTCAGTTACTAAATAAGAACACTCTTAATGTGCTATACCAGTGTTTGCTGCTGTTGCTGCTAAGTCACTTTCAGTCATGTCCGACTCTGTGCGACCCCAGAGATGGCAGCCCGCCAGGCTCCCCCAACCCTGGGATTCTCCAGGCAAGAACACTGGAGTGGGTTGCCATACCAGTGTTTAGGAGCATATAAATAAAGTATAAGGCTGTTTAAAAACAGAGAGAGAAAAAGGGACAGTACAAGTATTAAGGACAGGAGGCAATCCATGGAGAGCAATAAATCCAGAGAAAGTTTCCAAATGATGGATTTATAAACAATGGTGTCCAGGGCAGTTGAATGATTAAGAACAAAAGAACAAAACAAAAAGTATGACAGTGTATTTCCTGAGTTGGAAGAACGGTCTAATGCAGGGATCAGCCAACTCTTCCTTAAAAGAATAGAGAGTAAACATCTAAGGTTCAATAATTTATCTTATCTATCCAACCACTCAACTCCACTGTTGTGACATAAAAGCAGCAAGTAAAAAACTCCAACGAATGGGCATGGCTGCATTCCAATAAACCATATTTGCAAAAACAAGAAGCAGGCTGGGTTTGGCTGGAGAGGCCTGTAGGTTAGTGACTCTGATCTAAATGAAGGCTCGTTAATAACGGCTATCAATAAGAGTTTTAGTACCAAGGTCTGGGAATGATTTCGAAAATATAACATGAAATATATACATGCATATATATGTTTGCATAATTATTTGCTCATTGAAAAGAATCCTTATAGTGATATCACTGATTAATTTTCATTCCATATATTTTCCCAGCTGAAAGGGAATGAGATGAAGCTGTAGCCAGAGTATTGAGAACTGCATGAAGCCCTGGATTCACACTGGGGATATGTGATGGGCCTGACAGTGGCCATTTTATCTGTGTGTGTCTGTACACATGTGCAGAAACATACATGTTACAGCTAAAAAAAAATACAACAATAACTGATCTGATGGAACCAAAACTAATCTAAAAATAAAGGACTCTGGGTCTTTGTCACTGATTCGTGGTGTAATCTTGGGCAAGTCATGATCTCTGAACCTCAATTTCTTCTGTATAAAATGGAATTGAACTAAACAGGAAGTTCCTTTTAGCCCTCAACATCTCTGGTTCTAAAATACTGTGCAAAAGGATATAACTGCTGGGCACTTAATATACACTACAGTATTTCTTACAGATGATTTAGGAAACCGAATTGAGTCAGCTATAACTGTCATGATTTTAATTGGATTAAAAATGACTTTAATGGGTAATTTATTCAGTACTTTATAATAATCATATAATTAAATAATCACAGGTATATCAGTTCACTCTGATAGGTTCTCATGATAGAGTTACAAGTTTTCAGTACAAGGTACAATGAGTTTTTTTCATCATTTGACAGAGTCCTATTCTACGATATAATTTCTTTATTTCATGTTACATTTCCAAAGTTAATTTGTGAAATTTTGTGAACTTCCTTGATGAGATTAGGTAAGATCAATTATTTTCAACTCCTCGGGAGATTCTGTATCCTAATCGATTTACTTATGCTTTTTAAGGGGAGAATATTCACTGAAAGACACGACATAACCAATTTCAGCATCAAAGTATTCTCAGTAAATTTCGTGTTTCCTAATCAATCTAATTGTGAAGCAGGTATGACTGGCGTGACCCTTATTTATGACTCAGATAACCTCCCTCGGCAGAGAGTCTGGAAACTTGAAGAGTGCACTGTTGATCTGCTTGAGAGGGACCAGAGGTTAGATCTGCAGACAGAGAGGTGAGGGACAAGGAGCCCTGTCCACAGGCAGCTCCGTTGACAAGGCAGTAATCCTTCTACTGGAGCTTACCTCTGCACACCTTCCTGCTGACCTGAAGCCCCTTTTAATTCAATTCTGAGCATCTCCTGAGTAGAAGCAGACAATAATGCAGACACGGACAAAACTGGGCTGCAACTGTGTGCCTGAACCACCAGTCAGCAGGGATTATACTGAGACCAGCACACTCATTTCACTCGTGACCTAACCATATCTCAAACTGCCCCCCTGTGGATATGAATTTATTAGAATGAAGAATTCTTAAACAATTACTCTTGCCTGGGACACATGTGTTTCAGCAAGTCTGGGCAAGTTGGATTTCCCCGGCAACTGGTTCCAACTGCCCACTCCTCCCCAATCCTTCTTATTTTCCACTGTGGGGGGGAAAAACATTTACTGTGGCTAGTAAAAAGAATGTGTGACTTTTCATAACAAGTCCAGTAAAAATCAAGAACATGAGCTTTTTCTTTGTCAGTCAACTCGGCAGCAAAGGCGAGGGGACAAGAAGCAAAGAATCACTTGCCCATTCAGCTCCAATCTGCACTCCACTCTTCATTCATAAGAATATAATCCTTCCTTTTCCCTTGGAAAGCAGCAGAGTTTAGTGAAAATAGGACATGTTGGGATGATACGAAGACCTAGTTTTTGATATTGGCTTTACTACTTCTTAGCTGTGTGAACTTGGGCAAGTTACTTGACCTCCCTAAGCTGCAGTTCTTCATTTGCAGAATGAGGATAATGATAGCATTAGTAGCATATGTAATTATCGTAGCAATGCCTATTGTATTCATAGGACAGTTGTGACAATTGAGAGAACAGATCATGCCAAGGGCTAAGTACAGTGCCTGGCACATAAGTACTTAAAAAACAACATCTTATATTATGACGCTGTTGTTGTGAGCTTGATCACCTTACAAAACCCTCATATGCTGGCAAGCAGGATACCACAGATAGTTCAGTGTGTAGCATTTGCTTGATATTCATTAGAATTTGAACAATCCTAATGTCTCGTGAGGGCTTCCCAGGTGACACAGTGGTAAAGAATTTGCCTGGCAATGCAAGAGACATGGATTCAATCCCTGGATTGGGAAGATTCTCTGGAGAAGGACATGGCAACCCACTCCAGTCTTCTTGCCTGGGAAATTCCACGGACAGAGGAGCTTGGAGGGCTACAGGCCACATGGTTGCAAAAGAGCCAGACATGAGTTAGTGACTAAACAACAACAATGTCTCATGATCTTAGCTCATGAATACTAATATGAAAAAATATTTATCAATTTCATGTTAAACTCAATGACAAGTACCTAGTCTAGGCAATACATGGCTGGATGCTCTATGACACTTTCACCAGTGGATGAAGGGGACCCAATTTCTTGCTTTTGAAGCTCTACCAGCCACGCAACAGAAAGGGAGTCGAGCTAGGTAGGCCATCTCTCTGCCCATTTCATACTCTTACTCAGTTGTGTCCAACTCTCTAGGGCACCATGGACGTTAGCCCTCTAGGTTCCTCTGTCCATGGAATTCTCCAGGCCAGAATACTGGAGTGGGTAGCTGTTCCCTTCTCCAGGGGATCTTCCCAAAGCAGGGATCGAACCCAGATCTCCCTCATTGCAGGCAGACTCTTTACTGTCTGAGACCCGAGGGAAGCCCCTTAATTCAAGCTAAAATTTCTTTGTGCTGGAGCTGCTGCTGCTGCTAAGTCACTTCAGTAATGTCCGACTCTGTGCGACCCCATAGACAGCAGCCCACCAGGCTTCTCTGTGCCTGGGATTCTCCAGGCAAGAAAATTGGAGTGGGTTGCCATTTCCTTCTCCAATGCATGCATGCATGTTAAATCGCTTCAGTCATGTCCGACTCTGTGCAAACCCATGGACAGCAGCCCACCAGGCTCCTCTGTCCATGGGATTCTCCAGGCAAGATTACTGGAGTGGGTTGCCATTGCCTTCTCCATTGTGCTGGAGAGAGAGCACCAAAATTACAAACACAGTGAAGTAACAACTTCCTTTTCATAGCCACTTACCTTGAAATTAATTTTCAAAACCTTCTAAACTTGGAAACAGCATTTCAAAAATATATGGTCATAAAAAGAGCACTGGATTTTTCTCCTCTGGAAAATAATGACACTAAACTTGATGTACTTTAAGGCTGGTGACATTTTTGTAATTCTATAGGAATATCTAAATCTCTATGTAAATAGATTCACACATATGAGAAATGAATCCCTGGTCTACTATAGAAAGCGCAGGCTGTTTGTTTCTGACCTTGTCCCAGAAGAAACCAGACATAAGTTCTCCTACAGAGAGAGAAATACTCCTCTGCACACACAGAGACACACCGGAATGCAAACCCCACATCAAAATGCTGGTAGAGTTCATAACTCAAATTTCTTTATCCTGTAGCTGCTCAGGGACCCCATTAAATTGTTTTCCACAAATGCCATGAGGTTTGAACCATTTGTTATAACATTTGAGTCATTTATAAGATATTTTGATCCGACAAATCTGGAAGTAGCTGTCTAAAGTAAAATACATGACAAATGGCAGCTTCATCTCGCTTCAGATCAAAGCGGGGAAACATTGTGGATTCCTACAAAACTTTTCGAGGGTGTTGAATGGATTTCCTCCCTTCTGTGTGCTGGCAGGAAAACTGCATTATGTGTCCTAGACTACTCTGACCTCCCTGAAAAAAAGATGCTCTACACATTCAAGTTTGTAGTTACAAGCTCATGGAGCCAACCAGTTTGGATCAAAGATGAAAAATTAGCACGGTGGGAAAGATAGCATAGACAAAGAAGCACAAATTAACATGGAAAAGACCAAAAGGGTCAGCCTAGGTTTGCGTTAAGCTCGTATTGCTGACTTCCTACAGAAGCATTTTCTGCCACAGCCGAAATGAGAGAGGGTAATAGAAACATGGAAGGCCTGTTAAAATTCATCTCTAATAGAGTGGTGCTACTCAACTCATGCTGGATGGACCAGCGGCCAGAGAACAAATGGGAAGCTCCACCAGCACACGCCGGACTTACAGGAATCCAGATTTCTCAATGTGCGCCCCAGTGAGAGGGTTCTATCAAGCCCCCGAGGTGATTCTGATACATGCTAAAGCTTGGGAGCACTGGAGTAGAATATGACAAAAACAAAAACACTTGCTAGCACAGTAAACACACTACAGGCCAAAAAACTTCTTCTTTTATATAAGAACAAGCTCTCCTGCTATGAAATCATGCTCCATCTCTTCCACCCTTCTTAGTTCAGGTGCTTCATTGATTTCCTCCAGGGTTCTCAGCAAGGTTCACCGGCTGCTAGTGAGTAGGACTGTGTTCATTTTAATCATGTCTTTATTCATCACTTTTTAAAATGAGGAACTGGTGGGTATCATCTACCTACCAAAGATGATACAATAGCATGCCAAAGAATCATGCCTCAAACATCACCAAACACACTTTTCAAAGTAGAGACTTTCATAGTATTTTATGTCATTTGGTCTTCTTTAGAAATGTATCCTTTCTCGTATTNTAAAATGAGGAACTGGTGGGTATCATCTACCTACCAAAGATGATACAATAGCATGCCAAAGAATCATGCCTCAAACATCACCAAACACACTTTTCAAAGTAGAGACTTTCATAGTATTTTATGTCATTTGGTCTTCTTTAGAAATGTATCCTTTCTCGTATTGATTAAATTGCAATTTTTCTAAAACAGCTTGTAATTGAATTATCCAGTGAGACATGCCGAAAGGGATCAAAAGTGATGGGAATAAAAATAGGAAGTTGTATAATTTATAATACAAATGATTTGTTGCTGAAGTTTTAATCAAATCAAACAGAGCAATAAAATAACAGGTGATTGAATTACATGGCGAGATAATGCATTGGCTTTAAAGACCCTGATGCTTCTTGGTAAAGTCTGTTGAATTCACAAACTGTGCCATCTGCATCTCCCCCTGAAGACATGACTCTTGGAGGGTTCCTCCTACTCAGGGACCCTAAACGCTGCGCTGAATACTTTCTTCTTGAAGAAAAACAACACTCACAAAATAAAGCAAATATACATTCAGCACCAGCATTAAAATAACATAACAACCCTCATACACCACCTAAGGAGGGGCTCAATAACAGCTCAAAGCTCATTACCCCCTCTATCTACACTTAAGTGATCACTGACAAACAGGAGGGAAAAAAAAGGGTACTGAACATATTGGGGATACCCAGGTGGCACTGGTGGTAAAGAACCTGCCTGCCAGTGCAGAAGGCATAAGACATGTGTGTTTGATCCTTTGGTGGGGAAGATCCCTTGCAGGAGGGCATGGCAACTGACTCCAGTATTCTTACCTGGAGAATTCCGTGGACAGAGGAGCCTGGTGGGCTATAGTCCATGGAGTTGCAAAGAGTCAGACATGACTGAAGCACCTTAATACACAGCACACACATTGAACGTATTGGTAAAGAAGAACATATAAATGGTCAATCAGCTCCTTGAAAGGCCACCTTTTGCCTTATACTTTTCCAAAGATCTCGTTAATATTACAACAAGCCCACATCATGTACATGCTCTCCTTGGGGGTGTGGGGGGTGGGTAGTGGTCATTGCCCAGGAAGCCCAGGTTATATAAAGAGTCAATCTAAGAATGTTGTACACGCTAAACTCCCAAAGCTTAAAATCTCCCAATGTGCAGAAAATGCAAATTCCTCTTTTCTCATTCAGAAACAGACAAGAACATTAGCACATGGCGCATGTATCATTTCGAAAAAATGAATTCCTTATGGCATAATGCTGTTAGGTATGGCTATAGGGATCTCATGTTCCCTTCAAAGGTATTGTTGATACCTTGGCAAAGCTGGTTCCCACCCCCACCCCAAGAATTGGAAGTGATTTAATTTGTTGCTCTGGGGAGAAGGAGCAAACTTTTGGTTACTGAACTTTCCAGACAACCTTTGAATCATAGTGGTGATTGTGAAAGCATCGGTGAGAAATAGAAGCCTTGGATTCCTTTCCTGAGGTCTGGTTTTGATGAATGTGGAGGCCCCTAAAGGGTGGTGGAGGCAAGGTTTAAGCAAACACGTTTTAGGGCACAGATTTTGAAAATTGAGTACCACTGTCCCACCTGCTGTGCTTCATTTCAGAATCCACAGCCATCATTAGCAGGGAACAAACTGCTTTTCCAACCACACATCCCATCGTACTGCAGCAGCTCCCGCTGGAAATTGCAAAACGCTTATGGAAGAGCATGTCCTGAGAGCTCTCTCTCTCTGTCAGACCCTTCTGATTTTTCTTATCCTGGGGCGTGCTGGGGCAGGGGGAAGAAAAAGTGTGTGCACACATAGGTTCAGGCTATAAAAGCTTCGGAGACGCTATACAGCAGAAAATAACACAACACTGTCAAGCAACTATACTCCAATAAAAAAAATAAAATCAACAGGATCTAAAAAAAAAAAAAAACAAACCTCTTTGGAGAGCAGACTTTAGATCTGAAGCTATGTTTTCCATTTAAAAATAAAGTACAGTGCCAACTCAGGAATCACAACAAACCTTTCTTTACATTGTATCTGGCACAGAAGAGACTGTAATGAAAGTCAAGAGCACAGACTGGCTTCAACCCCGTCTCATTGACTCAGGGCATCCCGAGGACCCAAGTGTAGTCCTATCGTCATAGCATGGCTAAGCAAGGTCCCAGCATCTGTTCTGTGATCTTGCCAGAGGACTGAGGACCAGCAGCGTGGCCTCTCACTCCTTCTTTCTGAGCACCTAGTAAATTCAGCGAGGCCCAGATGAATCCCCACCTCCTCTTCCAGGTTTCCTCCTCCCAGACTGAGCAGAGTCTCTACCTGCAGTCATTCTAGTCTAAACGTCAGACCACAAAACCCCACAAATAAGCATTTACGTATACAGCCATTTGGAACATGAAGGGACTGAAAGAGACAGAGCTAAAGAGGACAGTGGGGTTAAAAGGAAGATCCAGGTCTAACTTCTGTCTGCCTCCAACCTGCTGTTAATTGAGCTTTAGGACCAGCCACGTCAGGCCCCTGGGCGCTCAGCTGTTTCATTTGTAAAATGGGGTGAGGGTGAGGAAGGACAAGAGTGAGCCCACTGTTTACCCGAATCCCTTGTAGTTCTGAGATTCTCTTCTTTCTGTCCTTGTTTACTCTCTGGGGAAATCAAGATGGAAGGGGGAAGGGCAATATAGGGTAGAGGATAATAAAAGGGGGGTTACTATGGGATTATATGACATCATGTCTGTGAAACTTTTGAAAATTGTAAAGCACTATAGAATTTAAAGACTCTTTCATCCAAAAAAGAAGCTTAAAAAGTAACTAAAAACACAAAGAAGCCACTAACATAAGATGATTTGCCAAGAGAGAGAAAAAGGTAATACGTGATCAAGAATCAATATTAATACAAATAATAATGCCAATAACACCACGCCCCTTCATGCTTCTGAATCCTTCTACGTACATAAAAGACATAGTCTCAGTTTTAAAAAAATAAGGTCAAATAACATTTTAAGGTTTAATTGAGCTAAACCACACTTTTCCTGGAATGACAAACAGCCCACCAGCTTCCCAATAAGTAAAATCTCTCAGGACACCACCCAGCCACATACAGAGGTTACAGTCAGAGACCCAGGGCAATGAAGCCTCCCGTGGTCTGACCAGGGGGTCAGTGCCTGCGAGGCGAATGATGCAGCCTTGGCAGAAAAATATCTGTGGTTTTAGATGCCCTGCTCACCAAGTCCTCTGACCCCACCTGGATGGGAACATCTCCTTCTCTCAGCTGTGTCACAGTTAAGGGAGGCCAAGGAAATCACGTGGGTCAGGAAAACAATCACACTCACCTTAAAAAAAGGCATATCTGCTCTCATCCGGGCAGTAAGAGTGTCACACCACCCTCCTATTTGTGACTTTAAGCAGCCTGTGTCCTGATCCTTCGGGGGATCCTGGGAGATCGTGGCCAGCCAGTCAGCTGTGTGTACCGCTTCCTGGACACTGAGAAGTTGCCCTAGGGTGATTTGCACTTTTCAGTGAAAGGGAAGGATGTTTTCTGGAGGCTTGTGGATTTCACATGGTGTGAAACAATACCACGTTGAATTAACTGGGCTTCACCTGGCCAGCCCTCCTCAGACTCACCTCCTCTTCCTGAGTATAACCCTATGACCCTTTTTAGCCATCAGTTCACTCATTCCCAGTTCTGGGCGGGGGGGNAATACCACGTTGAATTAACTGGGCTTCACCTGGCCAGCCCTCCTCAGACTCACCTCCTCTTCCTGAGTATAACCCTATGACCCTTTTTAGCCATCAGTTCACTCATTCCCAGTTCTGGGCGGGGGGGCGGTGGGGGGATTAAATCCAGGACCTGCCTCTGCAGGCACTTGGTAATACATCCAGAAATGATGATTTGTCACGTAATTATATGATTTTATTCTGAATTAAATAGCAAGCCCTCTGTGTACAGCTGGCTCCTTTGCCCAAATAAACTGCTTGTAAATTTTATTCTGCTCCATTGACTGCAAAGATTTCTCTGCTGGTTTTGCCATAACATGGGAAACCTGGAAACCTTAGTGGAGGCTGCTCCTTCCTGGAGGAACAATGACAATATTATACTCTGTGGAGATTAGGGGGTTAGATGAAACTATAGCAAACCTTTCCATAGCGAGCTGAGTGCTCCCATTGGAAGAGCCCCTGGATGGCAGCTTCGGTCTTTCAGAATCCTGATGGAGGTTGGGGTATAGTCAGAGAGAGGTTTCATCTTTAAAATGAGGGAGACCCTGATGCACACACAGACAATGGAAACTAATTATACCTCATAATCAAAAAAGTGTGCATGGGTACACCACAAACAACTAAAGAGAAAGGGCCGCCTGAAAAAATCCAGATTCAAAACTGGAAGCCAAAACGAACAGCAGTCACAGAAAGTCTTGAAGGAAATCTTGATATTTGCTAGACAAAGTCAGTGAGAAAACTTTGCAAAAGAGAACGGCATGATTTGAACTCTGTAAAATTGGAAAGAAATTCCATGTTCCATGCTTGAAGTATATTCCAGAATGGGGGAAGAGAGGCTAAAATTGAATTAGAATTCGATTTGAAGATGGACAATTATAAGGACTCTTACTACTGGTTCAATTAAAAAAATAATAATAATTTGCCCATGCTTAGGAATAAAACACGCTGCAAGCAGTTCAGGGAACAGAGTAAGGGGAGGGGGTGGCCACCTTTAAACTCAAAATGACTAAACATATTAACCAGGTTTCACTGGCCAGAAATGAACAGACAGAAAATGCTCAAGGTTTATTTATACTATTTCAATGTTCAGTTGTTTTAATTCCCACACAAGATGGCAGTCTAAGGTATTTCTTTATATTTGATCATAAACAGATATTACTAGAAATGTAAAGGAAAACAAACAGTAGCAAATTCTATGACAAGACATTTTTCCTCTACTCATTTCTCTCCAGTAACCAAAGCATTGCACTCTGCCCTTATGTTCTCCATTTGCGCTAACATCCCTGATGTCCCAGAAATATTCTTACACTTTCAGGCATGGGATTGGGTAGCAATGCAACATGCTCATTCAAATTCCACAAAACAAATATTACAGTCCCTAACAGACATTATTAGGTCCACAGTAGTTCATCGGCTGAGGTGGAGATGGCCCTTTAATTTCTTAGAGAACAAAATAATTCGTTTTTCTGTTTGAGTTTACTGTGGATATCCTTTAGCCTGATGAGACTATAATAGCTACAGGTTAGGTTCAGAATGTTCAACGCTGATCCCAATTGGGAAAATTCAAAATTGAATGGGAGGAACTTTTCAAAGTCAACAACACAGAAAATATAAATGTCTGGTATGTGAAATAAAGGAAAATAGAGAACATAACAGGCTCTACTGCAAGTATAGGAATAGGATAGAAATTGTCTCCCTACATAGCAACCCTGTAGTAAGATAACTAAATATGTTTCTTCCCCTCATGACAAGATAGTTAATAAATATAGGATGATTGTTATAATAAAGGGTTAACTGGCTCATAGCCTATGGCTTTCAAATGCCTACCATACACTGATACTGTACATAAAGACAGCCTTTAAGCATAATAATACAAAGCCTGTAGACATGATTTATTTAGTAGAAATAGTTGGAATGGGAAATGTCCAGACTATAATGTTGTAACCAGCATGTTGTTTGCTAATATTTATTAGAGAATATCTACAAAAAGCCCCTAAACAACCATACATTTAATTGAGAAACAAAAGAAAGAAGTCTGCCTTTTAGTCCTTCCATTTAATCACTTATACAGCATCTTCCATTTATGTATAGAATGCAGACTTCTATTTATGCAGACTGCGTAAGGTCATACTATGTGTGTATACATACACACACACACACACACACACACACATCCCAGGAACACACACACACTTATATGGAAAGGTATCTCCTTCTTTAAAACAGTTAGCGCTGTTTCATCCAACAGACAAACATTTACTGAATACCTACAACGTGTCCATGCCAGGTTGTGTTGTAGGATCAGGGAAACAGAGCAATAAACATTACAGACAAAATCCCTGTTCTTGCAAAGCTTGTTCTGGGCTTGGAGAGACAGGCGGTAGATAAGCGCACAGCCTTTCAGGCAATAAGGGTGATGATGGAAAACAAAACAGAGTAAGGAGGAGGACAGGAGGTGCAGGGCAGCAAGGCAAGGGGTGGGGGTGGCTCTTTATACTGGGTGCCAGGGAAGGCTTCTTCTAAGATGCCGTTTGATCAAAGGGTTCAAAGAAGAAAAAGCCCATTGATTTGAGGGTGGAAGAAGCACTTTGACAGAGAGAAAGGTCATGTAGAAGTCCTGAAGAAGGGCCAGCTTGGCACGTTTGCACAGCAACGAGGTCACTGAGCCAGAGAAGGTGGATGAGGAGAAGGGGTGGGCAATGAAGTTGGAGAGGTAGCCCAGGCAGGTGTGTGAGAGATCAAGCAAAAAGAACCGTGGAGGCCACTGGGCATCGGGTGTTTGAATGCACTGTCTATTGTGTTGAATTGGATGTCTCTGACAGTAAGTGTATACATTTTCTAATTTGGAAATACCTGTTCTTTTTTCCTGTTTTGAATTAAAAAAAAATAAATACACTAGACAACTCTAGGTGATTTGAGTATGGCTCAGTTATTTTTAATTTACTTTGTGGTATCTTAATTTTTAACCCACCTTCTAAAACTCCCCCTATGTGACAAGGGAGTGCAGATGGGCTCCTGAGGGATATGGAAATTAATCCCAGTTTTGCTGAAAGGCCTTTTAATAACTCACATGTTATTTTGCCTCATGTGGATTTCTAGCAAGTAAGCTTTCTTCAAAACTTTCTGAGGAGCATGTCTGTAGGGTATCAAAACAGAAATTGCTAAAGCTGGAATGAAGAAACTAGTCTTTTTTTTTTTTTCCTACAGAGTGTATAACTTTTCTCCACTTTTCCCCATTAAATATTCAACCACCACCAACCTACTAATGATAAGTTATAGTCTTAAATGTTAAAATATGGTCTCTAGAGTCAATAATTTACTGGTTGATATGTGTTTCTGATATTAATAAACTTTTCATCAAAAGTACTGGGAATGAGCTTATCATGCTACCTGTATAGACGCTTATACATAGTTAACTGTTTATATTGAAAGCAAATATTTGTCTAAAGTATATCTTTATTTTGGAGAGAAACAAATTATTGGCTCGTTTCTCTATACGTTCTCTCCTTTGCTTGGCACATTTTCTTCTACCACTGTTTCCACCTAATTTCAAACCACCCCTAAAATTGTCAGTTTCTTCTACGTGTGGGTTCTTGAGTGTTTCTTCCCACAGGACCCCATGGCACGGTGGGCTTCTGCTATTCTGATACTAACTGTGATTGCTCAATTACTTGTTGCTAGCTCCCCCGAAGGCTGTAAGCACCACTACTGCAGGAGCTGTCATTATTTCCCTGAAGACCAGAAAAGTTGCCAACACACAGTAGGTGCGGAATAAATATTTGCTTAAATCAGCACTTCGGGATGCAACTCTGAATATGAAAATACATGAATTCCTAGAATCCTCAAGTCTAACAATTTAATTCATTTAATTCTACTGCAAAAGGGCTATTACCCTTTAAAATGGACAGCCAATTTAAAATGCTACATAGGGACTGTTAGAGAATTTCCATCCCATATGCCAAGGAAGCTAAGTAAACCAGTTTGTTCTGCATATGATTAGAAATATAAAAGTCTTGGGAATCACATTTCTTAAAGCTTATGCCAGCTTTTATTGTTGGTAGTTTTGTAAATGCATTACATATTCTATGGTATTTGTGAAGTCTTCAAAGCACATGCAACATAAAAATCTCCTGCCAAGCACAATAACACACAACATAAGGAAAAAAAAAAAAAAGGCCTGGCAATGTAAATCAGTCCACAGAGGAATTCAAGATGGTAGCCTGCTCAATCATGCTGTATATAATTGGGCTTTCATTTATGATCAAGCATGAGACTCAAGATCCACTGGTAGCTTTCTCTTCCCAAAATGACTAGACTCAAGGTATTAGCACACTACTAAGTTTTTTCACACTTTCTGGATGGAACTTTTTTGAAGCAATGTTTGAGACCCTATATGATGCAGGTACCAGCAATTATAGCTTTGGACTGAGATTTATTTCTGCAACCCCAGAATAGTAGATTACATAATTTCTACATAAAATTTTTGTGCATGGGACCTTACCAAAAATGTTTTAGATATCCTTTCTACCAACCAGTTTATAGCAGAGCAATCGTCCTTTCCTTCCGAGCCATGAATGTTTTCTTGTACATGAATATAAATTCTCCCTCTAAAGAGAGAAAATGAAAGGTAAAGAAAAAGGATAAACAAAGTAGAATAAGAAAGAGATTTAATTAAGAGTTATTCCGTCTTTCAGCTTTCCCTTCAATTCATCTTTTCTGACAGGGGTCATATTTTTCCCACATGTCAAATCATATTTTCCATCAGGCTCTTTAGAACATGATTTTTTCCCCCAAGAATCACATTTTTAATTAGGTTCAGTTTTATATGTATATATAGGAGGCGGGACAGGAAGCCAGCCTTGTCTAAGCACAGTGAAGGTGATGATTAATGAAGATTTAAGGAAAGAGGCTTGGAGATGGTATTGCCATGAAGAGAGGGGTTACAGAAGACAATATATATAATTGGACATAAGCCTCTGTCCCTTGCTATGTCCCCTTATACGAAAAAGAAACAATACAACACGGCCTGTAGAAGCTCTGTGTCAATAGGTTACATTAAACACATCAGAGGCATGGAATCCAAAGGTACCATTCTATCTTACCAATTAGGGTCTTATTATTTCCTTCTGAACATGCCCCAAATGTTTTTCAAATATTATCTTTAACTCTGTAAATAGTTCTATGGCATGAGCATTATTATCACAGCTATATAAGAGTAACTATCTTATCTCTCAGTAAGTGGCTTAACTGGCATGGAAACTAAAACCATTTACAGTATTTGTGGCTAATTGGCTAATATTATAGTATTATTAGCAGGTATCAGGGTAATAGTTTATGTCATATAGTCCAGTCAATGCCTTACTAATGTCTTTAAGGGGACAGAGAATATGTTTTCTGGTTTTTGCATTAACATTTTTTCCGCCATCATTTTATGTGTATTCTTGGTTATATTCTGAAAACTGTGGAAGGTTTACAAAAAATTAATCTTGAGAGAGCTTAATGCACATTACTTGGTNAATGTCAGGAACCTCATTCCATAGTTCATCAGGCACTCTATCTATCAGATCTAGTCCCTTAAATCTATTTCTCACTTCCACTGTATAATCATAAGGGATTTAATTTAGGTCATATCTGAATGGTCTAGTGGTTTTCCTTACTTTCTTCAGTTTAAGTTTGAATTTCGCAATAAGGACTTCATGATCTGAGCCACAGTCAGCTCCCAGTCTTGTTTTTGTGACTGTATAGAGCTTCTCCATCTTTGGCTCCTCTCTGAAGTACCCAAATAATAGTATTTGATGCACATTTCCTAGGTGGTTTTGCAGATGTGAATCTCCTTTCCCCCACCAAATGCAGGAACTGCTTGATGATCCTGAGCACATGATCCAGGCCTCCTGGAGCCTCAGGACTGATCATGCTAACCCTTGTGACACCATCATATCCCTGGGCTGCCTCATCATCAGCCAGGGAATTGTATACAAGCTGATCCCCTACCCTGAAACCCTCCCTGCTCACCTGCCCTTTAAAAATGCTTTACCAAAGCCCTTTGGGGGAACTTGAAGCTTTTCAAGACATGAATGAACCAAGAACCTGTCTCCTCTCATGATCTTGCAATAAACATTTTCCCCCAATTAAAACAACAACAACAAAAAAAAACAGGACTAGTGTCCACCGGCATGAGGCAGGTATTCACTCCTTCCCAGTGTGGCATTCTGATTTTTCCTTTGGATAAAGCCTACTAATCAATATGGATTTTAATAGAAAGGGAAATATTTATATACAATACATGGCTGATAAAATTCTTATTGACAATATATCTAATGGAAATGTTAAATAAATGGACNTGGCATTCTGATTTTTCCTTTGGATAAAGCCTACTAATCAATATGGATTTTAATAGAAAGGGAAATATTTATATACAATACATGGCTGATAAAATTCTTATTGACAATATATCTAATGGAAATGTTAAATAAATGGACCATCTGGATTTGTTACTTCTCTGATGTCCTTGAAACTACCTTTCTCAGAAACTTGCAGAACTGAAAGTTTGGAACTAAACAACTTTTCCTCAGCCACAAAAATAAATATGTGTTCTGTTTTTGAAAAATATATGTCATAAAGAACAAATGTAGAGTTTTAGAGGAAACTTGTATATTCTTTTTCATCTTTTTCAAACAAATCATTAAAAGTCAGGGATTTGGATTTAAAAGACATGGTAAGTGAAGAAAGTTGTCACCAAACATAAGGTATTTGATGTAAAATTAAGCAGATACTAGGGAGGAAGATATATTATGTTTTTCTTTCCCAAGCCAGAAGAAATGTTAAAAGTAAAATGGAACCTTCAAGGATGTTGACTTTTTCCCCCATAAATGTTTAGTTTTTTTCCTGGAAGCCACAGAAAAAAGAAATGATTTAAAAGTATGGCTTTTATGAACAAGGATAATCACCAAAATCTAAACCTCAAAATTGTTCTAAACCAAGAGAAGATCCACCTGGTTAGTAAAAAGTCTGAACAACAAAATACTTTTTAAAGAAATATGGTTTCATTATTTTTACAAATATGAAAGAATGTTAGAGGTTGACAAAGTATAATCTGCTAATAGTCTTTGAAGAAAATGTCTTAATGAATAAACAAAGATAATTTGCAATTAGCAAATCATTATTAGTATACAAAGAGCTTGAGAATATATTTTTGTCTTATAAGCATTATTGTCTCAAATCATGTTTTACTAATTTAATTAAATAAATATATATATATACACACACACACACACACACACACACACACACATATGTATAATTCTTGCTGAAAACACTTCAGATTTATATCCACCACCTNTGCCTTGTGAGTAGCTAAGTTTGGAGTATGTTAGACCCTTCTGTGATCCTTTAAAGTTTCCATAATTCCCGGATGAAATGTTATTACTTCAATCAAGATCCCAAATTGGTGGATCGATCTATGTACAGAAGACAGATTGGTAAGAAGCACAAGAAGCTTTTACTAGAGGTGGAGAGGGTGGGCAGAAGTTCACACTAAGTTTTTAGGAAAGAATTGAAAGAATAAAAGAGAAGGAAACAGAGATAAAAAGGATTTACCTTATGATATAATGAAGATTTAAGGAAAGAAGCTTGGAGATGGTATCGCCATGAAGAGAGGGGTTACAGAAGACAACACTCAAGAGGGATGCAAAACTATTTACTTGGTAGCAGGGATATGAAGGAAGGGAAGGGCCTTTTTTTAGGGAGCTTTCTGGAAAACGAGGACAGGATTTCGCTTCGCAATCATTTTATTTTGGGCAGAGAAAGAAAACATTCAAAATCAAAGATGAAGTAAGGCTACTTCAGAAGTGAATAGAGCTGTGTTGAGCAAGGGGAAGAAGTCAGGACAGAACAGAGTTCTGCAACAGGGAGGCGGGACAAAAAGCCAGCCTTGTCTAACCACAACAGAGCTGATGATTAGAAACTGACAGGTTTGAATGCCAGGGAGCTAACAGATGCTAAAGGTCCTTCACCAGTGAGAAAGGTAAGCAAGAAAACGAGAGGAAAAAGATAGATTTAACAAAAAAGAACATGCATTTACGCTAGAGTTGGACAGATAAGAAAGCAAAAAGATGTAAAAAAAAAGAGAGAGAGATGCTTCATCACTCTAATATTCCCACTACCCCCAGCTACCAGTTGCCTTTTAGTTAATAGACTTTTTAGTCTATTCTATTTGTGGTATGTTAGAATAAGAGCAAAGATAACTTTTTAATGCTATTATAGATTTGGGAACCTATAAATAATATTTTATTTTCTTATATTACCCTCATGACTTAAAATTAATTTTTGGATGGGGAGTAATTGGAGGAATTAGATGAAATGATCCTACAGCTCATTAGAGGGTTTACTCACTTGGTCCTTTCCCTGAATAGTGATTCACTTGTTATTTAATATGTAAACGTGCTCCAGAGAAACTTACCAGAACAGTTAACTCCTTGATTTGTGACATACACATTTTAGAGACCGTTTCACCTAGTGCATGGAAGTCCAAATTAAAAATTTAAAAGTCACTTGCAGATCCCTTGAAGGAGGTCTGCAGAGTGTCTCTACCATGGGCTCCAGCTGTGGCTGGGGCTCAGCGATGGCTCCAGATTCTTCACACCCCAGTCACACACCTGGAATCTAGACATGGGAGCTGCTTTCTGAGGCTAAATGAATGTGGATTCCAGAGGTGAGACTGATAGGGAAGAAGGAACTAGAAAGCTGTACGATTCTATTCAAAAATCGTGGTGAGAGGGAAAAGGTGAGAGTGTCACAGGGAGGTTGCCATGTGTTTCTTTGTTGTTGTTGTAAAGGGGAGTGATCCAGATTTAGTAGGACAGATGATTACTTTTTAAGAAAAGGCTACATTTTAAGGAGACTAACAGCCTTGGGTTTCAAATTCACCTTTAATACTATTGCCTCTCACAGACAATAAATCAAGTTATTTACGTATTATGCAAAGTACATATTACCAAGCTGCTGACCTTTCAGGCTGCCACTATAATGAGGGATGCTGTTCCTTTTATTGTTAACTTTAGTCTTCAGATTCATTCTGCTTTACTTTTTGTTTTTCCATGTGAAAAGAAGCTTCATTAAAATGGCCCCTAATAGAGTGGGTGGACATATGGAGTATGTTTAACACAGTCCCTTCAATTTACCTTATTTCTGTGAGAAACTGTTCTTAAGGAGACATAAAATTATATGTTGATATCTTCTATTCATTAACACTAAATTTAGAATCGCAAAAATAATTTCTCTTGATGTAAATCAAAGAGAAAGACAGGCATTTTAAATATAAAATTTTAAAAACTATTCCTAATCTAAAATANTACCGCAAGACAGAGCCAGCTTTGCTGGCTCGTGACCAGTGCAGTTCTGTAAAGCTCATGCTCAGTAAGGCTTGGTACCTGAAGTTTAATGCTTTGCAGTTGTCATCTTAAAATTCTTGAAAATGTTAGCTTTGTCCTTGTGTTTTATAAATGAAAGCTGAGAGAACAATGAAGCATGGGGGTGAGGGGGTTGGGATGAGCCGATGGCAAGGAGAGTACTTGGATCCTCGGCTCCTGTCCTACCTCTGAACACCTCCCTGGGAAGGGTCCTAGGCTGCTACTCTTCTTCCACTAGCCCCACAAAGTGCCCAGTTTCCATGACCCACTCTGGCCTTAGACCACTGCTGCCAGCCCTCCCTTTCCCATAGCAACTAGGTCACACCAATGTGGGGGAAGGCCTATATTCTACATCCCTGTTTGACCCTGGAAGCAGCCTGGGCACAGGTGCAGGTAGGATTGGTACTGAGCTGCAGTTCCCACCATGTCTCAGGCTTGATCATGACAGTTGCAGTCCTGGTCCCGGCCAGCAGCAGCATGCCAGGTGGCTAGGCGGAGAAAAGCCTCTAGCCCATGTATAACCTTGATACCTTGTGTTTTCCAACATGGAGGGTGCAGTCTCTTGAAGTTCACTCATTCATCATGGATTGGGGTTGTGAGTCCTTTGAAAAGAGAAATTGACTCCCCCACCCACATTCTCCACCTGCCCTCCATAGTGTGTTGGTCCTGTCACTGGCAGAAAGACAAGTCTGACAACCTAAAGACCATTTGTGTTGAGTTGAGGGGACATCCTGGGCACCTGTGAAGATCTACAATCTCCCTGGGGGTAGGGGGACCTCCTTACTGGAAGGAACATGACATTTAATGGCTAATTTAAAAACCCCTGACTGGTCAAGAATGAGACTAGAAAGAGAAAGGAAAAAGTTTTTTTAACAATATTTTGATATCTTTATGGGAACACAGTTTATTTACAATGTGTTTGTTTCTCAGTTGCTCAGTAGTGTCCAACTCTTTGTAACCCCAATCATAAATTCCTCTGTCTATGGGATTTCCCAGGCAAGGATACTGGAGTGGGGTGTCATTTCCTTCTCCAGGGAATCTTCCTGACCCAANAAATACTCATCTTCAAAATTATTCCTATTAGCAGAGAAACATGTTCTAATGCTATGAAATAACCCAGACCATTTTCATTTGTATTTAATATCTTGGGGGCTAAGGGGCCTGTGATAGCCCACTAGCTCTTATACTGGCCTGCTAGTCTTTTCCTTTGCATGACTTACATTTAAATCTAGTTTAGATTAGCACTTAAATGTGCTTGAGAATCATACTTTACAAACAATACCACCACCAAATTCTGCTGTGATTACCCTTCCCCAGAATGGTTTTGTCTCCAAAGGAGTTGTAGAAAGCTGGTGTAAACAAACAGCCAGGTCAGGTAAGAATCCTATCTAAGGACATTTGCATAGTTTCCATGAATCGGGCTGCATAACTAATAACTCTGGTAACTCTTTCTTCATGGAAATATAAACAATAACTTGGACTCAGAGAAAATACCCTCAAGACTAAAACATTCCACTGTTTCCGATCGTTCAGGTCACCTTCATGTTAAGTAAAAGCTGTAGCTGGTACATCTGCGCCAATGGTTCGGCTACACTGATTAGAGGTGGAGAACCAAGCTAAGGGTCTCCCTTGATCCCTGCATCTTCATCTCACAGCACAGAAGCCCACTTTGAAAAATGTCCCAGGTAGAAATTCACATAGCTTTATATGTGCAGAGATACTCAAACTTCAAACCCAAAATGCCAGTAATTAGAATTCTTAAAAGCCTTTCCTTCCATCCACTTCCTAGATTTTGAAAATCATTCTTCCTATGTCTAAAGAAAAGACCCAACTCAGACTCTCTGGATTGGATTGGTTACGTATGGCTCAGTAATTGCGGAGCACCACATTGTTAGGTTAGATGTCTTCCTCAAACTCCTTTCCTTTGAAGAATAACCATGAACATATTTGACCTTTTTTGTTTGTGTCCTGGATATGGAACTATGACCCTGAAGCTACTGTTTCACAAGAATTCAGGGAGAGGGCAGCAACAATGGGGAGACTATAAGAGAACCACAGTGAACCCTCAATTCCTTTCTTCTCCTCTGCTCAGACGGTGAGACAGAAGCAGAACAGAGCTAGAAGATGGGCAAAGGAGAAAAAGAAACACAGAACATGCATTCTTCTTTCCCTACCTCACTGTGGGAAGGTTGCCAGAGATGAACTGTTGGAAGTAGTGAGAAATGAAGAGCCGTGAGGGAGCAAGAATCAGACAACCACAGCATCCGTCTGTCGGAGTGCCTGGGACACTGTTTAGCCCGCAAATACTAATATTGGACAAATGTGCATTGTCGATAACAGATTAAAAGGTCTCTATTTTAACTGGTTAAAACTCCTGCCTCATGGGTAAATGCCATCTTTAAACACATCAAGAGTCAAAGAGATAGAAAATGTGCTAACATAACTCCACGTGGCAGCTAGGCACTGGGTTCCTAAGGCTTTACCAGACCTTAAGCTGTACTGCTGCTCACAAGTGATCTGGGAATATTCTGCTTTTTCCTCCAGCTGGCTGGGTGGGATCATGAAGCTACACCTGTTAAGTGCTGTGGGAAAACACAAGTCTAGACTTGTTTTATCCTCCCCCTCTTTGTTTGTTTTAAAACCAGTTACGCTATGAACTTCACCCTCCAGGATTTGCAGGGCATTTACAAGAGAAAGTTAGTGTACTAACTGCTTTCAAATTTTATTTTCTCTTTTTCCTGGGGACCCCTTTATAGAACCAAGCCAAGAGAGTCTTAAAAGTCTCTGGGGTCTGATTCTGGAAAGGAATCACACCTGGATACAGTGTTCTTTTCAATAATATTTTGTGGGGAAGTTAAATTTCTAGGTAAGTTTTCAGTGTGTGGGTCATTGTCACTTGTTTTAGAGTTTTTCCTACAGGGTTAATGTTCTTTAAAAAAAAAGTTTTCTGTGTGATTGCACAGTTTCTTTCACCCACTACAGCTACCTCTTTCATCTTCATATCTATTGCTATATCTATCTATCCATACATATGGCAAATCTGTGTATATATATGATATGTATTTCATATTAATTTTTGACTTTATAAGTAATGTTATTTACTGCAGAAAATCAAATTATGGAAATAGAAGTACACACCCATGTTTTTAGACAACAGTAACAGCAATAAAAATAGCTTTTGTTGCATAAGCATGTTTGTAACCCTTGGAGCTTTGCTTCTCTCAGTCCAAGTCTCCCTGAGTTAGGCTTCCTACAGGTACACAGGTGTGACCCCAGTCCCATTACAAACTTCTCTGGGTCTCCTCAGGTGAAACATCATTAGTCTAGCTTCATGGCCTGATCCCCAAGTTGGAAAACTGTTTTGAGATGCTGGGCTGCAAACACAAGACCTCCTAAGGCAGAAACATCCCAGTCAACAAGCTCCATCATTCCGAGGGGTCTTTATGGAACATGTGGGCTGTGCCTTCATTTCATATCCTAACACTGCACACACACTGATGAATGCATATGGCAGAACCAGGTCTTTCTCTAGGCTTGCAGAATGATGAAGGTATATAAACGTCATCAATGAAATCCTTGCCTCAATTTTAGAAGCGTCTCTAAGGTTGTTTTGAGAGTGCCCATTCTCCTGGTGCTTGGTATCAAGTGGAGGCCTGTTCTTAGCCCTGGCTCTGGGCTGGGCTGGGGTGGGAGACACATAGGCACAGAGGGTTTTGCCTGACACAATGTAATCTGGAGCCATTACAATGTATTGTATGTAGGACACTACTGTGAAGCTCTTAATATGCAGAATTTTGCATAGTATGAATGCTAATCATTTTTACTATGATGCTATTCATATAATATGTAATACTTGCTAAACAAAATTATGAAACATAATTACTGCTCAGACACAGTTGCTGCTTTCAGTCCTCAAAAACCCAGTCATTTAAAATTGTGTTTTCTTTAAATAAATGGCAACAATCCCCGCTAAAGACTATGTGCCTAGATAATTTCCTTTTCAAAAAAGGAGCCTTTTTATCTTGAGTGAGCGACAAAACATCCTTTATGAAAGGTTTATAACTCAGCCATTTAAATTCGCTTCAGGCTGAAATTTGGCATGCAACTTCTCATCCTGGGAGCACAGTTTTTATTTTACTAAATTTTAGTGAAATTGGTTTGGCTGGTTTTTAGTCACAGGGAAGCAAAGGGGATAGCTCCTCCCTCTATTTTTAGCTAGATAATGACAGAGCCTTAATTATATACCATCTCTCCACTTGCTTCTCACAGTGGGCTGAGGTAACACAGAGCTCGGTCGAATGAGGTACTTGTGTCTGCATACACACAACATGTGCGTGTACAACACACACATGGAGAGATCGGTAAGAAAGTCCCCTTTCATTCTGCCTGCAGGTGAACTGAAGAGTGAATCTACGGCTTCAGAGTCACAGCGTGATGCCCTTGTATTGCTCCCCAAGGAGCAACTCATAGACAAGACAATTTCTTCCCTCTGGCGAGAGTATAAATTAGGAGGATGACGAAAAGGATGAAAACCTCTGAGTGCAAATAGAACTTCACCATAATACCGTCCCCTGATTTTCAGGTGGTATTTAAAGAGGTTTTTCCAGTTCAATCAATTTGTGAGGGGATAGGAGAAAGCAAGTTCAGAAAACAGCACCCAAACAAGGTCTGCATTTCCATTTGCCACCAAAATGATGCTGAGAAGTTTCCCAGGATGCGTAAACTGACCTGTCAAGGGACAGAAAAACAGAGCTGCTGATGGTGTCGGAGCACAAGGCTCACGTGGGAAGGGCGGAACTTTCACTGCACAGCTCCTCTCCTCCGGTTCACACATGTTCGGAGGGATTTTTAAAACAAACACAATGCATACTCTGATTGCTGAAACACCATAAATCAAGGTTAAGGGACAGTGTGGGTCTAACAAATATAGTGACAGGTTAAGATCAAGGGATACCTTGACATTCTCCTCAAAAAGGTCAATCTAACTGGTCTGCAATGTAAAAATGAAGAGCCTGCCATCATCGCCATGGCGAAAGGTCAGACACCAGGCAATTGGTGATAGAATTATCAAATTAACCAATCGATGTGTGTGAGTAATAGATGTAAGCAATCCTCTGGGAGGGCCACAGGGCAAATGCCAGCTCATCAATAACATGCTGCTGTGGACAGGAAGCTCCCTGCTACAACCCGTGTCCCTTCCATTACCAAGAGGAGCCAACCCACGTCCAGTGAATCTCCTATTTACATATTACATTCAAAAGGGGATGAAAGGCCGCTGCTTCCCTATTAGTCCTTCTCTGAAATCTCCTAAAAAATCTTTGGAATGATTACCAACTAGGGTAGAAAAAAGCACATGCAAATCTCATCTTTGAGTGAAAGAAACATTCACATCCCCCTAAGTAAAGAAAATGAAGAAACTCTCCCTCTACCTGCTCTTATCAGATTCAGAGCCAGACTCCAATGGTAAACATATTTTACCTGTGACAGTTACAGGTATACAAAGCTCATGTTTGATTGTGTGCCACCTTTTGCATTGTTTAAAAAAAATTTTAAAGATGCACCTATTATTACAGCAACATTAAAGTCTTTCAGAGGTATTATCACAGTGGGGGTGATAACAGTTCTCACTACTAATTAGGGATTTACTCTCCATCGATATGTGAGCGTGAGTCCTATTAATGTTAATGGGGTTACACGTCTGTATTGAAAGCAGCATAGATCTCTAAGTGAGTGTGATTATCGCCCTCCCTGGGAACATCTCAGAATGTTTGCATAGCACTTTGATTATAGGACTTCCTTGACATAACCCCAAGAAAATCTCAAATTTCCACCTAGTTGACCCATTTCCAGTAGTTCTGGCAACTAATAGCACATGACTTACATAATTTCAATAAAGCTGGGTGGAAAAAAATTTGGTCAACTTGGATGCTTGGTTTACATATACCATGTATTTGAATATGTGCACATCTCAGCAGACGTAATTAAACACGCACACACACTTTTTCAGCCCGTTATGGTAATCTATAAATACTGACAATGCCTTTGTCTCTTTTGTCTTATAAATTAATATGCTTAGCTATTTACTCCCACAAGCAATGCTTAAGGGTTTAAAAAGAGCAAGGTATTATAAAGAATAAAGTATTATTGCTCCTACTAATAAAAATATGTTTATCATGCCTATTCTCTGAAGGTGAATTAGAATGACTTGGGATATTTATTTAAAGAAGTTTAAAATTTTTTGCAGTTATGATGTTAGAGCTGCACTAATACAGTGAAGGAAATGGCAACCCACTCCAGTATTCTTGCCTGGAAAATTCCACAGATAAAGAAGCCTGGTGGGCTATATAGTCCACGGGGTTGTAAAGAGTTGGACACAACTGAGAGACTAAACACCAAACGGCAACAAACATGGTAGCTACATTTGGCTATTTAAATTAATTACAATTAAAGAGGATTTAAAAATCAGTTTCTCAGCTGCACTCTCCATATTCTTAGTGCTCCACAGCCACACATGGCGAGTGCCTGTCATATCGGACTGTACGAAATAGGACATGTCCATCATCCAGAAAATTCCACCAGACAACACCACCTGGAGATCCCATACTGTCTTGTCCCAAGATGGTCTTGTGTAGCCTAGACTTAAATCTGGACACCTTGGCTCTACCCTTAACCCCTAACACAATGCGGAGTCTGTTTCTTCTCCATATCCTTCACTAGGCAAAGAGAAAAAAAAAAAGCAACTTTACATATTCATCTGTTATAAAAATTGCAGCAACAGGACTGGTCCTGGAAATGTCCAAGAGATGGTTTCTCTCTATGTAGTAATTTTCACCTTCATTGTGGAAGATTTGTTCATGATAACTTTTAACCAGGTCCCCTAATATTTCATTTCTGGAGTTGCTTGTGTCTCATACTTGAAATCACGGCAAGGCTGAGGAACCTATGCTGAGGTTAAAAGATGGAAGAGTAGAATAGACAAAGAGCTGTGGGCTCTGCAGAAGAGCCACGTGAACGCTCAGTGGACAGGGGGTCCAGTACGCTGCAGCAGCTCTGACTGGTCCCTCAGAATAAAGATGCTCTAAGGTTGCCAGGTCTGGTAGGGCCACCAGCAGCAGCATCTGAGGCTCTCCTGAGGGGAGCCTGTGCCTCGACGTGAATTCAGGGCTCGACCAGCTGCTGAAAGCAAACAGGGAGGTAAAGAAGCATAAACAGACTCGCTCTGATCCGGCACCGTGCAGGTTGAGGGAATGATGGTGTATGTTGCATGTGTGCCACAGAGCCTCTCTTCCTGCCTGCAAAGGTTACAAGTGCACGTGCCTGCCCTTCCATTTTATCAGTATTAAAAATGACATGACGACCAATGAGGTTGGGTTACAGAAGCTGTAAGTAAGCTGTCACCCTTCCCCAAAACTCCATGGAAATATGGAATATCTAACCGTCTCTGAAAAAGCTCAAGGTTCTAGATTAATGAATGACATTAACAAGGCACTGATGTGAGGAAGTACAACCCACTTACATTGTAACTGTACACTGTTCAATGGATCCTGAAGAAAAATTAACATACGCAGTGATAAGAAAGGAAAAAAATGGAAATATAACTGGGTTTTAGATGGTAATTTCAAATGGCATAAAAATGTTTAGCAATTTTCCAAGTGTCATAAGGTAATTATATAGTAGGATAGAACAGAAAAGCTATGAAAAATTGACCAGGCAAATAATGGGTTCAAAATGTATAGGCAACATGTCTCCATATTTAATATGAGATTGTTTACCTGTCCATGAAACAAATATATACAAGCTATGCCACCATCTTCAGTGATGCTCAGGCACAAAATCCATGAGCCTTTATGAATCTGATGTGGGCTTGCACAAAGACACTGTTTTCCTTAATGGAAAATATTTTACCTTTGTGAATATGGTAAAGCCAAGCCCAAAAGCAACAAAATTCTCACACTATTCCAGTGAAAACAATGCATTTCCAATTAAAACACCTTCACTGCAACTTTTGGCTACAAGATCCTGAAACCTACCAAGACCTCTTAGATTTGAGCAGATGAAAAATCAATAAAAAGCAGATCAACAATGCTGAGGTATTGAATTGGACCTACATGTTCTGTTTGAATCTCTGACTTATANGAAAACAATGCATTTCCAATTAAAACGCCTTCACTGCAACTTTTGGCTACAAGATCCTGAAACCTACCAAGACCTCTTAGATTTGAGCAGATGAAAAATCAATAAAAAGCAGATCAACAATGCTGAGGTATTGAATTGGACCTACATGTTCTGTTTGAATCTCTGACTTATAAAACAGTATTACAAAACAAGCATGTACCACTCAGCAGGAAACCCGACAATCTAATCATCTCCCCCTATTCTGAGCCAGCCAATTTATAATATGTTCTGGAGGTTACTCTTCTTGCACTTGAAACAGCAGCATTCATATCTGCCAAGATGAAGCACAAAATACTGCGCTTCAACTAAAACAAAAAATTAATAAGACTTTAAAATATTTTATTAAAGCACAATTTATCACTAATCATGTTATTAAGTACTAAAATACACAAGAGTGCATTTTTTCAAAGTGGGGAGAAAATACTATATTGTATGAGCATGGCTTTTGCTGATGCATTTTTTTCCTCCATTAACACAATATATGATTTTTTTAAACCACATTTTGTTGTTTTATTTAATAAAATATATACTGTTTCCTATACTGACACAGTTTCTACTTTCAGTGAAATCAATGTCAGCCTTGGGATTCTATCAAAATTCCTTCTCATACAGGCATATTCCTATATTTAGTACTGTAGTTACTGTTTGATGTGTGTTAGTATGAAGTCTCATGTCATGGAAACAGGCAAAGTCCCTATCAAACAGTCAATCCAAAGAGAAGAAATTACATGTACATTAGTTATATTCAGCTTGTCAATTTATTTAAATTCAATTTCACTACAAATTAAACAAATTGAATCCTGGTCCACTTCTTTAATGCACATCAGATACCTATGAAAGGGAAACAAAACAAAACCACCCCAGACACGAAGTATCACAAGAGTATTTTGAAGTTACATTGCAGTTTCACTGTGACCTTCAAAGCAGATTAAGGGTTTATGGCTATAGCAATCAGGCAGAATGGGTCCAATTTTTAGCTTGCCTGCTTTGTAATACAAGCATCTTTAAAAAGAACAGCAAAATCACTGCCCATATTCACACTTCCTGAGCATGCTGGTGTTTTACACTTTCATACAGACCCTCAATATGGAAAGCGCTTCTTCAACACATATAGTACCAATGGGTGAGAATGTAAACGAAAACGAAAGCACATTCCTCCAGCTCTGCCAGCTCCATGCACACTGACAACTGTGCCAGCGAGACGGCAGGGAACCTCTCTACTTGGCTTCCCAGCCCAGGTGACATCCAATTTATAGACATAAAAGGGAATACACACTTCCCATCTGTAGGACCAACAGCCCTGATTAGTAAAACCCTAAAGTCCTGAGCCACTTCTAGGAAATGATGAACCCATTCAGGAAGATGCTGTCTATATTTTTAAAATCATTCTGACTGAAGTAGTATCTATGGCCTGATTATTTGCTCATTTGGGGTTGCCTAGGTCTCCAAAGCCAGATTTTGGGGAACCTGCTTGGAACCAAACAGCCGCCCTTTCAGATGAATCTGAAGTCACTTGTATATAACATTTTCATGTACGGTCTATGATAAATGTGGATGGAAGTAGAGACTTTGAGGCTGTGTATGTTGAGATGGGGGAAGAGAGGGCATGAGACACAGAGAGAGACAGAATGACAATCTGTGCTTCAGTCACCTGGCTGGGGTTTTCCAAAAGGCTACGATCCATTAATATTCCAAGCCACACGACAGACACTGCCACGCTGCCAATCTAAGCTCAAGTGGGTGTTAGCAGGAATCCTGAGCACAGATTAAGATCCAGTCATACAATTTGGTTCCTAAGGATATTTGCGTAATGAAACAAGTGCTGGATTTAGAGTAAGGCATCGTGAATCAGGAGTCAAGAGAGCTCTATTATTATCCTTGTGATTTTCCTTCTATTGCAGTTCCCTCTCGGATCCTTCCTGGCTTCCTCTCCCTGTGGCCTCTAGCATTCAAGTCCCTGACAACTCAGTCCCAGACCATGCCACACCACTCACTGCTCCGAACTCTAGACTAGAATGTCTCACTGCCTTTCTCTACTGGATGCCTCTGGTCTTCACAAGCTTATATCCCAATGGGTCTCTCTCTCTCTCTCTCTCTCTTTTGGCATCACACAGCTTTGTGGGATCTTAGTTCCTTAAACAGGGATCGAATCACCGCCCTCAGCAGTGAAAGCATGTAGTCTTAACCACTGGACCACCAGGGAATTCCTTCAATGGGTCTTTCTTTAAAGCAGACTTTCCTTTCAGAGCAATTTAGGTTCACCGCAAAATTGAGAGGAAGGTACAGAGATTTCCCATACGCTTTCTGCCCCTATACATTCATAGCTCTCCCCACAATGGTTGGTGGGTTTGTTATAGGTGATGAACCTATACTGACATGTCATAATCACCCGAGACATAGTTTACACAAGGGCTCACTCTTGGCACTTGGTGTGAGCTTGGACAAATGTAAAAGGACACATATCCATGTTACAGAATCATACCGAGTATTCCCACTGTCCTAAAAATCTTCTGTGCTCCAACTGTTCATTCCTCCTTCTCTCCTAATCTCTAGCAACCACTGACTATTCTATAGTTTTGCCTTTTCCAGAATGTCATATAATTGGAATCATATGCTATTAGCCTTTTCAGATGGGCTTCTTTCACTTAATAACATGCATTTAAGATACCATCATATCTTTTCACAGCTTTATGGGTCATTTCTTTTTAATGCTGAATAATATTCAATTGTCTGGATGTACCAGTGTTTATCCATTCATCTACTAAAGACCATCTTGGTTGCTTACAAATTTTGTCAACTATAAATAAAGCTGCCATAAACATCTGTGGGAAAGAGTTTGTGTGGACATCATTTTTAACTCACTGAGTAAAGACCAAGGAGTATGGTGGTTGGGTTGCATGGTGAAAGTATGTTTGGTTTCATAAGAAGTTGCAAAGCTATCTTCCATAGAGGTTGCCAGACAGCACTTTGGATTCTATACTGCCAAGCTACCCTCCTTGCCCTCTTCTCCCACATTGTAAGTGGACCCACCCTTTGACCAGCAATTCAAGCTTTGGGGTCTACTTCACCTCTTTCCTTACTCTCTCTGGTAAGTAAATGACCAATAACCTGTATTATTTCTGCTTGTAAAGCACATCTTGAGCCATTTCACTTTTCACCATATTCACTGCCCTAGGCCAGCTTCACATTTCCTCTCAGTAATGTCTGCTGGAGCCTCCAAAGTTTTCTCTTTATATTCCCTTCTGTTTTCCTCTCTACAACCTGTTCTTAATGGAGACAAAAGAATGGTTTTCTCAAAATATAAATTCGACATCACTAACTGGTTAAAAACACTTTCAGGACTCTCCATTATACTTAACATAAAAGCCAAAGACGTACCTGCCCAGTAAGCTCCTTTATGATTTGTTTCTTCCTCCAAAATTACCTTGTGCTACCCTCTTGCTTTTTTTTTATTAAACTATAGTCAGACTATTTCCCTTCAGTTCCTTAAACTTCTAGTATCCCTTCACTTAAGGCTATTATTTATGCTATTTTTTCTCTTGCAATTCAGTTTCCCTCCCCAGGGTCTTCCTGCCTTTCAGTTCTCCAGGTAAAGGTCACTTTTCCAGGGATGCGACACCTTATCAAAAGAAGGTTTCCCTTTTGAGTCCCTAATATCAGCCCCTCATTATGTTCACAGCATCAAAAGATAGTTTATGAGCTTGGGGGTGTGTGTGTNGTTTTTTTTAATGTCTGGAAGGGCCCAGCCTTTAAGAACTGAACTGATTAGGCCAGGTCCACCCAACAAAACCTCCCCTTTGATTAACTCGAAGGTAACTCATTTGGGGGTCTTTATTACATCTGCAGAATCCCTCTTTGTCCTATGACATAGCCTCATTTCAGGAGTGAATGACTTCATATCAGAGTCCTGCCCATGATTATGGGTTATATACAGCAGAGGTGGGTTTCTTGGGGACATCTTGGAAATGTCCTTGCCCCAGAGCAGGAAGCACAGTCTAGCAAAGAAGTTTCTTTTTTGACTACTGAGGACCAAGAGATGTAAGTTTGAGTAAGAAAGTCCTTTGCTTCTAGGAGTCAAAATTCTAGGGACAGTGACAGAGCCTAGAATGGTGAAGAGTTTTTAATAGTCTAGAGAGACGAGAGGATGCTGACTGATTAAAAAAGGATGTTGGTATATACGCTACTCTATATAAAATGATGCAAACCTGCTGTATAGCATGGGGAACTCTACTCAGTGCGCTGTGGTGACCTAAATGGGAAGGAAATCTAAAAAAGATATTTGGGAATATATGTATAGCTGATTCATTTTGCTATGTAGCAGAAACCAGCACATGGTAAAGCAACTATACTAAAAATAATAATAATTTAGGGGGAGGGAAATGTTGGATTTAGATGTTAAGCTTTTTGTAGTGCCCTGAGCAGAGTGGTGGGGACTAGGGTCAGGGAAATGAATGATCATGAAAAGTAATATGTACATGCATTTAAGAGTCTTAGAAAGTTTATCCTTGAACAGAGGAAGACAGTATATTTACAGGGGATTAACATAGTTCAGTCAGTTCAGTTGCTCAGTCATGTCCGGCTCTTCATCTCCCCATGAACTGCAGCACGGACAGGCCTCCCTGTCCATCACAAACTCCTGGAGCCTACCCAAACTCATGTCCATTGAGTCAATGATGCCATCCAACCATCTCATCCTCTGTCATCCCCTTCTCCNCCATGGAATTTTCCAGGCAAGAATACTGGAGTGGGTTGCCATTTCCTTCTTCAGGGGATCTTCCTGATCCTGGGATTGAACCCACATCTCTTGTGTCTCCTGCATTGGCAGGCAGGTTCTTTACACCAACTGAACCACCAGGGCCCCATATTCCATTATATCCATTTATCTGTGTGTGTGTATAAAATATATAACATATGTACCACCTTTATCGATTGATCTGCTTATGAACACTTAGGTTGCTTCCATATCTCGGTAATTATGAATAATGCTACTGTGAACTATGAATGCTACTATTGCTGTGTATATCTTATAAAATTATTATTATTATTATTGGATAGATACCCAGGAGTGGAATTGCTGGGTCATATGGTGTTCTATTCCTAGCTTTTTGAGAATCCTTCATGGTGTTTTCCACACTGGCTGCACCAATTGACAGTCTCACCAACAGTATACAAGGCTTCTCTTTTTTCCATATCCTTGCCAGTGTGTCATTTCTGTTCTTTTTGAATTTAGCCATTCTGACAGGTGTGAAGTGATATCTCATTGTGGGTTTGATGTACATTTCCCTCATGATTAGTGATGTTGAGCATCTTTTCATGTGCCTTTTGACCATCTGCGTTTCATCTTTCAAAAAATGTCTGTTTAGGTCTTCTGCCCATTTTTAAATTGGATTGTTTGCTTTTTTTTTTTTTTTTTTTGATGTTGAGGTGTATGAGCTGTTTCTATATGTTGGATACTGATCCCTTATTGATCACGTCATTTGCAAATGCCTTTTCCCATTCAGGGGGTGGTCTTTTCATTTTCTCAATGCTTCCCTTTGTTGTACCAAAGCTTTTAAGTTTAATTAAGTCCCATTTGTTCACTTTTGCTTTGGTTTTCTTTACTCTGGGAGATAGATCTGAAAAAATTATTGCTGAGATTCATGTCAAAGAGTATTCTGCTTATGTTTTCCTCTAGTAGTTTTATAGCTGTAGTTTTACCCAGTCTTACATTTAGTTCTTTAACTCATTTTGAGTTTGTTTTTATGTATGGTATTAGAGAATGTTCTGACTTCATTATTCTACGTGTAACTGTCTAGTGTTCCTGGCACCGCTTACTGAAGAGACAGTCTTTTCTCCATTGTATGTTCTCGCCTCGTTTGTTGTAGATTAATTGGCCATAGGTGTGTGGGTTTATTTCTGGGCTCCCTCTTCTGTCCCACTGATCTGTGTGTCTTTTCTATGCCAGAACCATTCTGGGTGTCTTGGCTCCCCCCCGCCCCGCCCCAGCTTTNGAGTATTCCCACTATCCTAAAAATCTTCTGTGCTCCAACTGTTCATTCCTCCTTCTCTCCTAATCTCTAGCAACCACTGACTATTCTATAGTTTTGCCTTTTCCAGAATGTCATATAATTGGAATCATATGCTATTAGCCTTTTCAGATGGGCTTCTTTCACTTAATAACATGCATTTAAGATACCGTCATATCTTTTCACAGCTTTATGGGTCATTTCTTTTTAATGCTGAATAATATTCAATTGTCTGGATGTACCAGTGTTTATCCATTCATCTACTAAAGACCATCTTGGTTGCTTACAAATTTTGTCAACTATAAATAAAGCTGCCATAAACATCTGTGGGAAAGAGTTTGTGTGGACATCATTTTTAACTCACTGAGTAAAGACCAAGGAGTATGGTGGTTGGGTTGCATGGTGAAAGTATGTTTGGTTTCATAAGAAGTTGCAAAGCTATCTTCCATAGAGGTTGCCAGACAGCACTTTGGATTCTATACTGCCAAGCTACCCTCCTTGCCCTCTTCTCCCACATTGTAAGTGGACCCACCCTTTGACCAGCAATTCAAGCTTTGGGGTCTACTTCACCTCTTTCCTTACTCTCTCTGGTAAGTAAATGACCAATAACCTGTATTATTTCTGCTTGTAAAGCACATCTTGAGCCATTTCACTTTTCACCATATTCACTGCCCTAGGCCAGCTTCACATTTCCTCTCAGTAATGTCTGCTGGAGCCTCCAAAGTTTTCTCTTTATATTCCCTTCTGTTTTCCTCTCTACAACCTGTTCTTAATGGAGACAAAAGAATGGTTTTCTCAAAATATAAATTCGACATCACTAACTGGTTAAAAACACTTTCAGGACTCTCCATTATACTTAACATAAAAGCCAAAGACGTACCTGCCCAGTAAGCTCCTTTATGATTTGTTTCTTCCTCCAAAATTACCTTGTGCTACCCTCTTGCTTTTTTTTTATTAAACTATAGTCAGACTATTTCCCTTCAGTTCCTTAAACTTCTAGTATCCCTTCACTTAAGGCTATTATTTATACTATTTTTTTCTCTTGCAATTCAGTTTCCCTCCCCAGGGTCTTCCCGCCTTTCAGTTCTCCAGGTAAAGGTCACTTTTCCAGGGATGCGACACCTTATCAAAAGAAGGTTTCCCTTTTGAGTCCCTAATATCAGCCCCTCATTATGTTCACAGCATCAAAAGATAGTTTATGAGCTTGGGGGTGTGTGTGTGGGTGTGTGTGGGTGGGTGTGTGGGTGTGGGGGGGGTGTGTGTGGGTGTGTGTGTGATCTGCATTTCCTAGAATGTAAGACCACTGAGGGCAGAGAGTGTGTGCATCTGTTTGTCACTGAATCCACAGCGTGTAACATGAGGTTCTGTATACGGTGAGATTGCACATAGCATGCTGAATGAATGAATGATCTTGCAACATCATTTCACCCTGCTCAGCAACTTGTTCTCATCTGTCAAAGGCAGATATAATCCTAGTCCAGCCACCTTCCCAGGGTGGTTGGCAAAACTGAATGAAAGTGCTTTTTGTAATAGATTAATGATTCTTTTGCATCTAGTGATAGCTACACTTCTCTATTCAAAAATATCTTTATATCATTCTGGCTCCATTGCCTGTTCTTTTTTCCTTTGAGAGTGACATTTCTTGAAAAAAAAAAAAATGATGTGCATTTTGCACTTTCACTTGCTTTAATCCATTTTGTCCTTAAATATTCTAACAATTTTAGATATCCACTGTTCTGCAAGTAGTGACAAAGAAAATCAAACTTTTAGTATTGGGGATATATTTCTACCTTTCACCTCTTTCACTGTCTTGGCAGTTTTGAGCCTCTGGATCATCCAACACTTTCTGTACACCCACATTGCTGTCTGGCATTCTGTCACCCAGGTCCACTCATCCTGGAACTCTTCTCTCCCTTCCTCCATATATTCCTCCCTACTGGGGTCTACTTCCTTCTCCTGTGTCCTCATTTTCAGCTCCATCAGCCTGCAGACTACCAACAGTCTCCTCTACACATTTGACCTCTGAGTCCTTTTCTCTGCCCTCCTCTTCTCTTCAAGGCCTGTCTCACATCTCAAAATGCCATGGTAGCCCCAACCATCTGGATGCCCTGGTCATATCTAAATCTTGATGTCCTACAGAGTTTACCATCTCACTCTCCAAATCAGGTCTTCCTTCTTACCATATTATCCCACTTACAGGAAAGTAACCATGGCAACCTACCTCTCCCAGTCATGCTTGGAGCCATCCCTTTCTTCTTCACTCCCTCTGGTCCCTTACTTTTCATGGTCAATTTCCTTGCCATTATTTCCACTTTCTCCCTTCCAGGTCACAGCCTTCCTGTTCTAAGGAATAGCAACAGACTCCTACCTGGGCTTCACGGTAGCTCCTCTGATCCAGGGCTTACAGCACGGCATGTTAATTCTCCTGAAGCCAAGCTTTATCAGATCACTCCTCAAAACTCTTCATGGCCTCCCCACTGTCTCATGATTTCATAGTCTACAAGCTGACTGCAGGATAATGGACAATGGATTCATGATCTTTCTTTCACCTGTCTCTCTAATCCTGTCCTCTATACATAACCCTGGGCCTTGCTCAAATGTTACTTCCCAAACACGAATAACAATCCTGTGTCTGTTTGGGTTCACATTTTTTCATCCCTGAAACATCCTTCTTTGTTACCCCAGCCAACAAAAGCTCTCCCTGCCAAGTCTTCACGGTCCTTCCGGAAATGCTACCTTCTTCCATTAGCCTGGCAAGCCACCTCAACTAGGTCCAGGTTCTCTCTTCTTTGATACTCATGGCACTTTGGACCCTTCTGAGTGTATTTTTCTTCTGTTCCTTTGTATACAAATTACTATTCTTTCTCCTAGGCAATCTGACACTCAACTTCATAACCCTTGAAATCATCTAAGGGTGACTTATATATAATGAATGCTTAGTAAATATCTACTGAATTAAATTCTTTCATTCAATAAATATATACTTGCAGATGCAGGAAATACAATATAAAAAACATGTAAATCTCAGCTCTAGTTGGAGGGAGAGAGATGAGGAGAGATGGACAATAAATAACATCAAAATTCAAATAATTGTGTATCATATGCTAATAAATGCTCCGAAAAACAAAGGAGAAAAAGGGTGTTAAGAAATCCTGGGGCTAGGGGGTGTTCCTTTGTTTTGGGGTGTTGGGGAAAACCTTTGATATGATATTTGAACAGACTTGCACAAAATAAGGGGGCCGTTATGATATATATCTTTTTAGAAGAAGGAATTTCAGCAAATAGAAACAATAGATACAAACACCTTGAGTTGGGAGCAAGCTGGGTAGTTTGAAGATACCAGCCCTGATTTGTGGAAAATTCCATGAGAAGAGTTGAGGGAACCAGGTCATGTAGACCCCTAAATCTGAAAGACAAATCCAAGATGGTTAACTCATGAGCATCATTTTGAAGCTAAAGATATTTAGAAACTAAATTTATTTCAAAGTGAAAGTCACTCAGTCATGTCCGACTCTTTGAGACCTCCATGGACTATACACTCCACGGAATTCTCCAGCCCATAATATTGGAGTGGGTAGCCTTTCCCTTCTCCAGGGCATCTCCCAAACCCAGGGATCAAACCCAGGTCTCCTGCATGGCAGGTGGATTCTTTACCAGCTGAGCCACAAGGGAAGCTCAAGAATACTGGAGTAGGTAGCCTATCCCTTCTCCAGCAGATCTTCCTGACCCAGGAATTGAACCAGGGTCTCCTGCATTGCAGTAGGATTCTTCTTTACCAACTGAGCTATCAGAGAATTTTATTACATTGCAGAAAGTCCACCTTCAACTTTATATGGAATTTCAAATACAAAATTACTTAGTACTTATGTTTCCACAAAAGGTTTACTTTGCTAGCTGTAAAATGCAAACTAGATATTCCTTGCTTCTGGTCAAGCTGTTTTCTAAATAAGCTGCAAAAGTGACCACATGAAAAAAGCATAATTCAGAATAGGATATCTTAGATGAAATTCTCAGTTCACTCATATTTTAAGTCTTTTTAAAAATGACTGTAATTTGCTCTAGCAAAGATATTTAAATATTTCCCTCTAGCCACTTGTAAATCTCATTTCTAATCTCGAAGCTTCTGTAATCAACTTCTCAACAGTTTAAATAAAGCCTCCATTTGGGATTAAACTGCTATTGATATACACATTTATTTCTGATTTTATGTGATATATGAGTAAGTATGTCTGAAATGCTTATCAAATAATCATAATTAAAATGTTTAATTTCAGAAAGATGATCCACTCATTTTAACTATTATGTCTGGGGTTTGGTTAAGGGAATGAAGAAATATGAAACAAAAATTTAAGTGGGCAATTACATTACAAGGTAATATATGCTATGCATGCTAAGAAAAAAATCAGCACCCTTATATTTAGAGAAAAAGCAAATTTTTTTCTTTAGTTTCCCTGGCCCAGAATTCTGGAAAACTCTGCTGTTATGAACAAATGAAACCTTCTCTTCCTTCCTCAGGTGTAAGACATTTTTCAACGTGTACCAATTATTTTAGACTCCTCCTAGGCGATATTGGGGGGAATTTGACTTTTCTTCACCTCTTCAAATTTAACCACTGGAATAAACACCTCAAAACACACAGAGGATTCATCTGAGAACATAAACAAACCAAGCATGAAGTCTCCCAACAGGAGGCCAAAGCGGTTTGGAAAATTGCTGAACAGTATCAGGAAAGTGATATTCTTTGTCTCTATTCTTTTTAGTGAAATGTCTACTGACTTTGGTCTGGATTGATGAGGTAACTAAAACCTTGCAAGTTTAAAGGTTAGGTGAGGAAAACTTATACTGTAAAAATGGGAATCTAGAAGCCCATCAGAGGAGGGGTCATGTCTGTCAAAACTCTGTTGGGCTTCTGAGAATGCCGGGACAAAAGCATGTAGATTGCTAGAATGTACTCTGACTGAGCTGACTAGCCAACTTCAACCTCTAGTCAAGCAAGACTATTGGAGAGTTTCAGAACTGAAAACCCAGGAGACAATTATTTTCCCTTCATATTATAGCACAGGCGGGGCAGCTTAGCTAGGTTTAGTGAAACACAGCCTACTGTCACAATCAAATTCAAGCTCCTATTAGTCCAGAACTGCCTCTCGTTAAATAAGTGGTTTGACTAACTGTTGAAACACTGTCAGATTCAGTGGTCATTTCATAACATAGCCTGTTCTGCAGATCTTTGTGGTAGCTAAGAAAAGAAGGTATCCTTGGGGTTGAGATTGCTCAGTTGCTCAGTTGTGACCAACTCTTTGCAACCCCATGGACTGTAGCCCGCCAGGCTTCTCAGTCCATGGAATTTTACAGGTGAGAATACTGGAGTGGGTTGCCATTTCCTTCTCCAGGGGAACTTCCCAACCCAGGGACTGAACCCAAGTCTCTTGCACCTCCTACACTGGCAGGTGGATTCTCAACCACTGCACTACCTGGGAAGCCCCAAGGGGTTGAGATTAGCTGAGGAAAAAATCAAAAGGAAGCTGAAGCTATTGGGAGCAAGGGACAGTATGTAAAGTAGCAGTTTGGGGAACAATGAGAAAATGCTATTCACAATGGGCAGTCATTAAACTTTCTGTCACTTGCACGTGATCTGCACCAGAGCAGCAGCCAGTCCATATATACTGTGGTGAGAATGAGAAAAATACGTTCCTTCCTTAAGTAAAAGATGGTCACATTGTTCTATGCTATGTAACTTGGACAAGCATACTGTGAGGACTGGTTGCTCTGCCAGGCGTTGCTTTGCAGAGCCCAGATGAAGCAGCTGTTCTGGCTGCACTCACAAGCATCCTTGTTGCTCTTGTGGTCTCCCTTGCTCATATACACAGAGCACAGGGGACACAGGCTGTCACCAGTGCTCACACACTCTGATTCCTCAGACATGGCACCCATGTTCAGTACACAGTCTGAACACCCCTAGGAGGCGACCCTCCTTAGGGTTGAAATGACAGAGCTGAAAACAACCACAACCCCGCATGTACTTTAATGCATTTGGATGAATTCTAGCATGCAGAGAACCAAGACTGAGGAAGTTTTGTAAAAATAGCTCAAATTTAGAAATAACTGATCTCTGTTGACCTTTTGTAGGGTTCAGTGTTCATGAGACAGAATATACCAAGAAAACGGAGCATTTTTAATGTTCAAAAGCACTACCTTTTAAAATGTGTTCATTATGAGGAAAGGAAGGAACTTTCCTGTAGCTCACATGATAAAGAATCTGTTTGCAATGAAGGAGAACTGGGTTTGATCCCTGGGTTGGGAAGATCCCCTGGAGAAGGGAATGGCAACCCATTCCAGTATTCTTGCCNTCAAAAGCACTACCTTTTAAAATGTGTTCATTATGAGGAAAGGAAGGAACTTTCCTGTAGCTCACATGATAAAGAATCTGTTTGCAATGAAGGAGAACTGGGTTTGATCCCTGGGTTGGGAAGATCCCCTGGAGAAGGGAATGGCAACCCATTCCAGTATTCTTGCCTGAAAAGTCCCATGGACAGAGGAGCCTGGTGGGCTAGAGTCCATGGGCTCACAAAGAGTGAGTGACTGAGCGACTCAGCCCACTTGAGGAAAGAAAACAAACCTCACTTCCAAAAGTTAACATAAAGCATGAGGAATGAAATTCTTCTTTCGGAAAGGGGGAGTTGTGGGCAACAAATCTAGAAGTCTGAATTTTGCTGAGATGATGTAGATCCCAAGTTTTCAGAAGTTTACTTTAGGCCATGAATATTGGTGGCTATGTTTGTGATGGGATGGGTTCTGAGCAATCTTCCTGGTGATTACTCAAGTGTGGAGCATAAATTATTACCCCAGGCAAGCACCGACTTAAATGAAGTAGTTTTCTGAAAGCAGAATGTGATTAAACTATGCATTTCATTCAAACCATCTCCTGTTTAGCCAATCTCGTTGCTGGGGTGTCTCGTCTTCAGGAAGATGGATTCTTGGTGATAATTTGGAATGCTGCAGAATTTTACACAAAGATGAGGCTGAGCACATGTGGAATCCATAAGAGATTCTTATCACTAACCCAGCAAGAAAATGTGGTCTATATGTGAGTGAACTGGGGGGGAGTTTGGAATTTATTTTCTGGTTGCACATTTCTATCTATTGACCTCTCCAAAACTTTTATTTACTAGCCCTGTAAAGGTATCAGTTCTTTTCACTGAAATCAGGAGTTTTCATCCTTATAATTTTTTTTCATTTAATAAAGATAGCTCACACTCCAGATGTACTGGGTTTTCTCCTCTGTGCTGTAGCAGGGCAGCAATGTCCTAAAGTCTAGGGAGGTCCAGTGTAGTCACAATCCTTCTTGCTTTGATTTGCATCCGCTGTACAGTTTAACAGTCCCAAGATTGCATTTATTTCTCTCAATTACAGGCATACACCAGGCTGGCAGTTCAGGAAAGATCGCTGGAATGAGGATCTTTTTCATCAGTCTGAAAACTATTTTACTAACGATGTACCCTTCCACTAACGATGGTTGACTGACCAGGAATTCTGACCCAGGGAGAAATTGAAAGGAATCTGGGTGATTTCTTTGAAATCCAAATCCCTCTAAGAATTAGCTATCTCCCCACAGACATTCACAAATGTGAGGAATTAATTCTTATAAATACATTTGTGTGAGGAATCACTATGCCTGTGTTATTATTCGATCCAAACTTGCTGGTTACTTTTATATTTAGGTCAGGCATTTGCCATTATCCAGTGCTTCCTGGTGCCTTCCCTGGTGGCTCAGACGACAAAGAATCTGCCTGTAATGTGGGAGACCCGGATTTGAACCCTGGGTTGGAAAGATCCCCTGGAGGAGGGCATGGCAACCCACTCCAGTATTCTTGCCTGGAGAATCCNCCCGGCATTTCACATGATGTACTCTGCTTGCAAGCTAAATAAGCAGAGTGACAATATACAGCCTGACGTACTCCTTTGCCAATTTGGAACCAGTCCGTTGTTTCATGTCCAATTCTAACTGCTGCTTCTTGACCTGTATGTAGATTTCTCAGGAGGCAGGTAAGGTGGTATTCCTATCTCTTTCAGAATTTTCCACAGTTTATTGTGATCCACACAGTCAATAAATGAGAAGTAGATGTTTTCCTGGAACTCTCTTGCTTTTTTGATGATGCAATGGATGTTGGGAATTTGATCTCTGGTTCCTCTGTCTTTTCTAAATCCAGCTTGAACATCTGGAAGTTCACAGTTCATGTATTCTTGAAGCCTTGCTTGGAGAAGTTTGAGCATTATTTTGCTAGCATGTGAGGTTAGAACAACTACATAGTAGTTAGAAAATCGTTTGGCATTGCCATTCTTTGGGATTGGAATGAAAACTGACCTTTTCCAGTCCTGTGGCCACTGCTGATTTTTCCAAATTTGCTGGCATATTGAGTGCAGCACTTTCACAGCATCATCTTTTAGGATTTGAAATAGCTCAACTGGATTTCCATCACCTCCACTAGCTTTGTTCATAGTGATGCTTCCTAGGACCCTCTTGACTTTGCATTCCAGGATGTCTGGCTCTAGGTGATTGGTCACACCATTGTGGTTGTCTGTGTCATTAAGATCTTTTTTTGTATAGTTCTTCTGTGTATTCTTGCCACCTCTTTGTAGTATCTTCTGTTTCTGTTAGGTCCATACCATTTCTGTCCTTTATTATGCCCATNCTAGGTGATTGGTCACACCATTGTGGTTGTCTGTGTCATTAAGATCTTTTTTTGTATAGTTCTTCTGTGTATTCTTGCCACCTCTTTGTAGTATCTTCTGTTTCTGTTAGGTCCATACCATTTCTGTCCTTTATTATGCCCATCTTTGCATGAACAGTTCCCTTGGTATCTCTAATTTTCTTGAAGAGATCTCTCATCTTTCCCATTCTATTGTTTTCCTCTACTTCTTTGCATTGATATGAGCCATGCCATGTAAAGCCTCACTGTTTACCATTAGGTTAAGTGTCTGCTGTGTAAAGGGCATTTCGTGTGTTGTGCTTGAATCACACTGATTTAGTCTTTAGAAGCTAATGAAAACTCAGGTGCCAGTTCAATCACTAGTTTCTCCACATATTGTGAGAGAGGTCAGCTGACTTTGGTGGTTCTTTTGCTTAAGATAATAAGGTGATAACTCTGCAAATATACAGCCCCAGTGAAATATTATCCTTGGTTTTCTAGCCAAACAAAAGAAAACAACAGGCCCACAGGTGAAGACAAGCCCACCAACACTGATTCAGGCACCTAACAGCCCAGCACCCTGCAGGGATGAGGGCCGCACACTCAGCCTAGCCACTTCCTGATGGGGTCACTTTTCTGCTCGGTTCAGTTCAGTTCAGTCGCTCAGCTGTGTCTGACTCTTTGCGACCCCATGGGCTGCAGCACGCCAGGCCTCCCTGTCCATCACCAGCTCCCAGAGTTTTCCTGCTCCTTTGCTTCTAAATTACACCAAAGCCTCATACGGTTTTCACAGTTGAACAGTCTGTTTCAGCCTAATGAAAGTGAAAGTGTTAGTCGCTCAGTCATGTTCATCTCTTTGTGACCCCATGGACTGTAGCCCAACAGGCTCCTCTGTCCATCAGATTTTCTAAGTAAGAATACCGGAGTGGGTAGCTGTTTCCTTCTCCAGGGGATCTTCCCAATAAAGGGATGGAACCCAGGTCTCCTGCATTGTAAGCAGACTCTTTACTGTCTGAGCCACCAGGGAAGCCCAAGCTGGTCATTTATCCACCAACTTTCCTTTGTTAAAATATAAAAGGAAGACAATCAAGTCAGCAGACCCTGTTAGGGCAAACTCCTATCACATGTTCTCCCCCACCTTCCACACCTAGAAACCAAAGCATGCCTTTCTCTCTATTAATAGCAGTGTCTGTTTTCTTAAAAACTAAGGAAAGTTTGACCACCTTCTTTCAAAATGATCCATAAAGTCATGAAAATGTTTTAATTAAGTTATATAATTGTCACATTTAAATTTTTAAAACTCACCCCAGAACAACCTTTTAATTCCAACTGAGTCCAAGAAAGAGAAATGGAAAATGGCTGAGAAAAATTTGATTGAGAAAAGGAGAAAAGTAGAAGCAGTACCTGGGCATTCTGCTCTGATGGGGGAGAGGGGAGATGAATGACAGGCACTGGTATGGGGGAGGGGGGCAGGGTAGCGAGAGCAGAACAATGAGGTAGGACTGAGAATTTGGGGGAGAGGGAGGGTTCTCTGCCCCTGGAGTCTTTAGAAATTATTAATTTTACAGTATGCTGCNGGGGAGATGAATGACAGGCACTGGTATGGGGGAGGGGGGCAGGGTAGCGAGAGCAGAACAATGAGGTAGGACTGAGAATTTGGGGGAGAGGGAGGGTTCTCTGCCCCTGGAGTCTTTAGAAATTATTAATTTTACAGTATGCTGCTGCTGCTAAGTCACTTCAGTCATGTACGACTCTGTGCGATCCCATAGACAGCAGCCCACCAGGCTCCCCCGTCCCTGGGATTCTCCAGGCAAGAACACTGGAGTGGGTTGCCATTTCCTTCTCCAATGCACGAAAGTGAAAAGTGAAAAGGAAGTCGCTCAGTTGTGTCCAACCCTCAGCAACCCCATGGACTGCAGCCCACCAGCCTCCTCCATTCATGGGATTTTCCAGGCAAGAGTACTGGAGTGGGGTTTCATTGCCTTCTCCGAATTTTACAGTATACCTATTATATACTCCTTTTGTGAAATGCCATCTCAACATCTCCATAAACTCTCTATGGTATAACAGTGTTTGGGAGAAATTTTTCTGAGTTCTACACTTAAAGTAACCAGAGTTGTTATAACCCAGTGTTGTTGTTTAGTTGCTAAGCCGAGTCTGACTCTTTTGCGGTTGGAGCAATAAAGGCATATTTATGGCTGTTTAGTCAGGGATTTCCCTTAAAATTCATGGAATGAAGACACTTACATGATATGCACAAACATTTATAAGGCCATTTACTTATTTAAAGATATTGAATATGAATATATATCCTTATATCACATTATTTAAAAATAAAAAAGACCCTACATATTTTTGGAGTAGACTCTTATTCACCTTTGGTGAACTAATTTTCTACTTTTACTTCCAACTGTTGAAAATATAGTTGAAGGACCTTCTATTTTTCTGGAACATATTTATGACTTTTATCATTTGAGAGGTTGTACCTTAAAAAAAAAAAGCAAAACTTGCTTCTGAGTTCATGAATTTTCCACTATTTTCCAAAGCAGCCTTCAGTTTGTTGTGAAAATCTGCATGTTCATTATACCTTTCTTACTTATGTTGGCATCCTTTATTTATACTATTTCCTTTCTTACCTTTTTATACAGCATCTTATCAATGAACTCATTATTATTTGTTAAAATGTGCCCATGGGAATACAACGTAAATCTCTCTTCCCCCATCTCTAACTCAACCTGTCCCTTATTTTTGAAACACTCATCCTGGTGAAATTCTTTTATGCATCTCTGAATGTGGCCCTTTGATCACTGATTCTTTGTTTATTTCCTTCACTGTGATATTTTTTCAGAGATCCTTGCTAAGTGCAAATTAGAACAGGAGTTTCAACCTCCTGCACAATGTTGTAAAATAAATAAATAACAGAATTGTATTTAAATAAACTATTCAAATCCATGTCAGTAAATGATCTAATTAATTACTCCTTTGGGGCTATGTTATATGTTTGCTTTCCTCTTAGAGAGGTGAAGAAAGTGAAAATAAATTTCCAGCTGTTAATGGGGTAAATTCCGTAAATGGATAAGGGTCAAAGAAACCACCTCTAATTTGTGTCACATTTGTTTTTAGGCACTTAATTTACTCTGTTTCTTTAACCCTCTTTGAATGTTCCCTAACATTTCCTACTTGATTTCAAATGAGCAGTACTGATAGATCCCATCTGAATGTGAGAGGATACTTTCTGATATTTGCAATGAACAGAGACAAGTTGGAGATAGATGTTGCCCCTTAGAGTTCAGTGCAAGATGCCAGATTTTAACCAAGTCTGCAGAGATTGGACAAAATCCAATTTGTCATTATTTATTCCTAAGCATTGTGCTTATACTCTGTACTTTTTCATTCTTATTTGCCATTTACCCAATTATATCTATCCTTATTAGACCCCTGCTGAAGGCAGCATTAAGCCAGAGAAGTCCCATAGCTTTGCTTAATCCTATTATCTCTTGATAAACGGGGGCACATGAGGCTCTAGATGGCCAAGTTCAGCATAACTCTCCCCTCTCTTGCTCCCTCCTCCCGGCCTCACCCTCAAAGAAAAATGCTGCTGCTCATCCTTATGCCTGATGTAATTAAGATCTGGAAATACGCCCATTCTAATCCTTACCTGGTATAAGCATCACTGTCAATGCAGAGAAATGAACTGCAGTTATGATGGAAAGGGCTGACACCTCTGTGACATTTACTGATGTGTTGGGGCCTCACCGACACATTGACATGGTGAGGTTTATGCCTCTGGAGTTTTAAAATGCCTGCCAAAAACTGAGCATGGAACTTGGGAGAAAGAGGGGCAGAGCAGGGAAGACAAGGGGCCACCCTCAGAAGTGAAGCTGTTAAGCTCTGTGTCTGGATGTGCACAGGGACAGCTGAGAGAGAGGGAGGCGGTGGAGAGGAAGCAGGAAAGGGTGAGTGGGATGTGGAGAGAGAGGGCGAGACAGAAAATATGAGAGAGAGAAGGAAGAAGGCAGAAAGCAAGAATTGCCTTGCAAGTTCAAAAGGAATTCCATGGAATAGCAATACCTTTTGCTTTTTCAGAACTCATCCCAGACTATCATTTGCCTTATGGAAGATTGCCTGAAGGCCTAGGATAGCAGTAGATCATGGAATCCTCATTGAATTTCTGGTTGAGCTGTAGCTGTAAATGTTTATCTGTACATCAGTGAATCACTCAGGCTGTATTAGAAGCAAATAGAAAAATTGGCAATGTGTATTAAAATATATCTTTCAATATAAACACCTGACATGTGACTAACCGTTGAGTGAAAACGAGATCTACTTTATCCTATGGACTTCTCTCAGGCTTTGTGTTGCAATTACCTATGATCCTCTCTCCCTTCTACTACATGTACTATTTATAACAGCAAAAGGGTTTCGTGCTTCTTTTCAAAAGGAATTTATTATCCAAAAGGTTGCATTTGGGAAGGGAGCCAACTGAAGACTCTGGAGAAAAAAAGGAAAACAATTTCATTTATTTAGGGACAAATATGATTCTGACAATGTTGAACATGTCTTTCCCATACTACAGATACATATATGTGCCAGAAACTTTCAAACCCCAGCAGTGGTTTACGAATCGAAAAAAATAAATGTGTTCTGAAGTTCCATCCTGTTAAGAGCAAGAAGACATTCTTTTTGTCCCAGAAAGAGGGAACTGGGAAAGAAGGGGATTGCCAGAAGGGTTAAGCACAAGCAGAGTTTCACACACAATTGGAGATCAAGATATATTGATTGGCTCTTGCTAAGATGGAGGGATTGACCGAGGAAAAGTGCCTGTAGTCTCAGTGTTCTTTTGACGCTGCCAGCTCCTACAAGGACTTTGCTGCAACCTCTAGGGATTGCAAGCTGCACTTTAAAAGCATGGTTTTAGAGCCCTTCTTAACAGCACACAGATGGGAATTCCTTTGGGGGCAACTTGTTTTATTTTATTGTCATCAATAACATTAGTATTAATGATGTGACACAGTGACAGGGGAAAAGAGGTGGACTGAAGAAGTACCTAAGGGGGACACGCCTTTGACAGCTGGTAGCCTCCCAGTTTGGGGCAAGGCTAGCCCACGGCCTGCTGGTAGAGGGTCAATATTAATAGTAGTGATGCTACTGATGCTACATTAATGATATATAAATATATGCTATATGATGTATTTAATAATACGGAGAGAGATATGTGGTGGCAAAACATCTACATCTTCTTTACCTTGGTCAGAGCTTTAAGCGTCAGCTCAGGCAACATGCGTGCCTTTAACACTGAAAAGAAAGATGTACCCCTTATGAACACACATTTGCTGACTTTAGCTGGCATAACACAATTAGCTGAAACTAGGACTTCAGCATAAAGAAATATTAAAAAGCATCTTTTTATAATAACAGTACACTTTAATTGCATGTTAATTTTCCTTTGCCTTATATTGTCATGTTATCTGTTATCCCAAATAGAAGTCAGTATTCTTTGGCCAGAACAGACAACAATTAGGAAGGCTGCATAACCATGATGGCTCTACCTATACTGATACCTAGGACCACTGACAAAGTGGTCTCCCTGAAAGGAGACACTTTAATGTGATGGGGGCCAAAGGGTTCAAGATGAATTGAAGACCATGAGATTAAGGCTCAGGCTAAAGACTTCAAACCCGGGCCTCTGCACGAAAACCAGGTATTAAACCTAGAAGGGAACACAAGAGCTACATTTTCCATTTGCCAGTATCTCACTTTCAAACATTTGGCTCTTCTGTATCACGGTTTAAGTCTTACTTCATGAGATCATGGGGCTAGCCAAGCTCATTAATAGGAGTCCCCGTTCTTCCCTCAAGCAACTTGCTAAACACTCAAAATTCATCAGACCTGGTAGCAGTTCTGCAAAACAGAGTGAACGCAACACAATAGATTTCAGGTGTGATATAAATCAAATTGTACTTCATCTGTCTCAAGGGGTGGGAGACTGGCGGAGTTCTAATCATATACATATTTAAATCTGTAATCAGACTCCTTGGGAGTACAGGCTGCTGTGTTTACCAGGAGCTCATCTTCAAGGTTTCTGGGGACCTGGGATAGTTGGTTGTAAATCCTGTCATTTTGGTGACTTAATATTTTATATTATCATGATATTAGCATAATTGTGACCTCTGCATTGTAGCATTTTATGTGTTTCCAGTGTAACTTTTGATGCTTTACTAAAGTCAACAAAAATTCCCATTATTCCCTCTTTTAGAGCGCATTTGGCATGAGGTATTAAGGTTGATTTAATGTTATTAGTGCTTAAAGTGGTGCAAAATCCATGAATATACACATCCATCTCCCAGTTCACCATAATACGGCCATAAAATGCTAGGAGATGGGTGATAAACATTTCCTCTCCTTTTTTTCTCTTTCCCTAATTTTTCCTGCTGGAGGCTCTGCCTCTACCCAGAGGGCATGCGAGTGTTGCCAGTTCCCCCACACAGATCAATCACTAGGGCTTCCACAAGCCCAAATAATAGCCCAACAGGAGAGCTTGGCTCAGCTGCAAGCCTCATTAAAACCATTCTCAAAGTAACAGCAAGGTTTGGGGAGCACTCGACTTGGATCAGACTCTGCATATTTTCCAGGATAATGACCAAAGAAGAGGCATTAGAGGACACAGACCCTTTCATTTGTGATTTTTGGCAAGTTACAAAAAATAGTGAGGCAAAGCTAACTATTTCAAAGGATGTCCAATGGCAAAGTCTTGTTTAAAAGTCTTAGGGAAAAATTATTACTATGGTAAAACTACTGAGGCTTGAAGGGCTGCAAGGGGTAAGTGAACTTGGAGGGAGTAAGATGCTCTGATTTGCCAGCTTCTAGATGCAAAATGTTTAATCAGAAGTAGGGACATGTAAATCTGGTATTTACCCTTCTTTGTGGGTCCCAAAATGTTCCATAAGCTATTCATGTGACTCTGTGTGTGTGTGGGTGTGTTTGTGCATGTGTGTGTGTGAGAGAGAGAGAAACAGAGAGAGAGAGACCCCTAATTCACCACCATAACTCAGGTTTATGAATGGATAGTGAGAGCAAAGTTAACATTGAAATATAGGAATCCCAAGTTGATTTTTCCCATGGATCCTTGTATTGTACCCGCTTGGGATGTTTTCAGAGATATTCTGGAAAGATGTGCCTTTACCACAACAATCGAATGTTTCTATAATTAAGGAGGGAGAAACTGAAAAGGTTCCAAGAAGAGCAACCTCTCCCACCCTCTGCAAAAGAGGAAAGGTTGTGAATAGGATCTAGAAAAAAAAGAAGTTAGCATTAACGAGTGCAGGGGGAAATGAAAGGCTCAGGGTAATTTTGTAATTGCTTTAGTGTATATGAAATATTTTTACATAAAGAGTATTGACAAAATTTTCCATTTCCAAGGAAGACAAAGCAAGATTCCTGCTAATAAGGTAAAAGCAATCCTTTATGTGGGAGATAGAAGAAATCCCTGGCTCTAAGTTTTCAAAAAGAAACACTCTTTAAAATAAGCTGCACTTAAAAATGTTATTCTCTGTCAAGCATTGTCACCTCTGAGCAGTTTCCAAACGTCTGCAGAGGAGGACAACATGACTAAACCACTGGAAAGAATGTGTAGCAAGCGAACTACTGATTGTACATATGAAGAGGCTCCCGTGTCTCTGAAATAAATGCCTCGCAGGCAAAGGGACCAGGAAGGAAAGTCAAGCAAATAGGCAAGACCAGAATTCTTAAATAATGAAGTTCTGGTATTTCCCCCCACATTTTATACTGCCAAAATAGAAACATAACTGTTCCAAAGAAAGACAGATTCAGAATGAGAAAATGAATGAAATACTCATAAATGTTTAAATTGGGTAATACTGAATTGACAATGGAGGGGTATATTTTTTCCATTAAGTAGTGTTCAAGTATAATCGAAGTTGTGTTAGGATACCGACATTCAGAGATGGAAGATTAATATTTATTTGCTTCTACTTCTTATTCTAATGATAACTCTCTACTTAATTGGCCTAGTTAATTTATGAAATCAAATCTAGATCAGTGAAATTGACAAGTAGTCATTGAGGAAAGGATATTACAGTTTAAAAGCATGAAGGAGAGCTGTATAAATGATATATGTTAAGCTATTAAGCAAGTCACTATAAAGTGAATTACAGTGAGCAAAAAGGGAATGTGTTTTACTGTGTCAAAAAATACATTTTTATGCAATGTACAAACTTTATGTTGAATGGTCAACCTCAAGACTCTGGCTTCTCTTTCTGAAAGCCCATAGCTATTTTTGGATACAAATCAGTAACATCAAAAAGGAAGTAAAGTGTACATGGGACCTGATACTCAGGAAAACCATTATTGTGTTTTCAGGTCATTTTTAACAGTATTCTTCCACACCTTTTAGAAGTCTTTAGGATACTTCTTAGCTTTCATGGGGGAAAGTATATCCATGGCTACTAGTACACCACTTAGCTGCTCTCACCTCAAAGTGAGGATGGCTAGGGTACTTGTTTGGAGGGCAGAGCAACCAGCTAGGCAGTGGGCATTTTCACTCCAGTCCAAGCCCCCTCTGGTGGCCAAATGCCAGGGTGAAGTGAGAACAGGGAGAATCTGCTTCCCTCTCTGTGGGAGGCATGCAGCTTTCTTTCCCTTTCACAAAGGCCCACTGCATTTCCTCTGACAGTTAGATTTACCTTCACCTCAGGCACTCCAAAACTAGGAAACTAGGAATACTTCTTCAGACAAAGAACCTTCAACAAAACATCCAGTAATGGTCCAATGAAAAACAGAGGAACCAAATGATTCTGGACATTTCTTAAACTAATACCAGCTCAAAGATACGTTTGGAAAAGTAAGCATCTTTCAGGTCTTATTCTTCCTAGATTCAACTCAAATTTTACACACAAAAAAGTTAAAATAGGTAAAAGTGTAGCATCTATTTGCTTTGCATACAGTGAGCCCTCAACAGTCACTGAATTAAAGTCACTGAATTAATCAGTCACCTGATTAAAAATCAGGTCTATGATTTTCCATGCCAAAAATGCATCACATTTGTTTTCTTCTAATTCTTTTAAATATTTATTACTTGGCACATCAATAAATGCATCAAGTATCCAAACACTAGGGGGAAAGCCTTTTATATATTCAATATCATTATTTTTAAAACTTTAGTGATTATTAAGATCAACTAACTCTGAGCATTCTCCAAAATTCAATCTGAGCACTTCTCTTTATTTTATTTCATGAAAGCTTATCATGTTGGATCAAAACTTTTATGTTGGTGACTCAGTATGTCCTGAACTGGTTTTATCCTTCCATCTATACTGCTCTTAAAAGATTCATTTACTGTTTGGGGTGGGAACGCATACCAGCTTTGGAAGCAATCAGACTCATGTTCAATTCCCTGCTCTCAGCTCACAGGTTACATTACCTTGGGTAAACTACTTAATCTAAGATTCCATTTCCTCATCAATAAAATGGAAACAATAAAAATTCCTCCTTCACTGGCTGATAGTTTCAAATCACTGAAAATATATTAACTACAAGGCCCTGCACATAGTAAATGATTAATAAAGGTTATCTCATTTTATTTTAATAAATCATTGATACAACAATTCACCATAGTCACTCAAATCGGAAATTTGGACATAATATATTTTCCTTTCTACTCCTCACCTCTCACACTACCAAATTTTGTTACTTTAACTTCCTCAATCATTCTCAAATTTATGCCCTTCTCTTCACCCTTCTTTTCTTGTTTTCAGTCATGGTATAAGCCTTCATCCTTTCTCTCCTTACTCATCATTCCACAATGCTAATTCTTTTCTGAATAAAAAATAATATATTTACATTATTTAAAAAAAAAAGAGTCCAGATATGTAAAATATAAGGTGATTGTCTCCTATAATTAAATTTCCCCAGGGAAAAAGTTAAATTTTCTGTGTATTCTTTATATGTTTTCTGTTTGTACACAGTTTTCTTGATTATTTTTACTGAATATATTGAAATTTCTTTCCTTATCAGTATAATTTAGATAAACCTCATTACTGCAATTATGTAATATTCCATTTTATAAATTTATGGTCAAAATTTAATCTTTCATTAATTCTTATACAACTCCTTCAAACCCCCTAACAGTTTTCTTTCCTATAGACTTTCTCCCTTCAAATCTGTATTTTATGAAGCAAACAGAATAATCCATCCAAATTCATTTAATTCTAGTGTTACTGCTTAGGGCCTTTCATTGATTCCCAGTGTGCTGGTGGAAGTCCATGTTCCCTAAGATGGGGTACACAGTCTTCAGTGGTCTCTTCCCTGGTGACCTCTCTAGCTTCACATCACTTCCTTTCTCTGCTTTAATCTTTCACTTTGCTGTTCTTTGGATAGTGCCATAAGTCACATGATCTCCACTTTCTAATGGCTTCTCTTCTCCCCTTTGTTCTAGAACAGGGGTTAGCAGACCTTTTATAATGAATCATTCTTTGTGGGCCATATGGTCACAACTGCTTAAATTTGCTATTGTAGTTTCAATGCAGCCATAGACAACAGATAAATGAATAAACGTGGCTATGGTTCCAATAAATCTTTATTCAGAAAAACAGGCTAGATCTCACACCTCTTGTTGCAGGCTAGTTTTCAGTTCAGGGAACAGCCTTCCAGTATGTATGGGGGTGAGTATGTGTGTGCTCAGTCGTGTCTGACTCTTTGTGACCCCATGGACTGTAGCCTACCAGGCTCCTCCGTCCTTGGGATTTTCCCAGTAAGAATACTTGAGTGGGTTGCCATTTCCTCTTCCAGGGGTTTTTCCTGACTCAGGGATCAAACCCACGTCTCCTGCACTGGCAGGCAGATTCTTTACCATTGAACCACTTGGGAAGTCCAGCCCTTCCAGTAAGCCTTCCTTAATACTTCCATTTCCAGCCCTGTTCCCATAAAACTCAGTGCACAGACACATTGCCCTATAGTACTATCAGTGTAAGTGTTTGTTTCTTTCGATAGACTAATAGCTACTTGAAGGTAGGAACTGTATTTCCTTTATTTTTATGCCTTCAGCACTTAAATGCATAACACTTAAAAAGTATTCAATAAATATTCATTAAAATAAATAAATGAAGGTCTCAAATTATTTTTTAATTAGTACTTCTCTCTCTTTCTCTAGAAAACATTCTAGTTATGTGATTCCCATAACATAAAAGCTAATTAAATTCATTAACTTCTTTCCTCAAGCATTTCTTAACCAGGAGTTGCATCAGAATCATCTGGGGGGTGGGTTTAAAACACTGAGAGTACTGAGTCTTCTCAAACAGATTAGGATTCAGAAGGTTTAGGTGAAGCCATGCATCTGAACGTTTCCAATGCCTACCAGGTAATTCTGATGCACGTTTTAGTCAAGATGCTGTCAGAAAGCCATCCTTCCTTTTCCAGTCTCTTAGTTTCAGTCAACCAACCTCCAAGTCCCCTTACTAATGTGGACAGCCCTTCTCACATCTGGGTCTTCTAAGTATCCTATTGAACTTTGCAGTATTCAGCCTCCCCATTCCTATGTTTTTCACCCTTTACAGGGGAAAAAAAAATTACCTTTCTTAAAGACCTGCAAGCCTGTCTGAGACTTTTATGTCTCCCTTTGATGATGCTGTAATACTCTTTACTTCTACCTTGCTCCATATTTAATTTTTGACCATTAATGCTTTGCAAAGGTGAAGCAAACACACATTTTTCCCCAAAGGAAGTTAGATTTAGGTTCACCAATCTTCGACCAAGTTTAAACCTTTTACTCTTTTTAAATGGTTTCCATCTCTATTCCATCTGTACATTTTACTATAAGCTTTTGAAAATCCTCTTGGAAAGTAAAATAAGACAGTCATATTAATGATAAATACCTCCATCTTTTTTTTTTCCCTATATAATCCAGCCCTCAACCTATCCTAGATACACACACATAGCCACACCTTCTTTCTTAGAGGTTTCTCTGAGTATGAGACAACTCCCCCTGTCAGTTGCTCAGCACAAAAGTCTCATAATTATCCCCATGAGCCAGCAAATCCTATGAGCCTGACTTTCACTTATATAGAATTTTGCCACCTCTACAGCTACCACTTGGCCCAGGTAACCACCATCTCTAGCCTAGAAGATTATAATACAATAGCTTTCTTGTCTTCCTACTTTTACCCTATTCTATTAAAAAAAAAACAAACAGCTGGAGATATTTCTTTTTAAAAATAATGTCTTTATTGAGATATCAGATACATTGTTGTTCAGTTGCTAAGTCATGCCTAACTCTTTGTAACCCCATGGACTGCAACACACCAGGCTTTCCTGTCCTTCATTATCTCCCAGAGTTTGCTCAAATTCATGTCCATTGAGTCAGTGATGCTATCCAATCATCTCACAGTCTGTTGCCCACTTCTTCTCCTGTCCTCAATCTTTCCCAGTATTAGGGTCTTTTCCAACGAATCAGCTCTTTTCATCAGGTGACCAAAGAATTGGAGCTTCAGCATCAGTTCTATCAATGAATATTTAGGGTTGATTTTCTTTAGGATTGACTGATTTGATCTCCTTGCCGTCCAAGGGACTCGCTCAAGAGTCTTCTCCAGCACCACAATTTGAAATCATCAATTCTTGGGCACTCAGCCTTCTTTATGGTCCACCTCTCACATCCATACACGATTACTGGAAAAACCATAGCTGTGACTATAAGCATCTTTGTCAGCAAAGTGATGTCTCTGCTTTTGAATATACTGTCCAGGTTTGGCATAGCTTTTCTTCCAAAGAGCAAGCGTCTTAATTTCATGGCTGCAGTCACCATCTGCAGTAATTCTGGAGACCAAGAAAATAAAATCTGCCACTGTTTCCTTTTTTTTTTTGTCATCTATTTGTCATGAAGTGATTGGACCAGATGCCATTATCTTAGTTTTTTAAGCCACACATATTAGACTCAAGTTCAATCCCTGCATCACGAAGATCCCCTGGAGGAGGGCATGGCAACCCACATCAGTATTCTTGTCTGGAGCATCCCATGGACAGAGGAGCCTGGTGGGCTATAGTCCACAGGGTCACAAAGAGTTGGGCATCACTAAAGTGACCGAGCACACACACAAGTTAGATACACACACACGTATACACACATATATATCACATTAGACATATTCTTTTAAAACCTAAGTCAAAGCATGCAACTTAAAAATCTTTAATGGTTCGTCAACTCTCTCAGGATAAAAACAAAACTCCACACACAAGCCTCCACAAGCTTCTAAGACCCCCTCATCCTCCTGCAAAACCTCTTATCTCTTTGATCTGATCCCTTCTCCTTCCTCCAGCTCACATCTCTCCAGCCATACTCCTGGTCAGCAATTCTCCCAGATGTCAGCGTGACTGACTCCTTCCTTTCCTCAGGTCTTTGCTCAGACACCACTTTCACAGTGAGACCCACTCTCATCAACAATTTATCATTGCAATCACCTCTGGCCCCAGCACTTTCTCCCCCTTTTCCTCCACAGCACTTTAATTATTTGCCAAACTATATTTTAATTGTGTGCTCTCTCCTCCCAGTAGAAGATAAGCTGCATATGGGCAGAGAATTTTCTGGGCCTTTCTCTAAGGACTGTGACTAGAACATCAATAAATATCTGTTGAATGAATAAATAAAATAAATAACTCTTCATACCCCTCCTCCCATGTTTCTGACTTACAATGTCACTCAAACTTCCTGTTGGTAATTTCCTTTTAACTCTATTCAGAAAAAAAAAAAAAAAATCACTTGACAACTTCATTTCTACCAATGTACTTTTTAAATTAAGGATGTTATCTACAACTCTCATTTTTCATTTATCCAACATGACATCATAGATGTTTACACTGGAGAGTCATCTAAAAACATATCAAGCCCATCTCCTCCAGGTCACACATCATGGGGTGACAATGAGCGGCAGAGCCAAGACAAGAAGGAGGCATCAGGGTTGCTTACTCCTCTGAACCACATTCATCCACCCAGCCCTGTGATTTTTGTTAGCTGTGGCCTAAAACAAGGGAGGCCTTGTTTTCTACCTATGCACTGGTCAGACAGTTTGATATAACAGTTAAAATCATAAGGTTGGCAAAGGAGAGGTAGACAAGAAGTACAGCCATGGGATTACTGCCCTGTGCCTCCAGCTCGGGTGATCTGTCTTTCAAGTCCCCATGTGAAAAATGGAGATGACAATGATTACGTTTAGCTTACAGATTTGCTGTGAGCATCCAGTGTGATAACGGATATGAAAGCATCTTGGAATTCCTAAAGCTCTGAGCAAACGCGAGTTTGTTATTGACTCTGAAAAACTATCAAATATGCATGAAGATTTGCTGTCAAAAAGACTGGAGAACAGTGCATAGTTGGCTAAGTGCAAACTTGTCACATAACTAGAGAAACCACTCAAAGTCATGTGGTAGATTATTAGGACCCCTTTACGTAAAGAAACCGATATTCTAATGTGCTTCTCACATCCTCCGTTAGCTTTTAAGTTTCTCAAGGCCAGGTTGTACTCAGGCTAGATGTTCTGTAAATAAAATTTCTCTAAAATAATACCATCTTTCTTAAAGGATGTCTGGTTAACTTTATTTTGAATCTGCAGGGAAAGAACTTCGTAAAAGTTCATTTTTGTTCTTACACTAAATAATGAAAAAAAAAGAGTTGAACATAGCTCTCTGATAAAACCTAGAATGCTAACATCTGGTATAAGATCCTTTGGCAACTGCTAAAGATGTGATCAGCTTAAATGAACCAGCTTACATATGTTTGGGGAATTCCCATCTCTAAAGATTTTTACTGTGAAGTAGGCACAAGGCTAGAATTAACTTTGGAAGTTTTTTATCCTTCCTTCCTGGGGTATTTCTATCTGATATGAGAGTTGGTTTCTTGGCAAAACTTGATTCTTTGAACATTTATTTCTGTTAATCCTATGGTTCAATAGGTTCCTATTCTTATAGCAATGGAGTTTCCTCCAGCAAAGTATTTCTTTCAGGTTGACAGTCTTAAATGCCTAATGAAACAACTTATGGAAGACTGTGTTTTCCAAAGCTGGTTACATTCGTCTATCCACCTCACATGCTCTTCCTACAAAGTGATGTCTTCCATCAAGACATGGGATCTATGTTCCTCCTCCTTGAACTTGCACAGGCCTCTGTGCAAGCCACCACCAAAAGAAGATGGTAGAAGTGATACTACATGACTTTTGAGATTGGTTACTCCACTGGCTCTCTTTCCCTTGGGACCCAGCCCCTTATAACTCAGATACCATGCTATGAGAAAGCTAGGCAGTCATGTGGAAAGATCGCAGGTGTTTCAGCTAAAGTTCTAGGTGAAAACTCGGCTGATAGGCAGCATCAGCCACCAAAACTACGCGGGGGTATCTTCAGAGAAGTCCAGCCTCCAGCCTTTGACCTGCCCAAAGGATGCCAAGTGAAGCAGGGAAAAGTTATCCTTGTCAAATGCTGCCTAAACTGCAGATTCATAAGCAAAAATAAATGGTGTCATTGTTTCAATCACTAAGTTTTTATTTTTAAGTTAAAAAAATTTTTAATTAAAAAAATTCAAATTGATGTATAGTTGATTTATAACATTGTATTAGTTTCAGGTGTATATATATATACACACACACACATATATATATCCTTTTTTAGATTCTTTCCATTACATAATATTATACGATACTGACTATATTCATGGTCCCTTATACTATATAGGAAATCTTCTCCATTACTAAGTTTGGGGTGATTTTTTTATGCTGCAATAACCACAACACGTATCTTCCTATTTTCACATGTATATTTCCATTGGTCAGTTAAGAAGTCTAACAAGGCTGTCTACTAGAAAACAGTTAAATTAATGACAGGGGAGTGTTTAAGGGCAGGAATGAAAACACTGCAGTCAACGGCCTCTCTTAAAAACTATCAGCTTAGGTCATTTCAAGGACCTGCACTAAGAAAAAGAATCTTTTTAAAGAAAACCTTACTCTAGAAAAACTAAATGCCATTAACACAATTAAAGCATGGAGGGCAGAAAGCCATTTGGTCTTCATGTTTGCATTGAATAACTACCCACAACATCAGGGATGACTTCCAGTGTTTCCTACAAGCTATGAGACCCCAGGTGGGCTATATATCCCTTTGTACCTCACTTTCTTCATCTGTGAAATGGATATAATTATACCTACTTCATAGAGCTGCCACAAGAATTTAATAAGTTAATATTTATAAAGAACTCTATGATTATTAGCATTCAGGGCTACGTGCTTTTGCTGTTTAAACTTCCTCTCCACTGATCATGGCTGTGGATATAAAAGTATCTGATGATTCACTTTTATCCTGTATTTATTATAATTCTTACTTAAGACAAACAAAAAAAAAATCCATAGATTTGATTATTCTGCCCTCATTCCTTGACTAAGAGCAGAGTTTGCAATAGATTGATGTTTTTCAAAAGAGAATTTCAGAAAATGTTTTTAAGTAGTACAAGGAAATCATCAGTAAGGAATATAGTGGGAAATACCACGCTTCCCTTGGCATGTTCTGATCAAATTATATACACATGACATACCAGGACTATAGGAAATAGTAGTTTCACTGCTTGCTTATCAAATCACAGGCAACAACTCTGCAGATTCAGGCTTCCAGAGCCCAGTTGGGTCTCAGTTGTGGCCAGGAGGTTCAGAATTTAATCTGAGACATTTCACCAGAATGTATTCAATACAAAGCAAGATTCCCTTTAAGCAGTTTTGTAAAGTGTGACAGTGTCCATCTCGCTCTGACTCCTGCTGTATAACAAGTGGACTGCTGAATCAATACTTGATAGGGCTGCTGATGTTACTCAGATTATCATTTCATAGGGAGGGTAAGGATGAGGGAAAATAAAATGACCTCTTGTGAGAGAATATGTTGTGAAAGGGCTCTCAGAATTGGGTTCAGACAGAGAGAATAGGCATTAAACCTGCTGAGCAGTTTTCAGAATCTCTGGAATTAATGCCTTCATTAATATTAAAAAAAATAATTCTCTTAGATTGATGCAAATAGAGCAGCAACCATAGACAGGTCCATATTTTCAGGAGAAAAAAAGAAACTCTCCAAAAATTAAATGTAATTTTTTTGCTTATTACTTATTTCCACTTTGGCTTTCGAAACAGGAGACAGAACTGTTTTGCAATAAAGGACCAAGTGACCACACCTTAAGGGTTTCTGTGAACACACAGAGCTCGGCTTTCATATTTTCTACAGATCTTTATGCAGTTATAAGTTTACATACTCATGTATTTATTAATTCAGCTTTTCTGCCTTTCATGAATAAATTATACTTAGCTAATTTCCATACGAGCCTGGTGGCCTTCTCTAGGGCTTTAAATCAGAGAGTCTGGTGAAATTTTATATACATTCAATGGCAGTTTGTAGATACATTCAAAAGCATTTGACGTCATCCCAAACTGCTGAAAACGCTTCTGGGAAGGAACATTGACAGATATCATTCCCGGACAGGTCACACTGAAACCCCTGGAGGGCAGGACAGCTGGATCAAACAGTGTGTCCACTGCGGCGACAATCACTGTTAGCACAGCGTTTGTGGAGGGGCTTCACTTAACTCAAGACTGAAATAATTAAGATGGTTAAGACTCACATGATCCATCTCTAGTCTAGCTCGAGTCTCTCCTGACGGACATTTTATTTGCATTGTGGAACGTGATAATTTATCACACCTTCTCTTATTCTCTGGGGGGAAACTGCGCGCCAACAATGGCAACTTTGAGAGATTTTGACTTTCACTGAACACAGAAAATCATTAGTTTTACATCTAAAGGCTCCTTATTGATTCTGAGGCCTCAGCCACGGCGCACATGTTCCGCACTGCTGTGTTAACCAAATCAGGGCCAGTACAAAGAAAGGACAAGTGGGGCTCCACCTAGACCAGGTTAAACTAGTCAGGGGTGGGGTGGGGGGTGGGGGGTGAAAAACTCAGTTACTTTTCTAGGTATCTTGCTCAGCCAAGTATAAAGCAGCTACTATTGGAAACACAGATGTTTCCACGTTTTCCATTTCTGAATGTCAGTTGCTCCAAGCCAAGTGGCTAGAGCTTCATGTCTAAAGTGAGTTCTATAATACCCTGAGTAAAAGCTGAATCCCATGATTTTCTCCTCCGGTGTATGGTGGTTTAACCTTTAAGTAATTACCAGCAGGATCTCAATCCAAATTAAAGCTAGAGAGTTTTCTATCTACTTTCCTCCAAAGAGAGACAGTTAGCTCTTTGTCAGTTTACACACTCTTATAATGACATCTGTATATACATACAAAAAATGAAAGATGTATTTAGTATAGTGTATGTGTCAAGTCCAAATGCAAAAGAATCTAAGTTTCAAGTTCCATCAGTCTTTTCTTCTTTAAACTCTGTTTTAGGCAATTTGGCTACTATGTATGTACAAACACATGCCCAGAAGTCAGTCCAAGCCTACACTAACTTAAGTTCTGGTTTTCACGGTCAATTGCAAGCCAGACAGCAATTTTATGGGCACCAGGATTATTTCAACTCACAGATAGATTTAGAAAAGATAACCAACAAAAGAGAACTTCAGTTAATAAATATATTTCAGACCTGAAACTTTCAGCCTAGCTTTTCTTTTATCAATGCCCCCAAGGAGGACTGTCTTTAGCCTCCCCATGTCTTCCCTAAAGGCATACAGTTGCTGGATGAACAACAGTAATTAAATGCTAATAATATTTACTTGATAACTAAATTAATGACTACCACTTCTATTATGTGAAGATTTATCAAGAGGTTAAACAAAACTTCTTGCTGATCATCAACTGGCTTTAGTGTTTTCTATTCTGAAAATCCAGACTGTGAGGCTCTAGTTGGGAGGGGCTGGAGGTTCTCATGGAATAGTCCTGGCTTTAGTGATCAAATGGGCCTAGTTTTTAAAACCGTCTCCACCATTGATCAAACCTTTGAAGTTGGGACCATGGCCCAGCTCTTGCTTCTCTAAATAGCTCTATCTTCTGTCCTACAGTGTTCAGTACTTTGGGGTAATGAGTGTCTCATCTCTCCCATAGAAGCCCCCAGAACACACTTACCCTGCTTTTTCATTTATGTTCCATCCCTCTCCCCATCTACTATGTACCTGACTTATCCTTCTAGAGAGGCTCATGTGTCAGCTGCTCAGATACTCCTGTTTCAAAATGGTTACTTTACTTATTGTTGACAGCACACAGCTTAGCATTTCACTATCTGTGATGTATTTGTTTGACCCTGTGCAATTTCACAAATGATCTGAGGCGAAACTAAGAACATGTACAACTAATGATAACATTCATATATTCCATATACATGGAATAGAAACTAGGAATACACAAATAAATAAAATATCAAATATATTTTGTAAAAAACAAAAACAAACACTGAACGTTTCAAAATTTATTGTAGACATGTTAAGCATATTACACCCTAAAGCTTTACCACTTAAATAGGTTACATGGTCTTAGATAATTTATTTGAAATTTCCTAAGTGTCATATTCTTCATTTTTAAAATGGAAATGATAACAGTAAACATTTTGGTGAGAATTAAACAAGATAATAAATGTACAGCTCTTTAAAAACCAGGACATAGCACGTGCCCAACAAAAGCTAACAATTGCACTAGATATAACAACTGAATAAATGTATAATCCTATTTTTGTTGAATACATATATAATCCATAGTTACTTATACACACAGGACTGAGTTCCTTATCTGCTGTAAACTTCTTAAAGACAGTAGACATACTGAAAACTTGTTTACTCTCATGGTCAGAGTGGACACTTGGTGATTCCTTAAGCATGGTGAAATGAAATAGTTTAATTTATTGAGCTGACAGGATGAAAGGTTTCATTTACTGATTTATTCATTCAACAGTATTTATTGAGCATTTACTCTGTGCAAAGAAGGAAAATTTGGTCTTAGAACTAGACAGTCCCTGACACTATGGGTTCACAAATAAAAGTGCAAATGGATATCATAAATATATAATTTGTTTGATTACTGATCATTCAAATGAAAAGAACCTCTGGGGAGTTTAATGATGGGTGATTAAAGGCAGCACATACACACACTAAATGCATCCAAGCAGGAGCCCTGTTTGCGGTTTCCATAGTGAACAGAAGGCGAATAGTAAAAGCAGCATGAAGACAATGATGACAAAATCAATAATGATAAGACTAACAGCTAATGTTAGTTGAGTGCTTACTATATACCAGGCCTCACAGGTCAGAGGTGGGAGTCCGGAAATTGTCAGATGAGCCCTGTCCTGGACATCCAAGGGGCCAGCAGTTCTCTGAACAAAAGCTTTTCACTTGGCATCACACACAGGAAGGTGCAAATAGCTCCCAGCTCCTCTCCAAGCAGAGCCCTGAGACCATAAATCAAAGAGCCATCGGCACGCATGGCCAGTGAGGGTAGACAGCACCAGTTGTATCACAGCTGCATCCGGGGACAATGCACACTTACAGGAACGAATGACTGCTTCATCTTCGTCATCACACAGGCCCACAGGAATCAGAGGCCTGTCTTCAACTGAATATGGAAAAATTAGGAGGGGTGGATCTCCCAGAAAGCACCACAGGGAAACAGTGGCGTCTGGGCCTCTGTTACGTGTCGGCTCTGTTGCCTATGCTTTGGCATTAATTCAGAAGGCAGGACCCCCGACACTCACCATGTTGCCGGGAGCGAGCTATTTCAACAATAGATTACGGTAATGTACTTGGCCAGCGTGGCCCTTACTGTTACCATGAGTTAAGGCTGATTCATTTGAGCTATAAAAGTGAAAAAAATTAACAACAATAATCATGAACCTTTTACATACACGCTGGCCTCACTAGAGAGTCTCACACAGAATATGAAACGGGGGGCTACCATGTAGATTTGTGGCAATACCCAGGGGACTTCAGAGTCCAGAAAGCAATGAAGGCAGTAAGTGAATCTATAACTGCAGCTTTCTCATGTGTGACAGATATAATATCCCTCATTTTACTTAACTGTTTGGGGATATCATGTGTGAGTGAGCACAATGGAACAGGAGAAAAAAAAAAAANTTACCATGAGTTAAGGCTGATTCATTTGAGCTATAAAAGTGAAAAAAATTAACAACAATAATCATGAACCTTTTACATACACGCTGGCCTCACTAGAGAGTCTCACACAGAATATGAAACGGGGGGCTACCATGTAGATTTGTGGCAATACCCAGGGGACTTCAGAGTCCAGAAAGCAATGAAGGCAGTAAGTGAATCTATAACTGCAGCTTTCTCATGTGTGACAGATATAATATCCCTCATTTTACTTAACTGTTTGGGGATATCATGTGTGAGTGAGCACAATGGAACAGGAGAAAAAAAAAAAAAGGCTTACACAAACTGTGAGCAGGAACTGCAGCTTTTGATGGGTTCTGGCTCACCTCTTCACCTCTTGAGGAGGTGGGCATGATTGGCAGTGAACTTCCGGCTGAAGCAAACCTTTTGGATATATTGTGCCAAGGATCCAACATGAAACTCCCCTTGCACACCCAGTGAGGACAGACCACATCCTGCAAACACCTATCATGTTAATTCTAATTGTTTTCACATAGAGATCATGACTCTAAATCAAGTCCATGGTCATATCACATGAACCAGTGAGAGCAGTTACAGTAATACAATGGGACTCCCCTATAGACAGCAACATAGATTATTCCAGGATGGAATCTGAATTGTGTTGATTAGAGGTACAGATACTAGGCCAAGGGTTATGTGACTCCAGGCATATTTTCTTTGCCTTTGTTTATCTTCTCGTAAAATAAGATGAGGAACACTGATGATGAGTGAATGTTTCAGGAATGTTAGGTTCAAGGCATTGTTTCAGGAACTGTAACACATACAGAACTTACTTAATATTTATAAACCTTTGAAATCTCCTTATGTATAGAGCTGTTTAAGTATAAATTATTATTAAGATTATTAGCCTTGAGAATTATAATTACTGCTTCATTATTTTTCTCATTATGCTCATTCTATGGGGGTTTTTCTGGTAAATATTCCAAATGAGCTATTGCCTTTACTGTATAATCAATTTAATGTTTGTTGGAAAGCTTTAAAGACACAAAGTATGACATAAATTTGCAAGATCCAAGGTGAAATATACATAATCTCTTTTCCCAAAGAGGTATTTGTTGAAAAATACCATGAGTTGGACGATGGCTACTTATGAGCGGATTACTTCAGATTTGCTTAATGGATTTGACTCCTGTCTTTGGAATGGGCTGACTAAAATGTAATGATCTCACACTAATGGTTTCAAACCTCCAATTCCCATTAGAAGCTGCTGGTCTTAAAATGGCTAAGGTATAGGTCCTATTACTCTCTAAGCTACTATCCATTGGTGATAAGAAATGTATTTATCCATTGGTAGATTTCTTATAAACTCATTTTGCCTCAATGGGCACAACAGAAAATACAGAAAGATGATGAAACCATTGACTCACAGTGTTAAAAGTAGAATAATAAGAATTTTCCTCCTCTTTGCCATTTGCTACAATGTGTTATATGCAAAATCTCCTTAATCTTTACACTAGCTCAGTGAGATAGTCAATGGCATTATCCCCATTTCACATACCAAGAAATGGAAATTCAGAGGAGAAGCAACTGGCACAAGATCACCCTGCTAGTAGGGTGTGGAGCCAGGATGCAAATCCACAGCATACATTCAAGACCATGGTGAGTTCAAAGGTGAGTTCCTACTGTCTTCCCTACTGTCCGGTGAGAAGGTCCCTGTAACAATCAATTCAGGATGAGTGGGTTATGATGCAGCCACAACCAGCCCCACTTCATGGGTGGTTTAAAGTGGGAGCTTATTTGTCACTCATGCTCACATCCACTGTGGGGCACCGAGGACCCTGCTCCTCAGGGGTCTTCCTGCAGGGCCCGTGCTGCGGGGCAGCCACCACCGTGACATGGAAGAGGGGAGAACCTCGGAGGGTCCTGTGACTAGACGTGTCATCCTCAGCAAAACTGGCCACTCCCACTCACGGCCTGGAACTAGTTTTTGGTCCCACACAATCACAAGGGGGCAGAGAGTTCAGTGCTCCTCATGCATGGAAGGAGAAGACAACCAGGTACTGCGGGCAGCACTAGGGACTAAAGGACCGTGGCGACCATCTGGCCCAGAACCTCCAGGGTGTAGGTGAGGAAATGCAGCCGAAACAGAATGGCAGTGCGACTTCCCTCAGGTGACTTGCCCAGCTAAGCTATGCGGAGGAGAGGAGGCACAGAGCTAGGCTTCTCCAGGGCACTCAACTTTTCCAACACATCCTTGTGTGAACTCATTTCCTGTAATGACTGTCTCCAGTTTAGCAGTGCTCGGCTATGAAACAAACTGAGCTAAAAATAAACCAAGAAAAGTCACCATTATTTGTGACGGAAGGGCAGGAAGTGATGCCTTATCAGTAGCCTTTTCCTTCGAAAGTTTTAGGATACATTCACAACCTCTGGGGTTCTACTGAAATGACTCTTGTCTCAACCACCCCATGAACCTGAAACTGCTACTGTCCCCATTTTACAGATAATGAAACAGGGTGAAACAGGTCTGTTGGTGTGCCCAAAGAGGTGATGGCAGAGCAGGGTATGAATCAGGGCTCGAGCCTAAGCCTGCACTGAGCTGTGATCCTCCCAGAGGCTGCTCAAGGCAGTTTCCTACAACTCTAACCTCATTACCGGACATTCAGCACAAGCTCAGATTTCTCACTGGAACCTCTTTGTCAGTTAATATAAAAACGACGATAGTTCTGCTTAAGGGTAAAAGTCACACAGGGAGTGTATATCCTAACCAATGTCACTTCTTACATGAAATCTTCCCTAAGACCCATCAGGGTGTGATTTTTCTCTTAGAACTCATAACACCTTTTATGAACATCTTCTAAGATGTTGACCCATACTGACTACATGGGTGTTAGCTGTTATTATCTGACAATCACAGTCCTGTAGAATTCTGCAAATGGAAAGATTTTTAAAAATTAAGAACATCAGGATAAAACTATGCTATTGAAATAGGCGGAGTAGGTACAGAAACGATTGATAGAAATAAATTTATACGACATCGAAATAGTCTTCTCAGCTGAACTGTCCAGACCCTTTAAAGCATTCAAAATCAGAGGAGCATTTATGTCTTTTGACCAACTCAACACTGAATTTCCTAAAGGTGGGCTTAAGACCAAAGACTACTTGATCAAGAGCTTATAAAAATTTAGGATGTTGGAGGAAAGTTTAGAATTTCAAGAAAGTTTAGGTACATATATCTTGAGGAAGAGTGATGGTTTTGGGGGGCATAATTGCATACTCCAGGTGCAAAAAGCAAACATTTACTTTTATAACATGGAGTTGCCTAGTTACCATATTTAGGAAATCATGAAAGATACAACAGAGAGAAAGAAACAGAGCTACATTACTTGTTTCAGTGTTACTAGTCATGCTGATTTTATTTTTGCTGTTGTTTAGTCACTAAGTCATGTCTGACTCTTTCATGACCCCACAGACTGTAGTCCACTGAGTTACTCTTGGTACAGCTGGATTTCTCAGGCTAGAATACCAGAGTAGGTTGCCATTTCCTTCTCCAGGGGATCTTCCCAACCCAGGGATCAAACCCATGTCTCCTGCTTGACAGGTGGCTTCTTTATCACTGAGTCACTTGGAAACTCCAATTTTATGTGTCATCAATTTTTTTGTTATGCTGTAATTTAGAGCCAGACTAACTTGAACAGTGAAATAAGGGCTGCCTTGCAGAGGTATATAGTATGTAACTCACTCTGCGTAGAGAGAAGTGAGGGTTAAAAATCCAGAAATCCCCAAGTTGTATTCCAGTATGACAGTACAAAGGGACCATTTAGACTTAGGTAATTGTAAAGCTACCTTTACTGCTATTGCCAACGTTACTGATAAAGAAATACAAAACAGTACGCTCATAACAGAGCTATATGCACCGCACGCAAGTACACTTGAAAAAAGCCTTCTAGTCAATGTGTAGCATCTTTGGCACTACTGTGAAACTCTTGCAAGAAGGATCTACCAGTCACCTCGGGTATAGTGTTCCACGTGTTCATTCACTCATTCAGCCTGTAGTTACTGAATAACTACTGGGTACTGGGCACTATGCTGGACACCAGGCAGAAATGATCTCTAACCTTAGAATCTACAGCCTAGCAAGTGTGACAGAGAGTGAACAGAATACTGCAATGAAGAATTCTATGTGTTGGGATTTCCCTGGCCATCCAGTGGTTAAGACTCTGTGCATCTAATGCAGGGGCTATGGGTTTGATCCCTGGTCGGGGAACTGAGATCCCACTTGCCACACAGTGTGGTAAAATTGAAAAAAGAAAAGATTTATATGTGGATGAAGGCGGGTTCTTGGGCATTCACACAAAAAAATGGGAAGGAGCCTGACCCAAGTAGGGGAAGGTTGGAGGTGATCATGGAATAAACAGTACTGAGGTGAAGGTGTTATGATGTTTTTCTTTAAGGTATGCTGCCATAATAGTGGATCAGGTTCACAGAAATAGTTAACCTTTGTACCTTGTCACTACAAAACAATCCTTTGATGATCTTAGCAACACTATGAAATAAAATGATACCCATTTTTCAGATGAATCAGAGATTAACTGATTTACCTCAGATTGCTCATCTAGATGAATCTTTAGATTCAGTAAAACATGAAATAAAATGAAAGTCGCTCAGTTGTGTCCAACTTTTTGTGACCCTGTGGACTATATAGTCCGTAGCCTTTCCCTTCTCCAGGGGATCTTCCCAACCCAGGGATCAAACCCAGGTCTCCTGCACTGCAGGTNAGGGGACGACAGAGGATGAGATGGCTGGATGGCATCACTAATTCGATGGACGTGAGTCTGTGTGAACTCCAGGTGTTGGTGATGGACAGGGAGGCCTGGCATGCTATGATTCATGGGGTCACAAAGAGTTGTACACGACTGCGTGACTGAACTGAACTGAACTCATGGCTGATTCATGATGAGATTTGACAGAAAATAACAGGATTCTGTAAAACAATTATCAATTAATAAAAAAAAGTTTTAAAAAAAGAAAACTACCCCATGAACCAGCAATCTCACTACTGGGCCTATACCCTGAGGAATCCATAACTGAAAAAGACATATCTACCCTAGTGTTCATTGCAGCAATATTTACAATAGCCAGGACATGGAAGCAACCTAGATGTTACTAACAGATGAATGGATAAAGAAGTTATGGTATATATATATAATGAAATATTATACAGCAATAAAAGAAAAACATTTGAGTCAGTTTTAATGAGGTGGATGAACATAGAGCCTACTATACAGAGTGAAGCAAGTCAGAAAGAGAAAAACTTATATATTAATACTTATATATGGAATCTAGAAAGATGGTACTGATGAACCTATTTGCAGGCAACAGAGACTCAGACATAGAGAACAGATTTGTGGACACAGTTAGGAAAGGAAAGTGAGGGATGAATTGAAAGAATAACATTGAAACATATACATTACCATATGTAAAATAGATAGCCAATGGGAATTTTTTGCCTGAGGCAGGGAGCTCAAACCTGGTGCTCTTTGACAACCTGGAGGGTTGAGATGGGGTGAGAGGTGGGAAGGAGGTTTAAGAGGGAGGGGACATATGTATACCTATGGCTGATTCATGTAAACCAACACAATATTGTAAAGCAATTATCCTCCAATTAAATGTATAATAAAAAAGAGAATATCAATTCAACATCTCAATGCATACACATTAGACTGGCAATTACTGAAAACTCTGGTGACACTAATTGATGGTAAAATTGTGAAACAATGGAGAACGTCATGCATGCTTGGTAGAGTGTAAGTTGTTCAACTATGTTGTAAAAAATTTTAGCATAATCTACTAGTTTAAACAAACAACTGACTTGTAATATAGCAATATCCTTTCTAAGTACATAGATTAGAAGGTTTTTTACACATGCTCACTAGTAGATATGTAAATAGCATTTGTAGCACCAGTGTTTGTAATAATTTTCAATTGGAAAAAACTTCAAATTTCTATCAATAGAATGAACAAATTTGGAGATATTCATACAATAGAATAGTATATTGCAAAGCAAATGAAATAACTGTATGTATATTTAATGATTCTGACAATGTTGATCAATAAATAAAAGTAATAGAGTAGTATGCTCACTTTGCATAGTGCTCAAAATGAAGGAAAAATATATTTATAGACATATTCATAAGTAGTAAATTATTTAAAAAGCAAGGTAATAATTATCATAAAATTAAAAATATTTAGANGACAATGTTGATCAATAAATAAAAGTAATAGAGTAGTATGCTCACTTTGCATAGTGCTCAAAATGAAGGAAAAATATATTTATAGACATATTCATAAGTAGTAAATTATTTAAAAAGCAAGGTAATAATTATCATAAAATTAAAAATATTTAGAATGGGGGAAATGATGGATACATGAGGGATTTTTGAGGTGCTGAAAATGACCTATTGTTTTCCCCTTGGTTGCTACAAACTATGCATACTTCGTAAATATTCTTTACATTGTGTTTTATGCAGTATTATTTATGTAAAATGTATCTCAAAATAAAAATAGATAGATAGATGATGCTAGAACAATCTTCTGGATGGGGAAATTAGTTTTTATTTCCTTCTCAGAACATATATAAAAATTAAATTGTAGGTATATNGAACTTTACTCACAGAATTTTATAGTTTTTCTTCTCTGTGACTTCTAAAAGTTCTGAATCTCAGACATAGATGGAAAAAATAAATCTTTACTAATTACTATCAAAATAGGGTCAATTTAGGGACCCTTCCTTCACTGTTGTGGGAATACGAAGTGTTACAGCTACTATGGAGAACAGTACAGAGGTTCCTCAAAAAATTAAAAATAGAGTTACCAGATGATCCAGGAATCTCACTCCTGGGCATATATCTGGAGAAAACCATACTATGAAAATGAGAGAGTCAATTCCTAGGCAGGCTGATAAGAAGTCCGGGGTCCCTGAGGAGAAAGGANTACAGAGGTTCCTCAAAAAATTAAAAATAGAGTTACCAGATGATCCAGGAATCTCACTCCTGGGCATATATCTGGAGAAAACCATACTATGAAAATGAGAGAGTCAATTCCTAGGCAGGCTGATAAGAAGTCCGGGGTCCCTGAGGAGAAAGGAGTCTGGGGCTCTTGAAGTGGAGAAAGGGATATGGGGTTCTCAAGGAGGAAAGGACACGCTTTTTTTTTTCCCTCTACATTCCTTAGTCTTAGTCATATAAAACGGCTTTTTTTTTTTTCTTTAAGCCAGGAACTGATGATTAGACAACAAATAACTCAGTTTAAACTCTGTACTAAGGATTATAATAACAACAATGTATCCTGCTTATGGACAGTTTCTCCTTCCTGAAAACCTTCTGGCTAATACTGTTATTTTACAGTGTAAATTATGGGAGTGGGTCTAGTAAGATCTTTACAACCTTGAGACATTCTTTTGATTTATTGTAATANTGTATCCTGCTTATGGACAGTTTCTCCTTCCTGAAAACCTTCTGGCTAATACTGTTATTTTACAGTGTAAATTATGGGAGTGGGTCTAGTAAGATCTTTACAACCTTGAGACATTCTTTTGATTTATTGTAATAACTAATTAAAAAAGTATATAGCTCCCTGTTAACACTAGCCAGGGGGGCACTCTCTGCCCCCTTCTGATGTCTGCGTCAGCTTTCTCTGTCCTCTTTCACTGTAATAAAACTTCTGCCATACAAGAGCCCTGAGTGGTCAAGGCTAGTCTCTGGTCCTGAAGCTAATTATTCTTCTTCAGAGGTCACGAACCTGACACCGTTCACCGTAAACAATCAAAAAGATGCATGCACGCCAATGTGCATTGCACTGCAGCACTGTTTACAACAACCAGAACATGGAAGCAGTCTAAATGTACATCAACAGAAGAATGAATAAAGATGTGGCACATATGCACAACGGAATACTACTCGGCCACAAAAAAGAAGCACATAATGCCATTTGCAGTGACATGGGTGGACCTAAAGATTGTCATCCTAGTGAAGTCAGTCAGAAAGAGAAACATGAATATATGATATTGCTTATACACGGAATCTTAAAAAAATGGTACAAATGAACCTATTTACAAAACAGAAATAGAATCATAGATACAGAAAACAAACTTACAGTTACCAAGAGGGAAGCTGGGGAGTGATAAATTGGGAGATTCATTTTCACATATACACACTATTATATATAAGATCCCTTGGAGAAGGAAATGGCAACCTACTCCAATATTGTTGCCTGGAAAATTCCATGGACAGAGGGGCCTGGTGTGCTACAGTCCATGGGGTTGCAAAGAGTTGGACATGATTGAGTGCACACATACACATATATAAGATAGATAAATAATAAGAACCTACTGTATAAAACAGGGAACTCTACTCAGTAATCTGCAATGACTTTAATCTCAGGGATGCAAGGATTCTTCAATATCCACAAATCAATAAATGTAAGACACAACATTAACAAATTGAAAGATAAAAACCATAGGATTATCTCAATAGATGCAGAGAAAGCCTTTTAAAAAATTCAACATCCATTTATGATAAAAACCCTGGCAGAAAGCAGGAATAGAAGGAACATCTGTCAGTTCACTTCAGTCACACAGTCCTGTCCGACTCTTTACGACCCCATGAATCGCAGCATGCCAGGCCTCCCTGTCCATCACCAACTCCTGGAGTTCACTCAGATTCANGAGGGACAGACCAACCAGACTATGCACAAAGTAACAAAGAAGGGCAGAAGTGAGAGGCCAGCTCAGCGGAAGAACAGCACCTCGTCAGGAAGCCTTGGGAAGGGGACACTGGGACTGAGTCTTGAGTGAGAATATGTGAGAAGAGCGTTCCAAACAAGTGCATGTGCAAAGGGCCCTTCTTCCTGATCCCTGAGAATCATCGAGTGCTAATTTCCTCTATCTCACTCCAGGCAGTACTTTGTTCGTGTCAGTCATTTACACCTTAGTGAGAATAAGTTGTTCTGCCTTTCCTGAGAGCAGAAGTTCATAAAGGGAAAAGAGACAGAGCCTGGGAGCTGGTGATACTTGGGACCAGAAGGGGCAAGAGAGAATAAAGAAAAGGTACAGAAAGGGGAATCAGCCTGAGACAGGACCGCTGAGCCATACAGTTGGGAAAGGGAGGTTATGCACAGAAGAATACAATGGGGGCCCTAGAATTGTGTAACCCTAGGTTCCAATACCACAACCGTAACCCATCTAGGAAGGCAGGACATGGCCCCAAAGGAACCTTCCTCAATGTGATCCACAAAGTCTTAGTTCTCTTCTAAAACTTCTCCAGCAAAGATTCAGCTCCTCTGTGTTTACAGCTCTGTTTAAATAAGTTAGTTCTTAGTATACAGTCCATAGCAACTTGGGGACTTTTTCTGTCTTCTCTGCCTGGATAGAGAGTTAAGGTGGTTGCCAGCAGCCTTGTAAGTCCTGGCTCCTGACTCTTTCTCTAACCTCATCTTGAATTGCTCCCACCTCACACACTGACCACCACACTCACCTCCTGCTCCTCAGGCTTGTCCCACCTCAGGGCCTTGCTTTTATCTGGCTACTCTCTTCCCCAAGGCCTTCTTGGGGGCTGACATAACTCATTCTTATCTTGTGTGCCCTTGCTTGGGAGTCACCTCCTCCGAGGGGCTGACCCTGACCACCTTGCCTTTGCCATCAGCCAGCGACTATGTTTGCAAAGCACCTCTCAGTCATTGAACTTATTACTGTGCCTACTTGTTATTTGGCCACTTCACTAAAATGTAAGCCTCATGAGGTCAGGAATTTAATTTGATTTGTTCATTGTCCCAGCCCTGGAACCTGGAACCGCCTTAACAGTAGGTGCTCAATAAACACGTCCTGAGTGTATGAATAGCATCAGCTTTAAAGTGTGAATTATTCAAAGTTATGGACTTAGATCCCACGGTAGCTCCAAAGTGTTCATTGGATGCCTTGTACTAAAAATCATTCTTCACCCAACTTTCTTTTTCAGGCAAGGCTACCTCAGCCTTTCACAACTTTCCTTCTCATTCCCCTTTCTATGCCCTTAATTCCACACCCCACAAGTTGTGAAGTGGTCCCATTGGTCATCCTATCTCCAATCAGCAAAGCATGCTAGTGACTTCATTTTTTTCTCTTTTCAAAAAAGCGAAGAACAGGATAAAATCAGTTCTGTTGAATTTTGAACCAGTGTGAGTGGTACATCTCTCTCTCTCTTTTTTTTTTTTTTGCCTATTTTCCTCTCCTGTTGTTTCAGTCTGAAGGCTGATCGGCAGAGGAGTGAGATGAGTGGCAGTTCACCAACTCCCACCACTGCTGTGGCATCAATCACAGAAACTGTGGAAAGCTTCAGTCAGGGGTGGGAGGTTGGAGAGCCTAAAGCAGATGAGGAGGTACCAGGAGCAGGTGTGGATGCCTAGAAAAAGAGTTGCAGAAACTCATTTTCTTTTTTCTCTAGGCCTCCCAGAATGGCTGCCCCAGGCAGGGACNATCAAGCTACCAGTGGTATTTTTCATAGAACTAGAAAAAATAATTTCACAATTTGTATGGAAATTAAAAAAACCTCAAATAGCCAAAGAAATCTTGAGAAAGAAGAATGGAACCGGAGGAGTCAACCTCCCTGACTTCAGGCTCTATTACAAAGCCACAGTCATCAAGACAGTATGGTACTGGCACAGCAACAGAAATGTGGATCAATGGAACAAAATAGAAAGCCCAGAAATAAATCCACAGACCTATGGATCCCTTATCTTTGACAAAGGAGGCAAGATNGTCAACCTCCCTGACTTCAGGCTCTATTACAAAGCCACAGTCATCAAGACAGTATGGTACTGGCACAGCAACAGAAATGTGGATCAATGGAACAAAATAGAAAGCCCAGAAATAAATCCACAGACCTATGGATCCCTTATCTTTGACAAAGGAGGCAAGATTTTACAATGGAGAAAAGACAATCTCTTTAACAAGTGGTGCTGGGAAAACTGGTCAACCACTTGTAAAAGAATGAAACTAGAACACTTTATAACACCATACACAAAAATAAACTCAAATTGGTTAAAGATCTAAATGTAAGACCAGAAACTATAAAACTTCTAGAGGAAAACATAGGCAAAACACTCTCTGACATAAATCACAGCCAGATCCTCTATGACCCACCTCCCAGAATATTGTAAATAAAAGCAAAAATAAACTAATGGGACCTAATTAAACTTAAAAGCTTTTGCACAACAAAGGAAATAATAAGCAAGGTGAAAAGACAGCCTTCAGAATGGGAGAAAATAATAGCAAACAAAGAAACTGACAAAGAGTTAATCTCAAAAATATACAAGCAACTCCTTGCAGCTCAATTCTAGAAAAATAAATGACTCAATCAAAAAATGGGCCAAAGAACTAAACAGACATTTCTCCAAAGAAGACATGCAGGTGGCTAGCAAACACATGAAAAGATGCTCAATATCACTCATTATCAGNAGTCGTGTCCAACTTTTTGTGACCCCATGGACTGCAGCACACCAGGCTTCTCTATCCATCACTAACTCATGGAGCTTACTCAAATTCATGTCCATTGAGTCTGTGACGCCATCCAACCATCTCATCCTCTATTGTCCCCTTCTTCTCCCGCCCTCAGTCTTTCCCAGCATCTGGGTCTTTTCCAATGAGGCAGTTCTTTGCAACAGGTGGCCAAAGTTTCAGCTTCAGCATCCGTCCTTCCAATGAATATTCAGGATTGATTTTCTTTAGGATGGACTGGTTGGATCTCCCTGCAGTCCAAGACTCTCAAGTGTCTTCTTCAATACCACAGTTCAAAAGCGTCAATTCTTCAGCGCTCAGCTTTCTTTGTAGTTCAGCTCTCATATCCATACATCACTACTGGAAAAACCATAGCTTTGACAAGATAGATCTTTGTTGGCAAAACAATGTCTCTGCTTTTTAATATGCTGTCTAGGTTGGTTACAGCAAAAACAACATCCAGTTGTAGATGTGACTGGTGATGGAAGTAAAGTCCAATACTGTAAAGAATAATATTGCATAGGAACCTGGAATGTTAGGTCCATGAATCAAGGCAAATTGGAAGTGGTCAAAGAGGAGATGGCAAGAGTGAACATCAACATTTCAGCAATCAGTGAGCTAAAATGGACTGGAATGGGTGAATTTAACTCAAATGACCACTGCATCTACTACTGTGGGCAAAAATTCCTTAGAAGAAACAAGGAGTAGCCCTCATTGTCAGCAAGAGATTCTGAAATGCAGTACTTGGATGCAATCTCAAAAATGACAGAATGATCTCTGTTCATTTCCAAGGCAAACCATTCAATATAACCATAATCCAGGTCTATGCCCCAACAAGTAATGCTGAAAAAGCTGAAGTTGAACGGTTGTATGAAGACCTACAAGATCTTATAGAACTAACACTCTAAAAAGATGTCCTTTTATTATAGGGGACTGGAATGCAAAAGTAGGAAGTCAAGAGATACCTGGAGTAACAGGCAAATTTGGCCTTGGAATACAAAATCAAGCAGGGTAAAGAATAATAGAGTTTTGCCAAAAGAAGGCACTGGTCATAGCAAACACCCTCTTCCAACAACACAGAAGACTCCATATATGGACATCACTAGATGGTCCATATCGAAATCAGACTGATTATATTCTTTGCAGCCAAAGATGGAGAAGCTCCATACAGTTAGCAAAAACAAGAACGGGAGCTGACTGTGGCTCAGATCATGAACTCCCTATTGCCAAATTCAGACTTAAATTGAAGAACATATGGTCTAGGAAACTAGACCATTCAGGCATAAGCTAAATCAAATCCCTTATGATTATACAGTGGAAGTGACATAGTTTCAAGGGATTAGTTCTAATAGACAGAGTGCCTGAAGAACTATGAAAGGAGGTTCGTGACATTGTACAGGAGGTAGTGATCAAGACCATTCCCAAGAAAAAGAAATGCAAAAAGGTAAATGGTTATCTGAGGAGGCCTTATAAATAGCTGAGAAAAGAAGAGAAGAGAAAGGCAAAGGAGAAAAGGAAAGATGTACTGATTTGAATGCAGAGTTCCAAAGAACAGCAAGGAGAGATAAGGCAGCCTTCCTCAGTGATCAAATCAAGTATATTCCAATAAAAGTTAATTTTAAAATGCAGAAAATTTAAAGTGATGCAAAATATTGATAACAGCTTAGACTGTGACATGAAAGAAAGACTGAGTATTTCCCCTTAAAATGTGTTTGGTGTTTCCTTCAGGATATGCCCATGCATTCAAGTCTACATTAAGCAATGAATTTAATTCTAAGGCTCTGAGGCTTTAAAAAGTACTATTTGAATCAAAAGGAGTTTTTCTTTAGCAAATGTGAAAGTTGTCTAGAACTTTATCTGCCTAAAGGTAAATGAATAATGAATGAAAACAAATTATTACTTTTGGGGGAAGTGGATACTTGGATTCATACAAAGTCATCAAAGAACAATGAAGTAATCTGGACAACTGGGCAGGTCTGGGCTGAACTCAGGAGAACATTCAGAATTCTTGGATTAGTTTCTCCACAGTAGCTGTGTCGTTGAAAGTGTTTCCAACCATATGCCAAATGTCTTTGGGGACCAATCATGGTTTCTATTACGGTTTTGTTTAGTTCACATTAAATTGTACCCAAAGATACAAGGCTATCTTGTGAATAGTCTGTATACAGTGAAATTTGAATTAACACAGTGAAAGTGAAAGTGTTATTCACTCAGTTGCGTCCGACTGTTTGCCACCCCATGGACTATAGCCCGCCAGGCTCCTCTGTCCATGGAATTTCCCAGGCAAGAATACTGGAGTGGTAGCCATTTCCTTCTCCAGGGGATCTTCCCAATCCCAGGGATTGAACCCAAGTCTCCTACATTGCCGGTAGATTCTTTACTGTTTGAGCCACCAGGGAAGTCCTTAATTAACACAAGGTACCTGCAACAACAGGTGTACAAGAGAGTGGCCTAGGCCACTAGGCCTTAGTAAAGGCAGCATCAGCTGGGGAGAGGAGACATGGCACTGTCCCACAGATCTTATAAGGCAAGCCCAGAAAGCAAGCTGCACTCCTCTGTGATGATAACCAGGCTGCAGTGAGGGTATCGGAGACTCCACTATTGGGATTGGGGGTATATCTGGGATATGGATATGTGGAGACCATGTATCACATTGACGGCAAGGAAAAAGGAGTGGGATTTTCTGCTAAAACTTCATGAGAGAAAAGAAGAAATTAATGTCCTTAAATGCATCCAAGTTAACAAAGATTATGACTGCAAGTGGATGCGTGGGAATGTGTCTTCATCGGTTGCCAGAGGGGAAGCCCTGGCCCAGCTGTGGCCTTTCTAGCATGCACAGTGGATTGCAGAAGAGAAACACTTTCAAGCTGAGGACCTTGCAAATGTCCACTGAGAAGGTGAAAAGTTCAGGCCCTGCTCTTTGCGGTCTCATGGTAAAGGCTCCTTTCTCTCCCTCACACGAGTTTTGTAGCCAGCACTACTTCACTCTCCATTCTGCTGTCTGGCACAAGCCCACCCGATGGCACAACAGCCCAATGCAAGGGGCAAAGAAAATTGCTGAGCTTCAGCATTTCCCTTGTAATCCTTGGAGAACAATTTTGTACTGAACTTGTATCCAGGATACAGAACACTTTTTCCTATGTTGAGAGGGAATGACACAACTGAGCATTGTGGTGTGACCTAAATTCACAGATAAATATCTGGACGCTGACTCACCCTTCACCTGGCATTAATCCTTTGCCCTGAATTTTCAGGAAAACATGTTGCAGCCAGGGAAGGTATCTTAGGCCATAATTGCCTTCTGATGGTATAAAAAGCTTCTGTGGGACTGGACCTGCTCTCATGTTACCTTAACGTCAGCCACTGAGAACAAGGAAAGTGAGAAGGAGAAAAAAACTTACGCAGAACTTGAGCTGCCTTTTCAGCAGGAAGCAGAAGCTTCTGGCCTCCATCTGATCACAGTTTCTGCAACCCAAACTCAAACTTTACCCCCATTTCTGTGTTTTTGTTTGCTGTCTTCTCAGGGTACAGTAGCCCAGGTAAGTCTAAGCTATATATCAGCTCTGCCTTCTTCCCACACAGAGATCAGTAGAATTGGAAATTCTAGCACCTTCATCATCTCTAATTTGAACCAATGGCATCACCGCACAGAACAGTATGTCTCAGGCTGTGTATTGTATGAGATATTACAAAGCTTCACTGCTTCACTTACTGATCAACACAACTAGCTCTTAAGAACAATTTTAATTAGAAAGAGATGTCCTTCTACATGTAGTTTGAGTACTGGTATTATTTTTCTAATGCTCTCTTGCCCAGAGAAAAGGTAAATGAAAACATTAAATGTTCCCGATTATTCTAAGAGTCTTTTTTCTGCTCAAAAGGGCCATCTTCTTTTAAAATTTCATGCATGTTGCTATTCCTTGAGTTTTATCATTTGTCAACAAATCAACTACCTGCTTAGCAGCTCTCATGAGGGATTTAAAATAGCCGCCATGAAAATCCTGGGCATTTACTATTTTTATAACAAACTTGATTGTCACCTATGCTATTTCAAAGATCACTCCTCATATAGACATCATGCTGGAAATTAGATGCAGGACCCGCTTTCCATGGAACATTATGCAGAGGCACTCTGACTAATAAATCTTTGTAGCTAATGCATTCCAGATGGAAGCCATGTCTCACAGATTTAACCTTCCTAAACCCTTCCAAAAATTCCTCCCATCAAAAGCTTACAGAATGAGATATGTTTGATTGAAATGAGATCATCAATACATGACAACTAAGTAATAGTACAAATGATTACAGCTCACAGGAAAATTGCCATATTCCTTTCTACAAAGACATGGTTTTGGACAACTCCCAGGACAAGAAGATGGACCTGATATGTCTTACGAGGTGGCTTAAATGCCTTTTTTTTTTTTTTAACTTGAGTTCCCATTGCTATTAACAGATGCCATACAGGGAACAACCATTTCTGTCTCTTAAACTTTCATCCATGCACAACAAAGGCTGCTGAAAGGAAGAATCAAGACTCTTAGAGGAGCCACTAATTAACATCATGTTTAATCATGTCACCACGGTTAGCAGTCTACATCATTAGTTTATGTCAGGCAGACATGGTAAAACATCTAAACACCTACATGTAGATTCTTATAGAATCAGTCATGTGCAATGGCAAGGGCAGTGTCATACAAGACTGTAGATATTCCTGTAATGTTCAGAGACATTACAAATCACCCCATCACAGGCTTAGCTCGTGCAGCCTTTAAGCCCTTGGCTTTTTCTTCTAGCTGTTTCTCAAACACAGGTCAACTTATAGCACATGATCTTTTATATATTTATAGGGGAACTGAACTTCCTGGAATGATAGGAAACACCATACACTGTGGCCTGTTCTCAGATATAAACCATCTGCAATAGAATACCACCTCAACCAATGAAGAGAGTTTCATTGGAAGCTGCCCTCAAAAGTTTTAAGTTCATAACTAAATTTCTCTTCTACCCACTCTCCAAACCATCTCGACTTAGGAGCTGAAATGCAGTAAAACTTTATTAATGACAACTCATGAATGAAGGTCAGACTGAATTAGTGAAATACAGTAGATTCCCCTTATCTGTGAGGGTTCTAAGACCCTCAATGGGTTCCTCAAACCCAAGACTTGTAACCCTATAACCTGAAATCCAAGTATGTAACCCTGTATATACTGTTTCTTCCTATATATACATACCTATGATAAAGTTCAATTTATAAACTAATCACAGTAGCAGATTAACAACAATTAACTAATAATAACAAATAGAATGATTATAAAAACATACTGGAATAAAGGTATGCGAGTGTGGTCTCTCCTTAAAAATATCTTATTGTACTACACTCACCCTTCTTATTGTGATGATGTGGGATGAGGCAAAGTGATGAGGTGAAGTGAGTGAATGACAAAGGTACTACGATCTAATGTTAGGCTACTACTGAGCTTCTGAAAACAAATCAGAAGGAGGACCATCTGCTTCTGGTGATCCTGGATCATGGAGCCATGACAATGTTGATTGTTGGATGTAATGAGCAGGCTATGTTGATGCTTGGGGATCCCAGGCAGGATGGAATGGGACAGTGTGAGGTTTCATCAAGCTACTCAGAACCATGTGCCATTTAGAACTTATGATTTGTTTCTTTTTGGAATTATCTATTTAATAGTTTTGGACCATGGTTGACCACAGGTAGCTGAAACCATGGAAAGTGAAGCTACAGATAAGAAGGAATACTGTGTGAATGCTATCATGCTTCACAGTGAATGAATAAACGAATGGAGGCAAGTGTTTCTTTATTTTGCTTTTACTTTTCACAATTGCATAGTTGGTAACCTCAGTGAACTGCTCACAACATTCTGATCTATCTTAAAATGCAATACTATTTGTAGCAACTGCCTGGATATAACAAATTACTAGGCTGTGGAATTTACACAAAAAGCTTCTCTTTAAATGTGTCTGGTAGTCCTCCACATGACAGAAACACCGCTGAGGAGCAGTGCCCAGACCTGCTTCAGCCCTAAGTGAACACTGTTTGGCTTTGAGGCTCTACTTTGCCACCAGGATACTTCCCTTCTGCATCTGGTAAGGGAGACTTGGCTACAGTTTGATGTGTCTTACCAGCAGCACACCTATCAAAATCACCTTGTTTCTGCTCCCAGTATATCCATCTATTCTTCAAGTTTCTGCCTCAGCAAATCCTAGGTTAGGATCCTGGAATAGGACAGTTGAAAAGAACTCCCAAGCTGATGTCCTGTGAAGAAACTACACTGGATAAACCCTGAGATCCCCCTTGCAGCTCTCCAAAATCACAATTCCACTGACTATATGCTCATATTTACTTATAAAAGTGGTTTGATACATGCCTAGGGATAAAGGTCTGAAACAAAATACCCAACAACAGTCCATAACTCCTATCAGACACTTATCTTACCGGGGTGTTGTTCTAAGCATGCAGCACATTTTACACTCCCAGATACCTTAGGAGGCTGGCTTATGGGTGGAGCCTCTTCATGATCCCCATTATATGGGAGACCCATAGAAGGTTAAGTAACCACAATGTTAAAGGCACATTATTCCCTGATTGTTAAAATTAAGGAACGTTTTCTTTTTTTTTTCCTTGTGCTTTTTCATATTTCCAATATTAAGAAAAAATAATACATTCCTTATAAGACAAAATATGGTTAAAGTTTAAAAACAAATTCCATTAAGAAGGTTCCATGTAGCATACATTCATTGGTACAGAAAACATAGAACAATGGGCCTGCTATTAAAAGTGTGTAAAAAAAGTCAGAAAATTACAAAAAAATAAAAATAAATAAAAAAGGTACATTTTCTAGAAACAGGGTAAAACAAACAATCATAGCTAAGCATGGGACTTGGTCCTGGTAGCCGTGACAAAAAGGGAATACCTTCAGAACTGCAGAAAAATCTTCAGTTAATAAAGTAAGCATATCAGATCATCAGGAGAACTGAACTTCTCCAAAACTCTGAAGTTGAAGAGGAATTTCCAAATAGGTCTTCAGGTAAGAAAATTGATTCTGCTATTCTAGCACTTTGAGAAAAATAGGTCAACAATGCAAAGGCAAACTTAAGCCCAGCTGGGGTTGAATTATCATAAAATCTGGATGGCAGAGTCAGAACAAAAGGGCTTTGACTCCATCAGATTGCTGGCCCCATTTTTTCTTTTTTTTCTCTTTTTCTTTTGTTCCAAAATTCATGGATAACAAATCCAGAATATGCTTTTTTGTATAAAAGGCAGATCTTCATTATCAAGAAAAGCCATTTTTAGAACAGTTTTTGTTTCTTTAATCACAGCCCTTTAAAGGTCTTCTAGATGCTAAATAACAGGGGCTATTGGTGGGGGATGGGAGAGAGTAAAGCCCTTTATCAGCTAGAGGACAAGCCTTGCTCATGAGTGACACATGCAGAATCAACCCTAAATCACACAGTATAATTATCTTCTTTATGCTCCGGCTCTAAAATTCTTAAGAGCCCCTGCCCAAATGTCCTCCTCACTTTGATCTATGGTTGTAATCTTACATTAAAACTCAATCACACCGGGGAATGTCATTTTGCCAGCTTTCAGGCAGGTCTTAACAATAGACCCCTGGCTGAGACCAGCCTGGAAGAGATCAAGCACTCTTCACCTTCCGGAGCAGCAGGGGCCTGGCGGGGCAGGCACACCTGAGCGAGGCTGCTCTTGAGCTTGGAGCCAGCCTGGCTCATTCAAAATGAACCCAGTCTACATGCATGTCTATGAGTCAGCAGCCACTGTTACTGATGCTCATTGCATTTAGCTGGTGTCCTATAGCAGGGGAGAAAGTCACTCTGCAGTACCATTGTTTTTTTTTAATTTTTTCCTTTCAATAATAAGGAATATGCTTACCCTGATAAAAAGAAAAAAAAGAGAGAGAGTTTAAAGCTGAATAGGAATAAAGGTGATTGCTACCATTGGTCTAGCAGATCATCGGGCTGAATATTCAGACTTGATTTATCTTATCAAACAGTCACTTCATACTCTTTCTTCAAAGACTGCAGAACAAATGCATTTGTCTACTTTTTGAGGAGTTCTTTTCACATTAGATTAGAAAATTTGGGATTTTTTTTTCCGATATCTAATCCTATTATGCTCATTAATGAATCCAATCTGCCTCTATGATTATGATGAAAGAAAGTGGCAAGGGTCTCAACATTCAGCCCTTCCTTCACAGAAATGTTAAGCATGTGGGCCCAGCCCCACCTGAGAATCCAGATCCAGGAGCCTGAGTGCTCTACGTACCTTTCAGTTCCTTTGGTGTCTGTATTCACTTGTTCACAAGGCCACTTAAAATTAAACCAATATAGATTTTGGCTCCAGCTTCAGCCAAGTTTCTGGGATAAGAGGGCATCAACATTAATATGATGAGACAAAAGGGCTTTTGCAACACATTTTCAACTCTTCTTTTTCTAAGAACAGTAGATTTTAATCTCATTATGAATTTAATGCACAGGCTGTTAGCAGACTTCAGGAAAACACAGCGCCTGACTTAGAAGCCCAAGCCCTGCCCAGGGATGTAAATGATACTTGCATAGCTACTTTGGCACAGGGTTTAAAGAGAAAGGGAAGGTTTTACACAAGGGTTAGAGAACCTTGTTCAGGAATTTCTATTTTTTCCTGTTCAAAATTCTGAGTAGCCTGAAGACGACTTGTGTGTGTGTGTGTGTGTGTGTGTGTGTGTGTGTGTGTGTGTGTGTGTGCATGCTTAGTCATGTCTGACTCTTTGTGACTCCATGGGCTACGCCAAGCTCTTCCATCCATGGGATTCTGCAGGCAAGAATACTGGAGTGAGTTGCCATTCCCTTCTCTAGGGGATCTCCCCAACCCAGGGATCGAACCCAGGTCTCCTGCATTGCAGGCAGATTCTTTATTGTCCAAGCCACCAGGGAAGCCCAGCCTGAAGGGGTCTTACATTATTTCAGAATTTGTCTCTCTATAAAATGAGTACAAGAAAGGGCACAAGAATAGCAGGTCCATGTAAACTATTCCATTCAAGTGATTGTAAGTCTACAATTAAAAAGTGAAATGACAGATACACTTACGGCTGATTTGCATTGTTGTACGGCAGAAACCAGCACAACACTGTAAAGCAATTTTCCTCCAATTAAAAAAAAAATTTAAAAAGAAGTTAAAAAAAGTGAAAAGAACCTAAAATAAATCATCATAATGAATCACATGTTTGTGGCAGATACTTATTTTTAATGTTTATTATCCATGTTAAAACTTTTTTTTTTTTACTTAAAAAGAAAAGCTTACTATAAAACAGCTAACTTTAAGGTATCAAAATGAGGAAGGTGAGCGGTGAAGGGGATGAGCTAACATTTGCTAAGAACTAAGAATGGGCAACGCATCTCATTTCATTCGCAAAAATCCTATGCAGCAGTTTTTACCGCATCACTGTTTTACAAATAATGGAACCGAGGTCCACAGACTTGGCCAAGGTCACATGGCTAAGAAATGGAAGAAGCTCAGATTTCAACTCTACTGGGCCTTTGAACAAAGAGCCTGCCTTCTTAACCACTCAATTTACTACATCAAGTAATAAAAAGAAAAATAAGAGGATCCACAGGGCAAGTGAGGACATGTGTTCTGACATTATACTTATACATGATTTGGGGCAAGAAATTTCCCCTTTATTCTGTAAATATTTATCAAGCCTATATTTTTTGTGTGTGCCAGATACTGAATACTGGGTAAGGTACTAGAAATTCTGAAACAAAATACAGTCTTGACTCTCAAGGGATTCATAGTTCAGTTAGGGAGATAAATAAGTTTTGATCCACAGCAAAAGAGTAATATTAAACAATCCAAGAATGTGATCATTTTCAGCTGCTAAAAAGTGATCAAAGATCATTATCTCAACTAAGAAAGGTTTATGGCAGCTACAGAGTTCCTAAGGACATCAAAGGATAACTTTTATGAAAATAGAACATCACATTTATATATTAAAAAATCTCAAGTCCAATAAACACCTTGCAATCGTGATGATCAATAATGCTATCTCACCATCCTTGTGAACAATGGATGGAGAGCACTGAGTAAAATCAATCAATAACAATTAAAGTATGTACTGCAAATCTCTCAAATTTACATAAATTCAGATTTAGCAAAAGAGCAAATGATTACATATGATGGCCAATTCTAATGCATAGTACAACTCAAACTACAAACAATCTTGAAATAAAAATAACACTTATGGAAGGTTTACATGAAGAAATAAAGTGCCAGAAATTGAATGGAAAAACTGGGAAGGTAATCATGCTAAACATATCTAGACCCAGACAGTTTTTTTCTGTCTCATTTTACAATTAATACAGGAATTTAAAAAAACTGTTTGGAAAACTATAAATGACCGATACTGCTAGCTGCTAGATTATGGGTCCCACTGCATCTTCTTTGTGTATTCTCTAGTCTAAGTTTTCTGAAATGAACATAGACTGTTTCCTTTTGTTCCTGTGAGATGGCTTTAAATTCATCAGCAAAGCCCGTCATAAGGCACACAAGGCACCTACTGGGGCCCAGTCTTGCTGCAGAATAGGGAAATGTAATGTTAGATGCTAGAGCATCAACAATCTATATGTTGCATGAAGAAAATTGTCCCCAAAGAAAAGAGCAGCCAGCTGTCCTTTAAATGAAATGCTGGCACTGCCTTTGGAGAGAGTATATGCAATGAGAACTTGTCCTTATGATATAATACTTTTAATGGGTGAGCCATTTCAACACTTTACATACTGCCGAGTAAGTTCTACAGAACTTTCTCATTGTACTCAGTGCTGTCTGTGCAGTTAATTTAGGCATCAGAAGACTCAGTTGTTAATTTTCTGACTTGCCTCTGGACTCCTAAATGCTATTGCTCCAATCATAACACGTCGAAACTCTTACACAGATTTCAACAATAATATCCACAGCTGGGAATAAATCAAAGCAGTTTTATCACTGATTAAGTGCTATTGAAATATGGTTACAAGACAACATGAAGCAAAGGACAGATTTCACTTGGGAAGATTAAGATGAAGCCTGGGAAAAAAAGAGGGTAATCCAAACAAAGTCTATGCAACATTTAAAAATATATAATTCAGAGTTAGAATGCATTTTTTTTTAGCCATTTAATTCTCAGTTTCCTGTGTGTGTCTGAGTCTGTGTGTTTATGCTATAGAGCAGTTCAACCACATGAAATGAATTTAGGCGCAGCTGTTTTTCAAGCACAAGTGTCTTCATATGAAGACAGGGGTCAGCAAACTTTTTTTATAAAGGGGCAGAGCAGAAATATTTCAATCTCTGTAGACTATAGGTACCCTGTTACAACTACTCAATTCTGCCATTTTACGTGAAAGCAAGACAACACACAAATGAATGAGCATGGCTGTGTTCTAATAAAACTTTATTTATAAAAAACAGACAGAAGGGCTGGATTTGGCCCCTGTGGTACAGTCAGCTGACTCTGCCTACCCAGAAGACTGCCTAAATGAACAGGGTGAGAGTGAAGGGTGTAGAGATAGAGTTGGGGAGGACATGTGGGACTGAGCCTACTCAGTCATCCTAAGATTCAGCCTTATTCTTGGCATGAATCCGCACCCTGTCCAGATCTTCTGCAGGCCGTTTTGTGTGGGCATACTGTGGCAGTCATACATCAGTTTAGTTCAGTTCAGTCACTCAGTTGTGACTGACTCTTTGTGACCCCATGGACTGCAGCAAGCAGGCCTCCCTGTTCATTACCGACTCCCAGAGTTGACTCAAACTCATGTCCATTGAGTCGGTGATGCCATCCAACCATCTCATCCTCTGTTGTCCCCTTCTCCTCCCACCTTTCGCAGTCATACATACATACATACATATATGCATATGCAGTCATACATATATATAGTTATTCTGGATAGGTGGAATAACCTATTTCTTAGTACAGGAGTCAGCTAACTATACCACAGGGGCCAAACAGCCCTTCTGTTTTTTTTTAAATAAATAAAGTTTTATTGGAACACAACTTTTGTGTGGACACACTGCAGACAGTGGGCTTCCTTGGTGCCTCAGATGGTAAAGCATCTGCCTGCAATATGGGAGATGTGGGTTCAATACCTGGATTGGAAAGATTCCCTGGAGAAGGGAATGGCTATTCACTCCAGTATTCTTGCCTGGAGAATTTCATGGACATAGGAGCCTGGTGTGCTATCGTGCATGGGGTCACAAAGAGTCAGACACGACTGAGCAACTAATACACACACATACACACTGCAGACAGTAGCCTTTCTACCTGTTCTTTCAGGCCTGGGCAGCACTGGGGTAGTTACCCCTGCATGAGTACCCCCAAATTCTTTCTTTAAAAAAATTTCCATTCTCCTACTCTCTTCCTCCAAGGGCTTTTCATTTCACCTGCTGATTCCATAGGCTATAAATGTCAAGACTTCCTCTTTCTAATCAGGTCATTTTGGCCATTCCTTGGACTGGTGCTGACAGATCTGGGCTGCTCACTCTGAGGCTGTGCTGACCAGGCCAAGAGAGATGCTTAGATGCTGCTATTTTGCAACCACATCTGTGTGGAGGATTGGAGGTGGGAAAACAGTTTTCAGCTGTGTTTGCTCCTTGTCTTGGGGCTCTTTGACATTTTCAAGGATCCAGATGATAGCAGAGAGATGATCTTCATTATGATTGTAGATCATCAAAATTTAAGTGTTAATGAAATTCCTCCTTAAAGTGATTTTGGCCATCCAGGAACAAAGGTAGTCAGGAGCATAATTAAGTTGGTACAAGCAACTGCAACACTGTGTATCAAGAAGAAGAGCCCACTGCATAAAGTGAGACACAAAATGCATGCTATCAGAACTTCAAAGGACTTTAAGCACACTTTTGTTCTAAGCAAATGTTTACATGCACTTCAAGAACTTCTTTTCTAACTGGCAATCTAAGTCTTCACTACACTCTTCAAGATTCCTATTCTATTCTTTCTCTTTATCCTAAAAAGAAAGAAAAAATCATTTTCCTCTTAAGTTATGAAATTCCCTAGGGTTCTGGGTCCTTGATTCCCCTGTCTTCAAGCTTTACATGTTCTTGGATGACTTTACCCAAACCTATGACTTACTTTGACCTACACACAACCAGATGGTCTCCAAATCTTTATCTTTAAGCCTCATACATCAGGTATATCTATATCTAAATGTCCTACAACATTTAAAACTCTTTATCTCCCTAACTGAATTAATCATATTCCCTGCTTCTCCCTAAATGATACCATCTTCTACGTGATTCAATGTATTAAGTTTTACCACCATCTACCCAAGTTTCTGGCAAGACACACAGAGTCAGCCTGTTTCCTCTACCACATATGCTATCTATTCAGTTTTCAAATTCAGTCTTTCCTACACCCCAAATGTCCTTTGAATCCATCTCTTCTCCATTTTCACTGCCTTTACTTTGGTTGCCCTTCTCCTGATCTCCAAACAATCCTTAATATTATAGTTGCATTTCTAAATGACAAAAAATGATTGCATAGAATAGAATGTTCAAATATCTTAGCGTGCCACATGAGATCTCATATCACCTCATGCTAGTCAATACTTTTCTCTCCACATCCTACATACAAATACACACACACACACACACACACACACACACACACACAATCTAGATTCTAGCCATGCTATACAACGTAACAGCTCTCACAGCATGCCCCCCTTTCTTTTGTGTTTCAGTGCTTTTGTGCAGAGATAGCTATTTCTTTTCTGTAGAATTCTCTTGGTTATGTGAGATCCTAACTATCCATCAGAATTTAGGTTAAAAGTACCCTTCTCTACAAAGACCACCCCCTCAATTCTCTACCATCACACTAAGATGATCCTTTGAACCCTCACAAGTCTTTATATGTGCCAGCTGAGTGCCCAGCACTCAGCACACTACAAATCTACTTACAATAAGTCTACATCAATCTCAGCATATTATAAGTTTACTTCTCTTTCAATAGATTGTGACCTCCTTTGGACGGAGATGCCTGCCTTGTTCAGGAGTATGTCCCAACATTCAGAACAGCATCTAGTGCATACTGCTGATAAATATTTGTAAAGATGTATTGCACAATGAATGGCTACATGCAAATATAGTTGCATTAATGAGTTCACCATGAGGCTAAAACAGTATTTTACTTCAAGTAAACCTAGTATTAGAAAACATCAGGTAGCATGGAACATATTAATTTCCTTCATATTTTTCAGCATTCATCAGATCATACATGAATAAATATATATTTTTCCTATATAATTTATCCTCAATAATTAAAGTCATAAAAAATGACAAGAAACATCATATAGATTTTGGAAAAACACAGCCTACAAAAAATTAGGCAATAGATTAGGATGACTCAATTTTAAAAAAAGCCAAAGATGATTTAATAGAAACTGTTGAACCGAATCAAGAATTTTCTGCTGAGATTGGTAACAAGTTTTCTCCATCTTTTCTGAGGGAAGAATGAGATNTAGCCTACAAAAAATTAGGCAATAGATTAGGATGACTCAATTTTTAAAAAAGCCAAAGATGATTTAATAGAAACTGTTGAACCGAATCAAGAATTTTCTGCTGAGATTGGTAACAAGTTTTCTCCATCTTTTCTGAGGGAAGAATGAGATAAAAATAGCTAGTGAGGAAAGTGAAAGATTCTGAGGAATATCTATGTATCCTCTAGCTTATTAGAAAGGATGAAGCATTCCTAGAGAAGATGAAAAAAATAATCCAAGATACAAACAGGAAGAAAAAGATTTCAGTGGGGTTGATGCTGAATCAAATGGAGTATCAGAAGATTAGAGAACTAAAGCAATCTCTAGGAAAAGGAGAAGAAAAAACTAGATTCCACTAAAGCCAGAAAATCCATAAGTAGCACTGCCCACTACAGGCGAATTCAGAGTTTCTAAAGAAAGTGTAGCATTCTGGGCCCAAAGAGGAGGCACAGGCATTAGCCCAGGGAGAGCTCCTGGTGCAGCTCCCAGAGAAAGAAGGCTGGTAGTACAGTGGTCATTCTTTGCTGGTTGATTGGTTGGTGATTCAATGCTAAACAAGACGTTCATCTTTTTCAGAAGGATATACTATTACATCTGGAAATTCCTAACAACTACTGTTGACTGAAATGAGAATGAATGAGTTACAGAAAGTGCTTCAATTGCCTGTACGAATTGTAAAGCTCTGGACCCAAAACTGGAGGTACTGGTGGAATATTTGCATCTTCAAAGTAATGCCCTGATATAAGAAAGCTGATTGGGAGAAGTGCCAACAGATTCTATTTAATTAAAAATATATTTCAAAAACTGTATAACAGGGTTACAGTTTGACTTTCTGGCTCAAGATGAAGAAACTTATAGAGAACAGGGAGTTTATGCTTGACAGATCAGGAGTGTTTAAAGGGGAAATTGGAGGCATGTGGCAGAGCTGGGCTAAGCCCAGGGAAAATACCCTAATGAGAGAGGATTACAAAAGACAGGATGCTTGGCAACGATGACATGAGAACAGAAGTTTTGCACCCAATACCTATGGCTTTAGGAGTACATATACTAATGAGTATAGTCAGTAAACAAATAAACCTGAAATACTAGCACTAACAAGAAGAATATGCATTTTATCACATAGAAGTGAGCAGTGTGTCATAGTTAGATCAAGACTCAGTAGGACGTAGCTCATGCATGCAGAATGGTGACAGAGGAGATTCACTGATCAAATGAAATACAAAGAGCAAATTAGGAAGGAGTAGTACAGTCTGTTTAGAACAAACTAAAGTGTAAACATAATTCTCGAGATAAAAAATGATCTAGAAGATAGAACACAATGGAGAGTATCTAGGTTAGGTAAGAGGAGCCACTGAGCATCCACACGCAGTGCGGGAAAAGATTATAGATGAGAGATAAGGAAGCATGATTTCTTAAAGTAGATTATTCATTGGGGTAGTAGGATGATAACAGGGTGAGGAGGGAACCTCAAGAGTTGGTTAATCTGCTGGGAGTATTACTCAGCTAAAAAGAGAGTATCTGATAAATTTCTGCCTTCTAGGCAATTTCAGCTTTTAGAAGGAAAAGGAAGAAATGCATATAGATGTGTGCTGATTTTCATAGTTACCTTAAATCTCTTTTGAACAACTTAAAGCATAAAAATCATGTGATCCCAGGGTTGAAGGGGTCATAAGTATCCAGGCCAACACATGAACTGCACCTGTGCCTAGCCGGCCACATGCTGGCCCGATAGTCACTGGACATGCCCAGCAATGCGATGGTCCTAAGGCTGGTCATTCCATACTCAGCTAGTTTAGACTGAGCTGCCTTGCACTGACAGTAAAGTCACTTCAGTTACTGGTCTTCATTCTAGTTCTTCTGAGTACACAGGTTAAAACTACCTTTTCCCCTCAAGTCAGTCCTTCAAATGCTTGAAGACGGTTTCACGTCCCCTCAAGCTTGCTTCTTTTCAGGTTTATGCCCCGTTTTGTCTGCCACTGTTCACATCACTTGTGCATGTTTTCACCTCCTGCTTGCTTTCTTTTGGACAAAAATGAGGGAAGAATAGTGATGAGATGGGCAAGGACTTTGAGAAAAACCTGCAACATTATTCTGTGGTCATTATTCTGAAGAAAGGGAAGGCTAAGTATCCTTAGTACACGCCTTGAGGTTTAGGTGCACAAATTCAAAATATGGAATGAACAGATAAGCATAATCCCATGACTAGAAATTCTTTTTCTCTTTTAATTTTCTTTTTTTTTTTTTTGCTGCAACCTGTGGCTGTGGGATCTTCGTTCCCCAAGCAGGGATCAAATCCATACTCCCTGCACTGGAAGCAAGAGTCTTAACCACTGGACCACCAGGGACGTTTCATAACTAGAGATTCTAAAATAGAAGATCTGTCAAGGTAACTAGGAGATTGTAAAAGAGAAAGTATTGATATCATGATCTACATGAAATAAGGAGAGAAAAAATCTAAACAAATGAAAATAACTGAGATGGAAGTAGGCTTATTAATGTAGATTAGTTATAAGGATTTATAAAATGAGCAAGAAGATACAGGATAGGTTATAAAAAATGGCATGGAACTAAAATAAAAGTATCAGAAAGGCTGGAGTCTGGAATAATTCTAAACTTATAAAAACTCTAGAGATAGCAAAGTAAGTATACACAAACACAATATTTGGTAGAAGACAATAAATCAGAAAAGGTCTTGCCTTGGAAAGAAGTGTTAGATAATCTGAGCTGTTCCCTGAAATGATAAGATTATATGCCTTTCTTTTCTTTTATAGCTACCATTTTGACATTTTGAGTGTATATTAAATACTGGCCACAAAATTTGGCTGGTTACAGAATGTTGCAGAAAATGATCCATGAAATTTCACATTAGGAAATTCATGTAGGAAAGGCGATATATTTAACAATGCTAATGTTTATCTGTATAATAGAAAGTATACAGAAAAATATCCTCATAACCATGTATTTTTTTCTGACTCACTCTTAAGGGATTAACAGTGCCAGGAGTGAAACAGAAATTAAGTAAATGAACAACTATTCAGCATAATTCTACAATCTTCTGATGCAAAGAATAGTTACAGAATCTGAGCTGAGATATATCTATTCTGGGTCAATGGTATAAATTTGACTGACAAAGACCTCAGCTCATAGGGTTTATATGACTTGCCAATTTAGTACTTCTGTGGGACCCTTAACAAAAATACCACAAATGTACTTGTAAGAGATACAACTATTTGTACTTTTGGGATATAGTTTCTATATCTCTTATCACTTGGAGGGGGGCTCATTTTTCAAACCATAATAATAAATGTTGACATTATAACAAATAATTTTCTGAAGGCTCAGACAGTAAAGAATCTATCTGCAATGCAGGAGACTGGGGTTCCATTCCTGGTTCAGGAATATCCCCTGGAGAAGGGAATGGAGACCTGCTCCAGTATTCTTGACTAGAGAATCCCATGGATAGAGGAGACTGGTGGGATACAGTCCATGGGGTCACAAAGAGTTGGAGATGACTGAGCAACTATCATGATCATAATAACAAATATATGAAGTTAATTAAAGTTATAAAAAATTAATATCAAGTAAATCATCAGCATCACCCTGACTCACACTTAGCCTGTACCTCCTATGATATGGAACCCCAGTGAAAGCAGTGCTCTCTGGAAAGGGTGCAGAGAAATGTCCAATTCACTGTACCTGTTCCCCTCCTGGACCTGTGGGACCAGCCTGAGTGCGCCCAGAGGAGCCCCTCCATCTTAACATCTTCTGAGCATCACTGAGAAGGGTCCAGGGACAAGGGTTCTGAATCAGGGGCAGATGCCTTCTCAGGTATCTTATTTGTTAACACCAAGTACTGGGTAACTTCAAAGGTTCCATCTAGCTCTAATATTCAGCAGCTCTTCCTCCCATCATGGTATTAACTGCCATCTTTGGATCATTCCTTCACATAACCAAACCTAGCTGAGGGTGCAGTGCACAGATCTCTCTGTCCGAGACCTTCAGTGCCTCCATGAATGGCGAGCCTCATGAGCCTCAGTGAGGAGTTCAACCGTGAGAACAGCTTTCAACATAGGAATTCTTAATTATAATACTAAATTAAACATTCTGTTTCTTTTATTTATTTATTTATTTTTAAATTTAACTTTACAATACTCTATTGGGTTTGCCATACATCTACATGAATCTTCTGTTTCTATTTTCTTTTGCAACTGTTGACAAAACTGAGGACATTTTTCACTTGGCAGATTTCTGACCTCTCCCAAGCAACTAGCAAATTTAACTTCCAAATTTAACTGGATAGCTCTTGCCTTCCACTGTTTGGAAATCTTGCAGATTTTTAGTTTTTTTTTTTTTTTTNGTACTTTGGCCATCTCATGTGAAGAGTTGACTCATTGGAAAAGACTCTGATGCTGGGAGAGATTGGGAGCAGGAGGAGAAGGGGATGACAGAGGATGAGCTGGCTGGATGGCATCACCGACTCGATGGACGTGAGTGAGTGAACTCCGGGAGTTGGTGATGGACAAGGAGGCCTGGCGTGCTGTGATTCATGGGGTCGCAAAGAGTTAGACATAACTGAGCAACTGAACTGAACTGATGGGATTTACTATCTAAAGGAATATTAGAGTTTTTTAATTAGAAATCTCATTTTCCATTATTATTTCCTTCTAAAGACTCACAGATTGGACATGGAGATGATGGTCCAGGTTCCAGGTAGAAAATGAACCCTGACGTCCCTCAGTCACCTTATGTCCCATGCCACTATCAGGGTGAGGAGAATGCTATCTCAGCCCAGGGAATTGGACTCAGGCTTTTTATTCCTCTGTGTTAACCACAATGAATTTTGAGGTATAACCACTCATGCAACTGTTTATCTAGACAAACCACATATTTTGCCACTGAATAGAGTATTCAATATCTCAATATACACAAAAGTGAAGCTTCCCTTTCTTCCTGCAGCTTATGCAGGCACAATTTTAGTCTCTTACTATAGTAGCTTTCTTATCCATCACAAAGAATACTGCACACATATACCCTTTTTTACTTCACAAAGGCTATAGCTCAAATATATTAGAAAAACCTGCTTTGTGAAATGTTTCAATTTCTTTGAAGAAAAGGTACTTTTTGCTAAGATATTATTTATTGCTTTGTTAATTCAAGTTGAATTTAGAATCTGAACAATTGCAAATATTGAATTTCTGCATATTTTACACTTTTCCAACCTTGGCACCATAGATCTACATTTTAGAGAAGAAATTCATCAAGAATCTTAATCAAGTAGGAATGTTACTGACAGTCTACAATGTTGCTTGTTGGAGGTACCAAAACAGAAGCTAAACCAAAGTTATTTACTTTAGGTGTAGCCACTGCATTCATGTGGCTTTGTCATCTCTGAAACAATGTGGAACATTTCTTACAAATTGTGTAAATTTTTTTTTGGCTTTGTTTTTGTTTGTACTTTGTCTTAAAGGTAAGATTGATGGTAAAAATTATACCACATTTTTAACAGTACTAGTTAAGATGCAAGATAACTTAGTAATTTGAGCACAGATACTGAATGCCTGTCCCCAAGGCTGGTGAAGTCATTGCTCCCACTGCATCATTAATGACACGATTGGCAAACATCTCATCGTCATGCAGAAGACTCTGTTTCCATTTTTGAGCAACTTTCCTATAACTCTGCAGTCCTCCTCTTGTCCCTGGTACAGCCTTGCAATTCAGCCTCCACAGCAAAATATTACTGTTAACTGTTAGAAATCTTGCTAAGATGCTTTTTATTTTTTCTCCTCTGCTTCCTGCACCCTATCAGGAAAGGTATGCCCTGGCAGTAGCTTCTCATTCTGTTAGATTTTTCCTGCCACTTTTACAGTCTTCTTTCTCTTAACTATAGAAAAACTGCTTACATGTATAACTTTGTTTTACTAAACAATAAAAATGGGATGAAAGCATGATCTGTCTCACTGCAGTGCCCGTCGCCTTTCTTATGCTCAGCAACCATCAGGAATTTTACATGAAATCGCATTATCATTTATGTTTTTTATGCTCAGTAGCCATCAAGAAATTTCACATGAAATCACATTATCAGTTATGTTTTTTAAAACAATTTCTGTCTTCATTTGACTGACATACACATATTATTTCCCAAATGTGCTATAGTGTCTTTTCAGCACTTCAGTGGCTTCTAGCTCAATTCTCCCCCACCCTCTTCACATCTTCATTATAAAATTACTGGAAAATTCAAATGTCGCACACTTTAACAACAACTCTGAAAGACACTGCTGGAAATAAGGAGAGAGAAACGGGCGACACCGAAATGTGTGAAGATTCTGGCCAAGGTCTGGCAAATTCTCCTTGTCCCCGAACACGTGGTCCTGCTCTGTCCCCAACTGTGACATGCAAGCCTCTAGCTAGGGCCTTTACTTTTCCAATTCTATGAATGAAATGGGGTACAATGGACAATTTCACTTTAGCTATGTGGCTGTATGTATATAAAATTTGAATCATTGAATAGTTAAGGTCAAAGTCAAATTATGTCACTTTCTCTTCTACTCTTCAACTCAACTCCATCCCAAAGTGGCTGGTCCTTTCAAAAGGAAGAACTATTTATCCCAGTACAGTAAGGGGCTCTCCCTCTCTATACCAATCTTGTGAGAAGATTAAAGGCCACTCTATTAGCCACATTCCATTGGATTCCTTGAATATGGTACTGTAGAATCCAGATGGTAGAAAACTATTAAGTGGATAAAAGCTTAGGGACCAAGGGTTTCGGGTTTCAATTATAGGTCATATCCTTCTCAACCTGACATTCTCTATGCCCACAGATATATCAGGCAACTTCTCAGTACTGTTTCCTCCTCTCCAAGCAAGCAAACTTGGAAAAATTGATTGTATTCTGCTCTAGGATCCAAATTTGTTATCACTGTGCCTGTTAAGTTTTAAAACCAAGTCCCTGCTTAGAATTGGTATTGGTGAGATCAACTGTCATCAATCTCATGCGTTGGGGAAGGAAATGGCAACCCACTCCAGTGTTCTTGCCTGGAGAATCCCAGGGACAGCAGAGCCTGGTGGGTTGCTGTCTATGGGGTTGCACATGACTGAAGTGACTTAGCAGCAGCAGAAGACAAAACAAAGACTGATCAGATCTTCTGATACAGCTTTGAATTCTAGAAATAAACAAAATCAGCAACAACAAACAATCAGCCATTGAACTCCCGGGGCCTCTTTTGTGCTCCCTAGGGATTGCAGCCTTCTTGCTCATAGCGGTGGTCCCCAGTGGAGACTGTTACTTGGCAATGTGTTCCTTCTCATAGGATGATTTACACAAGCCTTTCGAAAGCCCACAAGGAAGCAAACCTGTAAGGGTAGTGTGTGACCATGCTGCTGCTGCTAAGTCGCTTCAGTCGCGTTTGACTCTGTGCAACCTCATGGACTGCAGCCCACCAGGCTCCCCCATCCCTGGGATTTTCCAGGCAAGAGTACTGGAGTGGGGTGCCATTGCCTTCTCCGGTGTGTGACCATAGGTAGTCTCAAAATGAAACTATCAGACTAGAAACTCAGGGCACAGCAGCTAGAATTTCAATAAGGAAGATTACTTTTTTTCTCTAATTAAAAAAGTCAGTGTCCTTGGTTTCTCAGATTCTAACTAGTAGCAAGTTAGTAGAACAGTTTCCATGTATGCATCTGAATCCTGCCTAAGAGCCTCAAGGGTATCTGGATCAAATATACATATTTATTCAGGAGAATTAATTGTTTACAGTGACAAAATAGGCTGTAAATTGGATGAAAATATGCAACGATGCTAGGATATTCAGGAGGAAATTTGAATACATGCACTGACCTTTCTGGAACATGGATACAGAAAGGTAGGCAGCATTTGAAATACTGTTTTATAAAAACAGCAGTTTATCTTCCAGGATCTTAAACAGAATGAAAGAAGATGAAGACAATAGATTTGGGCAGAATTTCAGGGAGGGGCTTTTTGTGCTCTCAGTGAATGTTTCTGTGATCCATCACATTGATGTACACATGTCACAATCACTCAAATAAGCAGTTCCCAGGTCCAAGATTTAACTGCAAAAGGTATCCTGAAATATGCCATGTTTAACCCTCAATCTCTTTACTTAGCTATTATGGATTTTTTTAAGTTTCCACATATCCATTAAAAAGACCTTACTGAAGCTCACATGTACTTCAGTTTGTCCTGTTAGGGAGGTAACAGTTGCATGCATCTAGTACTCAGTACAGGACTTGTTAGCATGATGGTATTCCACGTGCACAAGAAGGGTGTCATCTGTCTAAATCACCCGTTCTTCATGCTTTCTTTCCAGCCTCCCATGCCCTGACTAGGAAGACTCAACCCAGGCATACTGACATTGGTGTAGCTGCAGAGAAATGAGCCATGGGGTGTTTGGTCCTGAGAAATGTACTTGCCTCCTCTTGCGAGACCAGTCAGAGCTATTGTGTGATCATCGTAGGGGGACATCAGGAACCTCAGACACAGTGGCCTCTCCTGAGGCCATCTTGCAATAGCTGTAAGGCCCCAGGGACACTGCTCTGTATACAGAGAAGTGGTGGATTAGGGTTTGTTCTATATAAATTGTTAATGAAAATGCATCATGATGATGAAGATGATAGTGGCACAAGTAACTATAACGTTGTAAACACTGGCAATGACAACATTATATACATTGAAAGGGACAGGACATACTGGGGGAGGTAAGTTTTAGCAGGTTTGTTAATAAAACCACTCACATTCCTTTCAAATCATGTCAATTTACCTACCTCTACCCTTGGTAAAGAAACCTAACTTATGTTCTCCCAGGGCCTAAGCCACTGTCTAAAAGTTAGAGGAATATGGACACTATATTAGACAAAATCTGATAACCTTAACCCAAAGGGTGTCGAAATAATTCAAGCATTCTATGTGATATAAAATCTAGAATTGTATGATTATATTTAATATATTTAGGTATGAAATGATTAAAATGTATGAAAAATTAATGTCTCTTCTTAAAGAGAAGTAGCAAAGATAGGGCTTCATAAAATCTTAAATTCTTAATTTGGGTTTTATGTACAGGATGATTTCAGAACATCTTGGAATAGAAAACTAAAATGACAGTAACATTATTTTTATACGATAGTTATTACATTTTTAAAATTTATAAAAATGTCCCAAACAATCTAATGTTAACCAAGCTCATCAAGATTTTTATCAGATCTTGTCCGACCAGATTCTGCCCCTTGATAAAGTGCAGAGTTTGCCCAGAGAAGGCAATGGCGCCCACTCCAGTATTCTTGCCTGGAAAATCCCATGGACGGAGGACCCTGGTAGGCTCCTGTCCATGGGGTTGCGAAGAGTCGGACATGACTGAGCGACTTCAGTTTCACTTTTCACTTTCATGCATTGCAGAAGGAAATGGCAACCCACTCCAGTGTTCTTGCCTGGAGAATCCCAGGGATGGGGGAGCCTGGTGGGCTGCCATCTATGGGGTCGCACAGAGTCAGGCACGACTGAAGCAACTTAGCAGCAGCAGCAGTAGCAGCGTTTGCCATCTGATTCATGGACGATAGCTAATGGGCTATGATTGATGGGTTTCATAGGGGACACATATTTTGTAGACTGTATAAGCATAATCATCTGTAAATATAATGTGCCCATCTAAATTCCTAGACTTCCCTGGAGGCTTAGAGGATAAAGTGTCCACCTGTAATGCGGGAGACCCGGGTTCAATCCCTGAATTGGGAAGATCCTCTGGAGAAGGAAATGGCAACCCACTCCAGTACTCTTGCCTGGAAAATCCCATAGACGGAGGAGCCTGGGAGGCTGCAAAGAGTGGGGTCGCAAAGAGTCAGACACGACTGAGCTACTTCACTCCACTAAATTCCTAACACTTAAAACCTCTAGTCTCATCACAGATCTACAACTTCCATGAAGCCCCCCGGCTGACACCAACCCAACAATGGTCTGGCCCAAACCATTAGCCACAGTAATTTGTATTTCCTTCCATGGACTGTAAGCTCCTTCAAGGCAAGAATGAGTCTTACTCTTCATTGTATTCCTGAGAGCAGGCAGCAGAGTAGTAGATAAACTATTGGGTTTTTAAAACGTTAAGAATTAACCTATTTCTGTTCATATTGGACTTATAACTTTTGAAGACGCCTGAGATATTAGATCATTGAATTAAACATTTCAATCTGTAGGTGAGTCCATTTCCCAAAATTGTTTTGGCCTTTAAAACACTGATTGCTTCAATGTACAGAGATTTTTAAAAAAAGTAACCAAATGACCTGAGTCAATGGCTCTGTATTGACAAAGTTTTCCTCTTAAGTGAGAATTTGGCTTGTTTCATCATTTACTGAAGACTATTTTAAAGTCAGCTGCTAAGAGAATGAATGAACCATTTATTCTTTCATTCAAATAAAATTCACTCAACTCATATTATATTCTGGGTACTTGTTCACATTTCTGAGAAAAATATATAAACTACTGCAAAGTTATATACAGCATTTTCTTAAACCATGTTCAAAAGGAAGAAGCAACTCAGTATGATGTGAATTTTAATGGGTGAATAATCTAACGGAGACAAGAACAAGTGAGGGGTGACCTCACAATACTTTCTCAGATCACGCCATTCTTCATTTCTATTACATTCTTAACCATGGACACTTGTTTACTATGTTTTGCTAAACTGTTCCCAAACAACTGTTTTTCATTTTGAACATTATTTTTAAAAGTTATGTCTGCATTAAATAAAAACTTGTGGATCCTTTTAGATAGGCTAATTTCAGGCTTTTGACTTAGAACTGGGTCTAACTCTAAAGTCTGAAAGTTACAATATTGCCTAAAACTATTATCATACTATTCATTATTTCTATTTCATTATACTGATTCCCAGGTGGCTCAGTGGTAAAGAATCCATCTGCCAAGCAGAAGACATGGGTTCGATCCCTGGGTCAGGAAGATCCTCTGGAGATGGAAATAGCAACCTGGTCTAGTATTCTTGAGTGGAGAATCCCACGGACAGAGTCTGGTGGGCTACAGTCCATGGGGTAACAAAGAGTCAGGCGTGACTGAATAGCTGAGCACATCTGCACACATGTGTATATATACATATATACATATTGATTTTGCTACATCTAAATGAAGTCCAACAATATGGGACTCTATCTGAGCTGCTACTTGTTAACAAATCAACACACATCTGCCCAAAGAAATCTAGTAGTTGCCTGTAAATGTTCGCAGAACATTCCAGCACCATGGTTCACAATTATCTGGATGCTGCACTGGGTACTTCAGATATTAATCCTTACCATGACACTCTGAGTTCATTTCTAAATAATTCAGGGTCACAGAGGCAAGATTTGAACTCAGTCTAATTTTAAAGATCATGCTTGTTTCCTTATGCTCCACAGTTTCCATATGCTATCTTAGATTTAAGGCTAAATATACACCAAATTATAAGCTAAAGTCATTTTTTATCATTTTCTTAACTAATAAGGACTTTTAGAATATAATTAATAATAATAATATGAGCTCACTGAGATACACTACCCAGAAAAATATCCCATTCCTATAACTTCATGGTCTAGTTTTAGTGTTTTTTCTTAATCTGTTTTTATTATTTTGCCTGATTTTATCACAGCAATTTTATGATACAGCAAGCTCGTTAAAATGTAGGTTATGCTAGATACATATCTTTACAACTCCATGACATTGAACAAACATGAAAGAACCCTCTGCATTTGAAAGTGCGGTAAATGCAGAGGTTTCTTACATTTATTTACATATGTAATACAGACAAGTAAAATCAATGACATGGAGTACCTATGTAATAAAGTAATTGCTTTAGAAATGTGTGTGATAATTGCATATCAGCTGAATAATTCATTACTAAAATTATTGGTAATGAATGTTAATTTAGTACGATTATCTCATGTGTGGGAATATGCTGATGTACAGTGATTTACAGTAAACTTTAAGGATGATCATTTTATTTTTAGACAATTGCATGTTCATTAAATATGAAAAAATGATGACAAAACAGGTTTCAGTGATGCATTCAATTTGCAAAGATACAGCTTCAATTACAAATGGCTTTTGGGTTATATTAGCTATAGTCTATAAATCATATATAAATATGTGTGTGTTCAAGAGATCATGTACAGCTGTCCACCAGAGGGCCCCTTTGAAACAGAATGAGAAAAATAAGGCTGCCATTCAAACTGGAGCCAACATAGTATTTTAATAAACTACACTAAGGTTTAGTAAAGATTTATTCCAAACTAGTCAAGGATTTACAATCAATGTTCCTAGATATTACATTGGAGAAGGAAATGGCAACCCACTCCAGTATTCTTGCCTGGAGAATCCCGGGGACGGGGAAGCCTGGTGGGCTGCCGTCTATGGGTTGCACAGAGTCGGACACGACTGAAGCAGCTTAGCAGCAGCAGCAAATATTACTATTTCGTGTATTTATAAATGAATAGATATGAGATTTCCATGATACTTATCCTATGAAAATATAAAGTGATAAAGACCAGATATTCTTAAATGAAATGCAAGCAAAATCAACTAATAAGTGTTTACAAGTTGTATAAATAGATGTAAATTTAATATCATTTATATAGAAGTACAAATCAAATGTACAGAAAAATTGTATTAAAAGGGAACCAATTTTTTCCCAAAGGAAAGTATTTTTAAAAAGGTCTGTACAGATTTTCGCCTTTTACTAGAAAGCATAGTTTTATTGAAAGATTGTCCCCTTTCAGAAAGCTGAGCAATGAAGAACTGATGCTTTCAAACTGGGGTGTTGGAGAAGACTCTTGAGAGTCCCTTGGACTGCAAAGAGATCCAACCAGTCCATCCTAAAGAAAATCAGTCCTGAATATTCATTGGAAGGACTGACACTGAAGCTGAAACTCCAATACTTTGGCCACCTGATAAAAGAGTTGACTTATTTGAAAAAACCCTGATGCTGGGAAAGATTGAAGGTGGGAGGAGAAGGGGAGGAGAAGAGGACGACAGAAGATGAGATGGTTAGATGGCATCACTGACTCAATGGACTTGAGTTTGAGTAAACTCTGGGAGTTGGTGATGGACAGGGAGGCCTGGCGTGCTGCAGTCCATGGGGTCACCAAGAGTCGGAAATGATTGAGAGACTGAACTGAACTATCCCCTTTCCCCCACTGAAGGGGAGTGGAAGTTCTGCAATTTTGTTTTGTGTTTTCTTCTTTATAAATAGTTGTGCTGTGCTTAGTCGCTCAGTCATGTCTGACTCTTTGCAACTCCACGGACTGTTGCCTGCCAGGCTCCTCTGTGCATGGGGATTCTTCAGGCAAGAACACTTAAGTGGGTTGCCATGCCCTCCTCCAGGGAAACTTCCCAACCCAGGGATTGAACCCAGGTCCCCCACATTCCAGGTAGATTCTTTACCATCTGAGCCACCAGGAAAGCTCAAGAATACTGGAGTGGGTAGCCTATCCCTTCTCCAGGGGATCTTCCCAACCCAGGAATTGAACTGGGGTCTCCTGCATTGCAGGCAGATGCTTTACCAGCTGAGATACCAGGGAAGCCCATATATAAACTATTTAAGGCTTCCCAGATAGGGTTAGTGGTAAAGAACCCACCTGCCAATTCAGGAGACAAGAGAGACACGGTGGGTTCAATCCCTGGGTTGGGAAGATCCCCTGGATAAGGGTATGGCAACCCACTCCAGGATTCCTGGCTGGAGAATCCCCATGCACAGAGGAGCCTAGAAGACTACAGTCCATAGGGTCGCAGAGTCGGACATGACTGAAGCAACTTAGCATGTACGCACATCAACTATTTAGGTGGGGTGCTCAGTCACATGACTCTTTGCAACTCTATGGACTGTAGCCCACCAGGCTCCTCTGTCTACGGGATTTTTCAGGCAAGAATACTGGAGTGGGTTGCCACTTCCTACTCCAGGAAATCTTCCTGACCCAGGGATTGAACCCCATTTTTAAAAGATGGAAGGCTAGATTATGTAACAACTCTGAAATTTTTTTTTACCATTGGAATAACAAAAAAGGTGGGGCTCCAGGGTGGGGGCTCAGAGAGATGAGCAGGTTCGTAATCTAGGAGTTATAGACAGCTTCAAAGGTGTCATAAAGGTTCACAAAAATTGACTCTGTTCAGCTCAGTCTTAAAGTCTGCATTTAATTTTAATGAATGGGTACATCAATGGCACTTGTCACGAAAAGGTGAACTTCAGCTCCCCAAAGATGATACTGACATTAATTAAACAAAGGCAAGTGATAACAAATCTTTAAAATAATAATCTAAAATCCTTTGCAATCACTAAAGTGGAATTTGTCTTGTGTTGGAGTCATAAACCTGGAAAGAATCAGGATGTAAGGATCATATTGCTCTAGTATAGGAAGCAAGTCCAACATTCAAATCCACAAAGACAACATACATTTAATACCTCCTAAATAAACAAAAACTGATATGTGAAAAATTATGTTTAAATAAGAGTTCCAGAAAAACATCTATTTCTGCTTTATTGACTATGCCAAAGCCTTTGACTGTGTGGATCACAATAAACTGTGGAAAATTCTGAAAGAGATGGGAATACCAGACCACCTGACCTGTCTCTTGAGAAATCTGTATGCAGGTCAGGAAACAACAGTTAGAACTGGACATGGAACAACAGACTGGTTCCAAATAGGAAAAGGAGTAC
>SJYV01000524.1:389496-428256 GCA_006410875.1 Neotragus pygmaeus | reverse complement strand
AATGATGCTAAAGCTGAAACTCCAGTACTTTGGCCACCTCATGTGAAGAGCTGACTCATTGGAAAAGACTCTGATGTTGGGGGCAGGAGGAGAAGGGGACGACAGAGGATGAGATGGCTGGAAGGCATCACGGACTCGATGGACGTGAGTCTGAATGAACTCCGGGAGTTGGTGATGGACAGGGAGGCCTGGCATGTTGTGATTCATGGGGTCGCAAAGAGTCGGACACGACTGAGCAACTGAACTGAACTGAACTCTTATAATAAACATTTATGCAGATATATGTGGGGTTTTTTGCTAATTTGTTTTTAGTCAAATTATAGCTGGACATTGCTATTTAGGGGCACTAGAGACTAGAAAAAGTTAACATTTGCACTTAACTAGGGCTGTAATCTGTGGGGTTGCTAAGAGTTGGACACGACTGAACAACTTCACTTTCACTTTTCACTTTGAAGCATTGGAGAAGGAAATGGCAACCCACTCCAGTGTTCTTGCCTGGAGAATCCCAGGGACGGGGGAGCCTGGTGGGCTGCCCTCTATGGGGTCGCACAGAGTCAGACACGACTGAAGCGACTTAGCAGCAGCAGCAGCAGAGATGGATTGCTCTGGAAAGCTGGAAAAGACAGATGTGGTAGAACATCTATAGTAACAGATTCAAAAATCATGTTGATGTTTTTATTATCTCAATCATGGAAAAGTAATCAACCAATACTATACCATCTCAGAAAATAGCACCACTCTAATGGAACCTGGAAAAACAATCATGTCCTAATTTTGCATTTCACATGTGCATTTTTTAATGCTATTATTTTTCCCTCCTTTGATCTTTCCTTTGTATTTGTAAAAGGAGCTTTCATCTTTGGATGCCTGTGCAGGGAGGTGCTTTGGAGCCTGTGTCTTTCCATGTTTATGATGCCAATAGCCAGCCAGACTTTTGTAAATGACACAAGAGTACCAAGACAGTTACATCTGACTGCTTAACCCCTCAGCTTGCCTGGGCAGTTCAGGAGCCCCTGCTGTGATGTTTTGTTTGCACACATGCACAGATAAAGGCCACCACTCCTCTCATTAAATAAGAAGGCATGTGGGAAAATTAATAATTTAATTGTCAGGGAGAAGATGGATGTGGATATCAAATGTAAATCTACAGCTTCCCTGAGCGTTCACCTCAGTGTCTGGTGCCAATTCTGTGGCCTGACTTCTCTGGAATGATCTCAAAGGGTCAAAGAATCCGTGTTTTCAATCCACTAGGCTAGGAAGGGTTGTCCTGTCATAGAGCAGACACCCCCAGGAGTGGGGGTGCAGTGGGAGAGGTGAGAAGGAAAAATACTGTTGGATTCATGCTATAACATGGGCTCTGCTTGAGGCTCCAGGGCTCTGAAAAATCTCAACAAATCCTAGATGAGAGATTACATGAATAATAACCCAAAGACTCAAGAATACTTCTGAGTATTCTGTGTGACTGAGTATTCTGTACTTAAGTATTCTGTGTGACCATCTGCAAATCGCAGACAAGTATAACTTACCGGTTTATTCTTCACTCCTAGGAAATAGTTTGCTCTTTTCTTTCAATGAAATAAAGGAATAAGGGAGGGAGAGAAGGAAGGAGGGAGGAAAAAAGAAAACAAGCAAGAGTCAGGGTAAGTTTTCAGTCTGGTGCCATTGAAGTTTGATCCTGAGTTGCTCAGGTAGCATGTAAGAGCAATGACAAGGGCCTCTGGTTTTACTATCTTGATAAAGCCTTATTTCTTTGGAAAATTTACATGTTGGGTCTTCAGGATACCCACTCAAATTATATTGCAATTTTCTAAACCAAAAGTTCCATAAATGACACCCGCAACACTCCCCTATATCTAAATGACGAAGGGTTCACACTCGTGCTGAGTTGACCAGATGAGGCGCTGCCTTGCGAAGAATCCTGGGCTTCACTGTACCCTCAGGGTCTTGGTTCAGACCTGAAGGACATCTACAAAGGGGAAGAAATTTTAGCTTCACAATCTTTTGCACAGAAACATGGAGAAAGAATTTACAAGAACAAATTCCCTGGAGTAGGGGATAGCTGGGTGGCACAAATCATCATCAAAACCAAACTTTCAAAATGCATCTTTTTTAGTTCCATTTATTTAAGTTCATTCTTTTCATCATTCTCATTGCTCATGCTTGTACACAGAGATCAGAGGATATTCATTCATAAGGTACTACTGGGACATTTGATAAAACTTATTCTCAAATTAATATACCATTGTTCTCATATAAAGATTATATCATTGACCCATGGTCAAAGGAATATATCTTTGAAATGGCTTTTTTTCATTAATGTTGAGAGCTCCATACACAATCTGTCTCTTATTTAAATCAAAAGCNTATTCTCAAATTAATATACCATTGTTCTCATATAAAGATTATATCATTGACCCATGGTCAAAGGAATATATCTTTGAAATGGCTTTTTTTCATTAATGTTGAGAGCTCCATACACAATCTGTCTCTTATTTAAATCAAAAGCATCAACTGAAGGCTAGATGGCTAAAGACAGGGCGTCAGGTATTGTTGTAGAATTAAATAAGACTAATTTGCCTTATAGAAAATTGGATCCCTGGACTTGGTCTCAACAGTGCAAGTCTCTAACCTGCTGAACTGAACTTCATGAAAATCAAAGAGATATCACAAGATTAAACAACAACAACCTGAATCTGAAGTTATGAAAGGTGGATTTTGACTCCACTCTTGGCCAGTTACATTATACATTGGGAAGGAGAGTTAGCTGAGTGGTGCCTGAGAACATCCTGAGGTATTTACAGATGCTGCTTCATTTGATTAATGCTTACCAAAACTGGACACTGTTTAACATCTACCTATTTATTTTCCATCTTTCCTCTGTAAATACAAAGATGTCATTTTTGTCCTTTTCTGCATGATATCTTTACAAATATTTGGGAATAATTTTCATATTCCTACTAAATTGATTTTTTTTCCTCTCTAGCTCAAGCATCTGTAGTTTCTACAACATTCATCAAAGAACACGACTGCCAAGTTTCTCATCATCTTGGTTTCCTTTCTCCAAATAGTCTTTAGTCTTGCTGGTGTCCCTATCGGAGAAGGCAATGGTATATAAAAACATAGAAAAAGCAACCTACAAAGCTGACTGTACTGTATTGCAGAGTTATGAATTCCTGTGTGACAGCTGACCGAACTTAATAAATAAAAATACTGAAGAAAATTATAAAACATGAAAAAGAAGACTGGTCATCTCTATCAATGACAATGCCCAAGGAATTTTTTTTAAATGCCTTTTTTCATATTGATAGCATGATTTATGTTTATGAATGGTGAGAAACCCACCATTAGTCTAAGAATTAACCTAATGGTCAATGTCACTAAATACCCTGTTCACACACCCCTAAAATGCAAATGTGTCATTTTCATAAGAGAGCATTTCCTAATCAACTAGATTAAACAAGTTGCTGGAAGAAGTGAGATCTTCATGTTTTACTCTATATGAACATTAATGTTCCACATTAACAACCCTGCAATTTGCACAACTTTATTTGAATTTAGCAACAGCAAATATATATGGACTTATATAATCTATAAACAAATTCATAGGCATAATTCATAAATTAATAACTATAGCTGATAATAACAGCTAAAGTTTAGCAAGTAAGTACTTAGTATGTACCAGGCACTGTGCTAAGCATCTTGCATGTAGTATCTCATTCAATCCCAATAATCCTATGAGATAGATGATATTATTAATACCTTGTTTCACAGATGAAGGATTACTAAAATTTAGAGAAGTTAAAAAAATGTGTCTATGGTCATAGGACTAGTAAGTGGGGAATGAGAGAACCAAAACAAGGCCTATTTAACTTCAACATCCACGCACTTGATCAACTCATGGTCCTGCCTCTATAGCGCCCTCAGGAGGACCCTCTCTCATGATATGAAAGTCTCTCTAGTAGACTTGAGGTGGAATCCAAGTCATCATGCATTGGAGCTGAGCCCACAGACTCTCCATCTTATTACTCAATGAAACTTAACTGTAACACATAAATTACCACTAGAATAAAATGCCCAAACTGTCACTGCAAGAGTTCTACCACATATGTTTTGTATAAGTATTCTCAACAACATGTAGGTAGGCACAAATCACATTGGTGTGGGGGCAGGAGAAGGGGACGACCGAGGATGAGACGGCTGGATGGCATCACTGACTCGATGGACGCGAGTCTGAGTGAACTCCGGGAGTTGGTGATGGACAGGGAGGCCTGGTGTGCTGCGATTCATGGGGTTGCAAAGAGTTGGACATGGCTGAGTGACTGAACTGAACTGAATGATAAACTTTGAATAAGCACAGTTGCTATAAATGTAATATGTAAATAAATGTGCTGTTTTTTCCATTCCCTGTGGTGGTCTCCTTCACTAACAGTGCATGCATGCTTGGTCGCTCAGCTGTGTCTGACTCTTTGGACCTTTTGGACTGTAGCCCACCAGGCTCCTCTGTCCATGGGGTTCTCCAGGAAAGAATACTAGAGTGGATAGCCATTCTCTTCTCCAGAGGATCTCTCTGACACAGTCTCCTGCACTGGTAGCAGATTCTTTACCACCAAGCCATTGGGAAAGCCTCTCACTAACATAATTCCCAAGAAATAAGACCTATTTTGTTAAGACACCAGAATTTACAGAAGACTGCTGATCTTCAGAGTGTTGCTATCTATTCAACAAATATTTATTCAGTGCCAATATATGCCAGGCCTTGTTCTGAGCACTGAGAATAGAGCAGTCAGCCAAATCTCTGTTTTTTATGAAACTTATATCCCAACAATTTTGTGGACTTTCAAAGTACTTGGCTCTTTTCTCTTGGAAGTAGATTTGAAGTTCCACAGAAACAGAGCCTCATTGTGCTCCACTCACATCATGAGTTTCTAGAGCCTGGCAGCTGACTCTCCCTTAGTCACATTCACAGAGAGGGCGAGGCTCCTGCACTGGATGCTGCAGGGAGTGCAAAAAAAATCAACAGTGGATGTTCCAAAACATGACACGACATAGAGGTAACACCTTCCTGTTATGGAACTTACTTTAAGAGGTTTGTAGCAGGAAACATGTGTGCCTAATCATTTGTGATTCTGATTTGTACAGTTGGCATGTACTCTTTTAGGACAATCCAGAGAAAAAATGAGAAGTGGGGGAGAGAAACAGGTTCGGGGCTTGATGTGGCCACAGATGGGATGCACAGCAGCTACTCTGCACTCAGTTAAAGAAAAAGAAAACCATCTTCCTAAACAATGACTCTTCCTTAGCTCTAAGGAGATTATTCCATAAATATATAAGATATTAATATCTTGCAAGTTACCAAGTGCATTAGGGAATTATAACTCTCTCTGTCCGTTAGGCAAAGGAAATGATACACCAAGCTGGATAAAAGCAGTCTCTCACNACTCTTCCTTAGCTCTAAGGAGATTATTCCATAAATATATAAGATATTAATATCTTGCAAGTTACCAAGTGCATTAGGGAATTATAACTCTCTCTGTCCGTTAGGCAAAGGAAATGATACACCAAGCTGGATAAAAGCAGTCTCTCACCTTGTATTATATATATGACTTACCAAGATTTATGCAAGGCCTATAAAATCATGCCTGCACATTGGTAAAGAAAAATAGAACAGGTCAAAAAGCAGTCAAGGTAAGTCAAATTAAAGCCTCTGACTTATTTTCCTACATCATGTCCTACAACTTAGTGATAAGGAAAAATCTGCCATAACTCTCAGTAAATGTGATCAATCTCCAACTTCTCATGATAAAAAGAGAAGAGGCCATAATATAATTAATTTTCTTAATTCAGAATGTGGATACAGCTTGACCTATTCTTGAATATGGCTCTTACCAAATGAATAAGAAGAATCTCATCATGACTTCTGGAGAAGGAAATGGCTGTGCACTCCAGTATTCTTGCCTGGAAAATCCTGTGGATGGAGGAGCCTGGTGGGCTGCCATCTATGGGGTCGCACAGAGTTGGGCACGACTGAAGCAACTTAGCAGCAGCAGCAGCAGCATGACTTTGGGTCAATGAACCAACCCTCCAGTGCGCCTCATCCTCAAGTACCCTCCTTTTCAGCATGAACCGCTTGGTTTATCACTTCAACCTCTCTCTTAACAATATCCTATCCTCATCCATGACCTTCTGTAACATCCTCTGGCAATATCACAACCCTAGAGAAAGGAATCAAACTATCTCTGAGCCCTAAGCCCATATCCACTTGTCGTATATCACACACCAAGGCAGATCATTCCACTACGAACTCAGGTGTACTGACCTCAAGTAGGTTTATGACATAATATACATTTCAATAGGTTCCAATGAGTAAGGCCTCTCTTTCTCTACAAGCATTTTAAACCTTCACTGCTCTTTCAGGTCTTACTTCCACCACATCTGCTCCTCTCTCTCAGCAGAGAGAGAAATGACTGCACTTCTATTCCAAGCACTTCTATCTCCAACATAAGGAGAATGCTAGCCTTCCTACCACCAGCCTATCTGCTTCTGCATCCACCCTTTTCTTCAAGCTCTCTTTATATGGAGATGGAATCCTCTCATGGAAGGCCATTTTCTCCACCTGAGTCCAGAATGTCTTTACTTCCATCTTTCTTCTCAATTATCCCCTCTCATATTTTCATCCTCTCTCTTCCTTGGCTCATTCTCTCAATGTTGAAAGTCAAGGATGGCAGACACTTTTCTGTGTCCACACATATCCTTGCCCCATTTTTCCTAAGGAGTCCTCTCCCCAGCACCAGAGAATGACTTGATAAGCCTGAACCAAATGTTCTCAAATTTGAAAATGTACCAAATTTTCCTAGAAGAATTGTTTGAAATAAGCTGCTAGGCTCCTTAGTCAGTAGAATTTGTATTTCTCTAGTAAGCTGCCAATGGCAACCCACTCCAGTACTCTTGCCTGGAAAATCCCATGGGTGGAGGAGCCTGGTAGGCTGCAGTCCATGGGGTCGCTAAGAGTCAGACACGATTGAGTGACTTCACTTTCACTTTTCACTTTCATGCACTGGAGAAGGAAATGGCAACCCACGCCAGTGTTCTTGCCTGGATAATCCCAGGGATGGGGGAGCCTGGTGGGCTGCCATCTATGGGGTCATACAGAGTCAGACATGACTGAAGCAACTTGGCAGCAGCAGCAGCAGTAAGCTCCCAAGAGATGCTGCTGGTCTAGAGACCACCCTTGGAGAACTCCTGATCTAAATTACGCTCAGTAACCACATTCTCCTTTATTAATGATTCATTTAGAATGGGCAGATAACTCTGTTCTAGCCAACAAGCTACAAAGAGAAGTTTGGTGGGGTAAGAGTATAGAAAAGTCTGGAAAGAATTTTATTCCCTTATAAAAGGACAGAGAACAATGATCATACTTCATATTCTTGCTTTGAGTGGGTAATATATTACTGAAGAAGCTAGCAATGTCCATTAGGTATTGAGTACAAGGACAAAAACCCAAGAGAAAGCAGAATGAAAACACAGTGAGAACCTGGCTTGAGCATATTTTTGAGCCATTGCAGGAACCCTGGGCCCATTCATCTCCAGTCTTCTCAATATATGAAATAAATAATAAAGGCTATTTAAGAAAACCACCATTGGTTCGCTGAATTTGATTGTAGGCAACAGAATACCTAACTAATTAATCAATTCCTGGACATATAAAAATATCTCTTTTCAATTTCATATCTTCCTCTAGGTAGAACCCTACTTTGTACTTTCATTTAAATATAAACTTTTAGGGTGACAAGTGTTCTTCACTGTCTTATCTCCTATTGGCCCCCTTCAGCCCATTCTGATACTTCTTGCACACTTTTCACTTCACTAAAAGTGTTTGCACAGGGTTCTCATCATAACCCCCTTGAATGTGTAACAGAGGTTTCTGTTAGAGAAACCTAGAGGTCTCATCAGTTCAGTTCAGTTCAGTCGCTCAGTCGTGTCCGACTCTAGCAGAGGCCTAATCCTATTTGATTGTCCACAGCATGTGACACTATTTATCTTCTCATTTGCTTGAAACACTCCTTCTCTTGGCTTCTTTGGCACTAACAGTCTCTCCTGGTTTTCTTCCTGCATCTCTATTACTTCTAAGTCTTGTCCCACTTAGCCTTTAAATATTAGTACTCTTCTGAAGTCATCTCTCTTCTCTTTTTATGTATCATCCCTCAACCTCACCCAAGCTCTGAGTTGTGTCAGTTACATTTCTAGGCAGGTATTTCCCCCACCTATATGTCTTAACCAGTCTTCTCTGTGAGCTCCAGGCCCCAATATTCAATTGCTTTCTCCTCCACTTGATGCCTCGGATACCTCAAACTCAACATGACCCAAACAAAATTCATAATTTCCACCTACCTACTTCTCACACCTCTTCTTTGTAAATATTCCTTCTCTCATTGACTTAGTTATCCACATGAGAAGTGTGGCATCATCCATGGAGCCTTCTTTCCCACTCCCTCTTTCAAATCAGTCATCAATTATATTAAAATTCCTCTTGAGTTGAGGAACATAGAGATAAGTTGGTTTCTTTTCAAATCATCCCCTCTCTCTACACCATAACTTCCTTATTCCTGTCAAGCTCTTTTGACTTGATTTAGACCTATGTTAAGTTATTTGCTATAAACTTCTATAGCACTCTTCTCTCAACATCCATTACATCTGTAATTACTTGTTTAAAATCTGTTTTTCTTCCTTGACTAAAAGATACTTGAAGAAATTTACTTTTTTCCACTGAATCTCTCAGTGCCTGGCATATAATAGGTGCTCAAAATATGTCTGCTAAATTAAAGTACATTTTCTCTTTTTAGTATTTCTTTTAAAATGTCATGTATAATAAATATATACTATTCAAGGAATAATGAATAAAGTAGATATTAATATGTATGTTAACTTCTCAAGCATGCTACCCTGACATTGGTCAAGGAAAGATCGGAATAAAAATGTGCAATTTCCTGTTGTAAATTCTACTTTTGGTGACTTTCAACAAGATTTTTATTTGGGGGGCAAAAGTGTTGTGTGTGGAAGACAATGNGTATGTTAACTTCTCAAGCATGCTACCCTGACATTGGTCAAGGAAAGATCGGAATAAAAATGTGCAATTTCCTGTTGTAAATTCTACTTTTGGTGACTTTCAACAAGATTTTTATTTGGGGGGCAAAAGTGTTGTGTGTGGAAGACAATGTCAATTGAAACCAATTACATCTCACATCTCCCTGGAGCGAATCTAGTAATAGTGCATAAATTAAGCAAAATTAAATTAAATAATTTGAATCCCACAAAAAGGCAAAAAAACTAGTCAGCCGGGAGAATCAATGCAAAATGTCTTGGTCATCAATAAACCCCTTATGCCCTTCTTGGTCTCTGGCTACCTAGATCTGGAAATAAAACTCACTGCTTCAAGCCAGCCAGATTGCCCACCAAAATGTCAGTGCAGAATTCTCACCTGTCTTCAGTGTCCAGGGAATTGCATTCTTTACCCTACAGCGAAAGTAAAGTCACAGACTACTCTACATTCTCTCAGAACAGTATCAGGGATGTCTGTTTCTTGCTGAAAGGTCCCCCATCCAGACATGTACTATATACTACACAAATCAAATGATCTGACCATTATGGGTTCTTCTATCACAGGAAAGAACACAGATCCATTCCACTGAATTTTTAAAGTTCCTTATATTATTTCTCTGCAACCACCTAGATGGCACCTCTCTGAACTGAAATGTGCTACTCCACAGCCATCTTAGTTGAGTATTAACCAAACTAGCAGTTGAAAGAGAGATCAACAAATCTATAATTCCTTATATGAGAGTAGAAACATATAGAAAACTGTCTCTTAAAAATTCATTCAACAAGTACACTTCTAGATGCTAGGAATATAGTGATGAAAAAAAGCAATCCTGTCCTCACGAAGCCTGCATTTTATCAGAAAATACAAACATAAAAAACTCCCTTTTACTCTTTCTTCTCTGTCTCTATATTCTCTTTTCTTTGACTTCTTTCTCACACTTGCAAACTCTAGAAGTAAATCTATCTTCTATTTAAAGGAGAAACCACTCTGTCATCGTTACCTATCCCCTACAACATAATTTTGAACTGGGCTCAATGTAGTTGGCAAACCTCATATATATTATTTGATATTTCCCTATCAACTCTCAGATGAGGATCTCAAAACGTTATCCTATAACACTTACTAAGAACTGACAATGTGTGAAATGTCATACAGAGCTGAGAATTAGTCTTGGCTGCTGCTCAGGGGTTCACTAATGCAAACTTTAATTCACTAAGGACACCCAAACCTGCCTGAAAGAGCTATTAGGACAACTATCAGAAAGTTCAATTTGCTGTCTCAAGGTCTCAACAGTGGTGTTAGTGCCAAGAATGAAGAGCCAGCTACAAAACCTGTCCTGTTTTATGTTACTTATAGAACAAAAAATTCAAGAGTAAGATATCAGTCCAGTTTGGTAAGTGATCCCATTTACTTTCTGTCCATAATGTCTACTTTCAATCTAATTATCTTCTCCTTAGTATCAAACACTTTTCTAGTTGTTTAAATAATGTATCAGCGCCCTTTCAAGGGATAATAGGGCCCTCTAACTCTACACTAGCAAATTCACTATACAAAAGCAAGCCCATTCAACTTCTTACCAATGTGTTTAAGATTTTAAAGTAATCATTCTGAATATCACTTAAACCTTTATACAAAGGATAGGTTACTACACATCACCTTTCTGGCAACAAAAATGACAAAACACATCTGAACTCCTCTTGGCATCACAGACATCTGAAAAACTCTAAATGGGTAATGTCTCTCTGACTACATCTATAGGACAGTCCCCTACCTTTTCCACTTTTCTCTAAATTTCACTCCCCTGGAAATGTAGGGACCACACTAGTTATTTCACTAGGCAGAATTATTTTGCTCAAGGATAGCTCTTAAGGAAAATTTATGAATGAGATTGGTTAAGTGAGATCCCAAATCATACCTTTATTGGGTTGGTCTCAGAGATTAGGACATATGTTTTTCCTAAGACAAGACAACAGTGACAAGCTCCAGTGAAGACAACTTCAAAAGACAAGTGTTCTGCAAAATTCAAGGTGCATCTGGATTATGTATACATAAGAATCCAGTGTCTGCTTGAAGTTTCAGTTTTGGTTAAAAGAACCAAATGTGAGAGAGAGAGAAAATGATTTGCCAATTTACTGCCTAGAACTCAATTTTAACAACAAAGTAATATAGCCTGAAAACCTGGTTATTCGACAGCACTTGGCTACACAGAGGACGGCTCAATGAGTTCCTCTTGTCTGACTTGTCACAATGACTGACACTTTCTGATATTGAGCTGGAAATAATATGGATATTTAATACGGCAGCGTTTACATCAAATAGAAGCAAAGCACTATTGTTTATCAGCAATCTATTTCTGATGGCATGAATCTATATAGACATAATTACTGTTGAATGATGAGCTCTGATTTTTCACATTATGGCATAAACAAATCTGCGGAATATTCACAATGTTTCATCTTGTGTGATTTGAGAAACCTCATAAAGCCAAATTCTTAAGTATTTCCTATGCGTTCCACTTGAATTTTGACTAAAATTTACCTTTTAGATCTGTTACGCCACTCATGAATTTTTTACAGTATCCATCTGTGCTTTGCCTTCTCTATTCTCCATGGTTCCACATTGTTTTGGCTAACTAACAGGCCCATATGTTGCCTTAATGTATTTCTGCACAATGTTTGTGCTTTAAAAAAAAAAAAAAANCACTCATGAATTTTTTACAGTATCCATCTGTGCTTTGCCTTCTCTATTCTCCATGGTTCCACATTGTTTTGGCTAACTAACAGGCCCATATGTTGCCTTAATGTATTTCTGCACAATGTTTGTGCTTTAAAAAAAAAAAAAAAACCACAGGGAAAAACCACAGGTCTAAATAAGCTATAAAGAGCATCCACATACAGTTAGACTGTCTTTACTGAGTCTGGAGACATTATGATTCTGCTGCGACAAGCAGCATTTGTCTTCATTTTGTCTGACTGTCCTCATGTGTTATTATTAGTGGCTGTCAGGCTGAGGCAGAAAAAAATAGCATCACTTGAGTAAGAAGTTGAATGCATAAATGCAATACTACACATGGTGGCTGAGGGTGAAGAGTCTGTTTGAAATGCTTAAATGCAAACACCAGGATGAGGAAATTTAAAAGTGCAAATCCTTACTTGGCAAATGTGAAGAGGAAAAAAAAAAATGACTTCCCTGTCTACAAAGCAAAGTGAAGGCTAATTATTGACAAAAATTTAGCAGCCTCTGAATATCTTTGAAGACCATCTTTTCAACATGTCAGCTTAGCTTTAATTGTAAGAAAACAAATATGCTGGAACATTTGCCTCCAGTCCAGTGTTTCAGATAATGTTGACAAATACCTTGCATTTTAAAGTTAAGCTTCCAGTGTTCAAAAAAAGTAACTTGAAAGTATGTTTTCCATGCAAACCACTCTCAGACATTTGTGTACCTCACTCACTCTCTGTAGGTACACTTGGGCAGCAGTATTCCTACAGTACTCCATCTATTTTTTGAAAGTTTTCTCCCACTCAGTTTCTCATCATTTCAGGAGCCAGTTCCTCTTCTTTTTCTCATCATTAAAATAAGACAAACCGGATTATCATAAGGCCCAGAAATTGTTATAGTCAAGCTCCTTATCAGAGAAAAACACTTTAATTATCCAGAAAGTCGGAGATTTCCCTCTAAAAATAAATTTATCTTCTTATTTTCCTATCTTAAAAGAATATCTTTTCTTCTGGTCTCATTCATGGCTATTAAACAAGAATTTTTCACCAGAAGCTTTAAAATATTTTTTTTAAAGAAACAACTCCCGATAAATACAGTAAAGATTTAACTTTTCCAAAAATATTTCATAGTTTCTTTCAAAAAGTCTACCTCCTGTGGTCTTCTCTATCAACTGACAAAAATCACAGCTTTTATGGTTTTGAAATACTAAGGCATGCCTCTTTTCCAAATATACATAATTTTTAGGTATACAATGAAAAGTAGGTTGAGTTTTAAAAAATTATTCTTGCCGTGCCCTTCCCTGGTGCTGTCCTTTACCACCCGTTCTTCTTAATCATATTATTCTTAGTCATAAGGCTCAGCCTAGATGCTTTTCCTTGCTGAACTAGTTACATTAATTTCTTTTTGAAGCCTTTTTTGGTCATCAGATTTTAAGAGCTGATTTGTAGGGCTTCCGTCATAGCTCAGTTGGTAAATCATCTGCCTGCAATGTAGGAGACCCGGGTTCAATTCCTGGGTCGGGAAGATCCTCTGGAGAAGGAAATGGCAACCCATTCCAGTATTCTTGCCGGAAGAATCCCATGAACAGAAGAGCCTGGCAGGCTACAGTTCATGGGATCCCAAGAGTTGGACACAACTTAGTGACTAAACCACCACCACCAGATTTTAAGAGCTTCACCACAATTTCCATAATGTACAGTGTAGTACCTTACAACATCAATTTAAGCTGATGTTTAACATAATACTGCATTAGTAATTATCTTGTATGTATTCATATATGATTTGTTCTTCCGGTTAGACTGTAAGTACCATGTGGGTGGAGAGCTTTAATCTTATGCTTTATAATCCATAGCACCTGGCCCATAGTAGGCAGTAGTAAAATAATTGATAATAGATGAACAAAAGAGAGTGTAGCTAAAATAATTGATTCGCATATAGTAGGACAAGCCTCTGGTAACATATTAAGAAACAGAAGCAAGAGCAGGCCTGTCTAAAGTGATAAATGGAGCCCTGTGTGGAAGATCAATGATCATGGAAATATTCAAATTAAAGTATTTTAACTCCAAAAGGATTTTCCCTAAGTGTTTCTTTCCCATCTACAGCACACCACCCCCCCACCAAAAAAAAAAAACAACAACAACATAAAAACCTGAGGACATCCTCAGAAAAAAAAAAATCTTCAGCTATATTAACATATTCTCTTAAAAGTCATCAAGAGTAAAATACAAATATTTTTACAGAAAGGAATGCAGGGACAGGGAAGCAAAGAATCCATGGAAATGTTTGTAAAAAATATTTGACTGCCTTGACTGTCCCTTAAAAAATAAACAGTTTATTTTCAGTGTCTCAGAAAATGTCTCTGGGGAAATTCTCTGGACTAGCTGTTAACACACTGCCCACTACCATGAGCATATAAGCCTGGGAGGCTCCCCTGATGTTTACTAATGACCATTCTTCAGGGCAAATCTGGATTCTTTCTGAAGTAGGAATTCAAGATGAGAAGCTGCTCAGCTTTAGGTCCTGCCTCCTCTTGTTTGCTCGACTCAGTGCCTATCAGGTCTCTCCCTGGTTGATTCAGGCCAAGAGTGGGGCACGCATCAATTATTTTATAGGTTTTGTGGGACCCTAGCAGCAAGATTAGGAAGGGCATTAGGTGGGGAGGTGCTTGTGGAGGACATAAACTGTAAAGCGTTAGGTTAATATCAAGCTTCCTTGGTTCCTCTGAAACTAATTTGTGTGTGTGATTAGAAGTGGGTTCTAAAAACACATCCTATATCACTTTGATTAATATTCTGATATTTAATAATCTATGTCTTTACAAACTTTTAGCAACATTCAGGTGTTTGTGTATATTTGTGTGTAATTCCAAGGGAAATGAAACCCTTGAAGAAGAAGGAAAATATACTGTGGAACTGAAATATATACTTCAAGGAAAATATACTGTGTATTACTGTGTATTAATATATAGTACTGTGTAGTACTGAAAAATCCTGTATATTTCCCTGAAATATACTTCAAGGAAAACATACTGTGGAACTGAAATATATTCAAGGAAAATGTACTGTGTATTATTGTGTATTACTGCATAGTACTGTGTAGTACTGAAAAATACTGCATATTTCCCTGAAACATACATCAAGGAAAATACACTGTGGAACTGAAATACACTTCAAGGGAACTGAAACCCTTGAAGAAAAAGGAAAATATACTGTGGAAGGCACAGAAGTCCTCTGTCAATAAAAGTTTAAAAATAGTACTGATTTTTTTGCAAAGACAAGTTATGTTAACTAATACAATAAGAGAGGTAGTTATATTTCTTTCTTTTCCTGCTCTCTTTTACTTCAGGCAAATCTCTTTGTTTTTTGGAGAAAGTCACTCACACTAACAAGGCTGCTTTATAATTTACAGACGTTGTCCTCCAAAAGGCAGATGATATTTTAATGGGCACGAGCATCAACGACCTGATAGGGCTGCAGAGGTGAAAGAGAATGTCTAATGGGGCAACAAGGTTCAAGAGAAAAAACATGGTGCACCTGTTCCTGTGGATAACTGGAAAGCCTCAGTATGAATCCAAACATATTTTCCTTCAAATGTTTCAATAGGATATTTCATTTTGGACCTGCTAATAACCCCTTTCAACACTTAGAAACTAATCAGTGTTGGAAAGGCACACTCTGGGTGATGCAGTATCACCATGGACTCCGAAGGAGGAAAGGGCCCACGTTGGATGAGGCTGCGATCACACTGCAGTTATATTTTAGCCCACATCATGTCATTACCTGCAAATGATGATTTCTCTTACAATAGAGTTTTTAATGGCTATCGATTCAAAACTATTATTTCATAAATAAGTAATTTTTGAGGATTTTCCAGGAATAGGCATTTAACATTTCTCTCTTTCTCAGTGGCAATGTTCCATGGTCTGAGATAACACAGATTCACACTTTAAATTTTCATTTATAAAATCTCTAACAATTAACCTGAATAAGGTTTTTAATTACATCATCTTGCATACACTTGCCTGAAAGTATGAAGTACCAACTTTTAGCACTATTTTCCTAAAAGGAATCACATAAGAATAAAAGCTATTCAGAAAAGCAAAGTCAAAATACCATCTCTCTGGCAGTTACAAACTTTTTTTTTTTTTCCTCTCCCAAGAAACCTCCTTTCTGTAATTGGAAACCATGTTAAAATAACCCAAAATAAATGAATTAGAAGGGGAAAAAATAATAAAGTTCAGAAGAAATATGCAACTAGGCACAAATACTAACATCTGCAACTAGAAAGTGTTAAGTTCTAGAAAGAAATTTCGGATTTATTTTTCAGCTTCTCTGATTTCTACAAAATGAGAAACTTAATTTTTGTGATGGAATAAAAATAGTAAATACCTATCTCTAGCAGAAACACTGTCATTTTCTAGGCATGAAAAAATGATCTGTCTTTTTCCTTGGATTTTTTGAAGAAGGCATGCAAACAAAACAAAATGTATTCAATAGCACTTGACAAATACATCACAGAAACATGTAGTTCCCTCCAACTATTAATTACTGAAAGTCTGTATTTAATTCTAAAAATAATTTAAAGCTTTCTCAATTTATTTTTATTTACTATTTTTTAACAGAAAAAAATAATACCAGAATCCTCTTCCCAGAAACATGTTTTGAAAATAGTGTTATCAATGAGGATTTTAATAAAATCCTGGAGCTAGATAAAATCTCAGGACACCTTCTAGTCTAGTGCCCTGACTCCATCTAAGACCAATTATTTTTTTCCCCCTTTAGAGATCTCCATGGAATAGAGTCCTTGTTTTTCAATAGCTGTTTTTCACCTTCAATCAAGTTTATTATCAGGGAATTTATCCCTTATGTTCAACTTCTATTGTGCATGTTGAAGCTTAAGCCATCTTCTGTTGCTTCCTACCTGTGCACATGGAGTTGGTTCATAAGCACTTAGTGCATGCTTGATGTGTGCAAAAATTGACTTCAACACACACAAAGAAGACAAGGGTTTGCTGCACAGGGGCTCCTGTGTAGCTGGAAACAAAGACATCCTAGGAGCTTTATGAAATTTGAGTGTGGAAAGAAACGTGGACATTGCACAATACAAAAGTTAAGTGTAACAGTCCACGTGAGTCTATATTATACACAGTGACAGTAAGTGGTGAAGGAAACCAGACTCAAAATTATTTTGAAAAGAGATAGGATTAGTCAAGGAAAACATTCTAGAAAAGATCAAGTTGAAGCATCATCTTACAGGATGTAAAGGACACATATTGTCAAGGTGAGAAATGAATGGTCTGAATAGGAAGCAGGGAAAGTCAAAGACACAGAAGAGGCAGTCTGAGAGATGTTTACATGTAGGACCATAATTATCTTGGACAGAAAATATGAGAGTTGTGTGATGGAGAAATCACAGTGAAAGCAAGAAGCATGTTACACCAATTACTCAACAGGATGCTCTAAGAGACCTACTCTGTGTCTCAAATGGACTGTGGTGTCTACATGTGTGCTTGTGATTTACATACAGAATACTACTGAGAAAAGAATGGAGCAGTGTTTAATACATTGTAGGATTAAAAATATCAGAACAATCTCCCTGAGGGCAAAATGGGCTTTGAGGTGAACTTGGAAGAGAGTAGTATAAGATTTGAATGGAAAGATTTGAGAGGACAAAAAATAAATAAAAGGTTTGCTCAGAGGCAAAGAAGTAGTTAAGCTGAAAAGCTAGAAAAGGTACGACGCAGGGACAACAGCGGGGGAAGAAAGGTAAATACTGGCTAAAAATGATTTCTAAGAGTTTTCTTTTCTTTTTTTTTTTTTTTTTTGGTCCTTTGCCTAGGTGGGTTTACTTCCTGCACAGTTCATGGGTTTTTCAATGAGGCCAGTGTGAGACCCCTCCTTCTCCCCAAATTTTGTCTGTAGAATAATCTACCTGATAGGAATGGAATCTCCTCAACACAGTTAACAGAGAATGAGACAGCTTCTATTTAGAGATAAAGATTATAGATAAACTTGATGGGATTATATGGAGGAAGGCTGAAATCCTTTAACTCCAACTCTAAGGCTCTGCACAGAGGTAGTCCATGTATGGCAGGAGGAACTTCTGTGCAGGCTACAAGAAAGATTTGCTGATGAAATTTGGGCATGTGACATGTTTCAGGAAAAACGAGAGACCTGGATTCATATTTCATTAAGGAACAGAAAAGTTTCCTTTGGTATACTTTAGGAATTGGAGGGTGGGAGAGGAAAGGAGGGAATTCTACCATTTAAATTTCTTATCTATTCTTACCTTAGACTCCACTACCTTTAAGCCCTAAAGGCAATTTTGCAGTGCCTTAATCGGTTTCTGTAAACCAGTAATTCCTAAGGAGGAGACAGAATCAAATTGCCCTGCCTCCCACCATCAGGATGTCTAACCCCATCACCCCTAAATAACCCTCCCTTCATTCTAAGTATTCTTCTCTGAAAAGGTAGCATTTTGAATACATTATTTGTTTCAGGGCAACACACCAGAAATCAAGAATTAAATTCTCAAAAGAAATATAAAAGAAACCTTTATAATATAGAAGTAGATGAACATCTCAGTTGTTTTATAGATTTGAAGTAAAAACTGTCAGCAATAGGCAAAAGATAGGAATGCTGAAACAGAAATGCTTGGTTTCAATCAGAGGGTGAATTGCATTTCTTTTGTCATTGACTTACTTATGATGCAATTGATAGAAGCTACTAATTGATGCTCCAGGTTTATAAAATAAGGCTGGTATCCTTCATTATTTCTCTTAGGGATACCCTGTGATTTAATTTCATATCTGAAACACTAAGTTAAGAAAAGACAAGAGGTTAACAAATTTTCTACTTCTGTCCACCAATTTAACTTCTGTTTCTTCATTTTTTGCTAATTCAGAGTAGGGAAAAGACTACAAATATTTATTATTAGAGTGAAGCAAATTGTGAGAGGTACTTCAACCTAATGTCTCTACTCCTTTCTATCTACTTGCAGCCTGTAAACTTGCTCTTTTTTCATTTGCACACCTAAGTAAAATGCCTGGAAATATCGCACTATCCACTAGCCTGGGTCTCTAAGGACATAATCTGTTTCACTTGATTCTGAGAAACAAAAAAGATGAAGGAAAGAAAAATATACCCATCAAAAGAGGAAGGCTGATGATTTTCATTTATGACTTAATATGAAAAGAATGAATAATTATAGGTGTGTTTTAACAGCAATAAGAGGGAAGAAGTTGGAATGTGACGGGCTTTGCAGAAAGAAGGGAATTTTTCTCTAAAATCCTTCAGATCCTAGATAGTGGTGAAATCAATCAAGCAGCTGAGAGGAGAATTGAAGCAGAAAGGACACTTTGCAGTGTAACAGTCTAAAGTTTTTTCTGGGGGCACATACAAATTGGTAAAATTTTTTACCATCTTCATCCCCATAAACTGCTCCTGCCCAGGAACAGTATGTTTTTGTGTTTTCAAGTCCTTAGACCAGTCCAGCACTCTACTCACACCAGCACCTGTCAGAAGTGACAGCATACTGTCACTTCTGAAGTATGTTACTGCGGTTACTTCTGCATCCTCAGCCTCTGATGCCCAGCAGGCTGCGAGATGAGGAGCTAAAGGACTTACTCTAGGCCTTAACAATCAAAGGCAGGAAAATCAATATCTATTTCCAAAAGATAGATCTAAGGATGCTGGAGTTCCTAAATACTCTCAGTTACTCTGAAATAAAGCAGTCTTGATGAAAGAGTCACAAAATCACCAGTAGTGGGACCGTGTCCTTATGCAGCTTCTAGAGGTCTGGGGCTCATAAAACAATAGAGAAATTATATTGGTGGCAAATGGAACTTTTAAAAACAAATTCTCTGACTTTTCCCAGAAAAAAAAAAAAAAAGAACAAAAATTCACATTGGAATACAGCAGTAAGGAAACTGCTGTCGTAAAATATGAGAAAAAAAAATCCACTAAGAATATATTCCAGCAAGGAAATACAGTTTTGATATAAGCTAGAGAGAATAAACTGACCACATGGGATCAAAAGAAATCTAACAATGATCTTAATAAACTGCTGGGCTTCCATACTTGTATTTCGTATTACATGCACTCCTTCTATTTTCAATTCCTCATACTTTATAAAAGGAATAGTTCAGTTCAGACACTCAGTCGTGTCCAACTCTTTGCGATCCCATGAACCACAGTATGCCAGCCCTCGCTGTCCGTCACCAACTTCCGGAGTCTACCCAAACTCACGACTATTGAGTTGATGATGACATACAACCATTTCATCCTCTGTCATCCCCTTCTCCTCCTGCCCTCAATCTTTCCCAGTATCAGGGTCTTTTGAAATGAGTCAGCTCTTCACATCAGATGGCCAAAGTATTGGAGTTTCAGCTTCAACATCAGCCCTTCCAGTGAACACTTAGGACTGATCTCCTTTAGGATGGACTGGTTGGATCTCCTTGCAGTCCAAGGGACTAGCAAGATTCTTCTCCAAAATTACAGTTCAAAAGCATCATTCTTTGGCATTCAGCCATCTTTATAGTCCAACTCTCACATCCATACATGACCACTGGAAAAACCATAGGCTTGACTAGATGAACCTTTGTTGACAAAGTAATGTGTNGGAACCTGATCGGCCCACAAACTAGCACGCACAAAGAGCGACTTAGCCCCTGTCACAGAACGGCGCTTTCTCTGCACTGAGGGACTCCCGGGGCTCTGGGCCAGAGCTGATGGCCTCTGCAGTCAGCGCATGGGCCCACAGAAGACACATGCTATTCCCTGAGAGAACACATAAATGAGTAAATATAAGAATAACAGGACAATGGAAGAGTTGCAGAAAACTGGCTGTGCCTCCTGAGGCTGGTGAGTTGGGGGAAACCAGGGAAGAGTCCATACTGGTGGTTCTTAAGTTTTCCTACTCCTGGACCTGAAAGTCAGGGAAGGACTATGATCAGGGAAGGATGGGGAGGCTTCCTTGGCCCCACAGGGGAGACTGGTGGTGACTCTGTAGCCCTGCTAGCTGAGTCCAGAGCTGGCTCAGGGGAAAGTGGGGGTCTCGGGGTGTTTTTCATCCCATCTAACTCATCTGATTTAGAGAAGCACCTCCAGAAACCACTAGAGACTTTACCAATCTGAAGAGTACTTCCTTCAACCCAAGCTCTGGTGGTCACATTACCATATAACTTAAAGTCTCCGTTGGATACCGAGGAGAAAAATACCAATTTATTGATGACATTTTGGGATTTTTCAAATAAAGATAAAAATAAGAAACAGTGAAGGGCTTGGGGCACAAAGACACCACTCAATTGAGTATATATTGGTTTTGAAAGGAACTTCAAAAATCAGAGAAGCAGAAATAAACTCAGTTATCATGAGATGCTTGTTAGGCACTCCAAAGGCCTTTCTGACTAGAACGCATCCTGGGTAATGGATTCCATGACTCAGTGGACATCAGACCAGCCATGGCTTTTCCAGATGGATATGTTTGTAGGGATACACCTTGATCTCTGGTGGACTCTTCCAGGCCATAAGAAGACAAAGAGAAAAAAGAAAGGTAACCTAAGGGAACAAAGCACCCAGTTTTTAACCTGGGATACAGTTGATTCTCATATTGCTGTCATCCTTGGGGCTCTATGCTACACAGCTAGGGTGAGCTTTCCCATCACAGATTTGCAGCAATGCTGGCCTTTGGACACAGGGTCGGGCAGCAATATACTTTTCAAAATTCCATGTGGTGGTATCAGCTGGCACAGCTGAAAGGTTTTGTCCTCATTGTTGTTTTAGTATTGTCACTATAAAGAAACATGTAACAGTAACAGACTAAATAGATATATTTTAAAGGAACTAATTCTGATTGAGTGGTGCTTCATTTATATTTCATTTAAAGCCTTCAAAATACCACCCTCCTCTCACCACAAGCTCTACTGTTACCTTCTGTTTACAGTGAGGACTGAAACGTCTCACAAGCCTGCAGCAGAGCCTGGACCAGAGCAGAATCTGGCCCCGGAGTCCATACTGATGGTCACATGACACAACCAATTAAACATTTCTTAATACACTCTCAGAAGATTCAAGGAAAGGACTCAGGATGTCCCTGGTGATACAGCAAATATGAATCCACCTGCCAAGGCAGGAAACACAGGTCCAGGACAGGATCCCCGGTCTGGGAAGATTCCACGTGCCTCAGAACAACTAAGCCTGAGAAGCATGACTACTGAGCCCTCGTGTTCTAGAGCCCTTGAGCCCCAAATACAGAAGCCACTGCAGTGAGAAGCCTCTACGAAGTGTAGTCCTAGCTCACTGCAACCAGAGAAAGTCTGCACGCAGCAACAGAAGACCCAGCGCCATCACAAATAAGTAAATAAACAATAAAATTGCTGGGGCTTTCCTAGTGGCTCAGTGGTAATCTGTCTGCCAGTGCAGGAGACACTGGTTTGATCCCTGATCTGGGAAGATCCCACATGCTGCCGGGCAACTAAGCCCACGTGCCGCAACTGTTGAGCCTGTGCTCCAGAGTCCAGGAGCTGCAATTATTGAGCCCACATGCTCAACTACTGAAGCTCAAGCACTCTATAGCCCGTGTTCTTCAAGAGTAGCCCCACGAAGAGAAACCCACGCACCAAAACTAGTGAGTAGCCCCTGCTTGCTGCACCTAGAGAAACACTGGCTCAGCAACAAAGACCCAGCACAGCCGAAAGTAAAATCTATAAATAAAATTATAAAACAATAAATTTTAAAAAGACTATGTATCAAATAAATTATAAAACTGTTATTAAAAAAAAAAGGACCCACCAAATTATAATTTCCTCTAGTTAACACTTCCCTAATGAAACTGAAGGTCCAGCTTCCTGAGAATAAGGTAGCTGTGTGCAGTGCTTCCTGGAAGTGCTGTGTCGGGTCCCTGAAACCTGTGTTAGCAACATGAAGGGGCCAGGACAACAAGCACCTCTCCCCCTGCTCTCTGCAGGGCCTCTGTATATCAATGCTCGAAGGGAAAAATCTGATTTTCAGACTTGCCAGTTTTCTGCAATTAAATCAACAAATCTCTAAAGGCATATTGCAGGGCTGTTTCTCATAAAGCTCTGAAAGGCTAAATCATTTCTAAAAGATAATTCTCTAACATCTTGAAAGCAGCCTCAGTATGCTAACTCACTAACAAATTACAAAAGACCCGTTATAACTTTGCATTCTGCACCATTTAATGTGTATGAAATCTAATGAGGCTACTTCTTTCCACTTATGAATCCCTTTACAAGTGAAAAGAAAAGCATCCTAAGAGGAAGTATGAACAATATATAAGTTGGATACCAATCCAGGTCAAATTTGATAAAACTGAAATCTTAGATAGAAATAAATAAAATGCCTATTATGACCATATTTTTTTTTTTGCAAACATACACAGCCACACACGCACACAAACACAGACACCATTTATCCCCTCTAATTAAAAAAGTGTTTTCAATGCAAATTGTCTAAAATAGGCAAGAGATCTTCAGAGTTAAACTTTCCTCTAGTCGAACTTAGAATGTCTATGGCTATGCTGTTTATCTAAATCCTGATCTACATTCTTTCCAGAGCTGTTTAGATTTTTGTTAATTAGGTCCATTAACTTATGTGGCAAAACAGTTTCACAGTAAGACCATAGCCTTTTCTTAATGCTGTGAGATACAGATTTAAAATAAACCCATATAGGGCCAGAAAATGTTTTTACTCTTTTTCTTTATAGCCCCGACAAGTTCGAACTTGCCTTGAATTTTCCATGGGGATAAGGTGTGAGTAAGATTTCCACACTTGCAGGTGCACATTTGTTATGATGTCCCTCAAGACATTTTCTTTTCTTGGAATTCAAATATTATTTCTAGAGTTTCTGAGAGCTTAGGTTTGAGTATTTGTCTAATTCCTCCTAATGATAAGTATGTATGATAAATTTTAAAAGATATTTAGTCTAAAATGGACTTTAAGAGCTATCTTTAAAATATTTTCAAACTCTTGTAAAATGCTAAAAGGTGAAGAATATAAGTAACAAATTCAATGATCAGAAACAGTAAATTTTTTTTTTTTTTTTGCTTATAAGCCTCAAAAAAGTGTCTTAAGTAACGAAAATTCTTATTGGGGAAAAAAATGTAATAGCAGCTAGCATGCATAGAGTGTATCTATGATTATTCTAAGTGCTTTCTGCTAAGTATTAGCTAAGTTTCCATTTTTCAGCTGAGGAAACTGAGCACAAAGAACTGGAGCAACTACATATGATCATGCAGCTAACAGTTGAACTTGCTACTGAATAAAAAGAATCTAAATCTAGAAGACAGGCATTTAACTACCCCTGACACTGTCTTTGAACATAGATTTAAATACTAAGAAATCCTCTGGATCTTAGGCTAGTGAGTTTAAAAAATTTTTTTAATCAAAATAACTAGTTATAAAGGAAAGGAAATGGCTTATTTCAGCGAGATAAAGGGCAAGGGGCAGCAGGGGGACACCTAAGCTTCAACTCTAACAAATCGGGAGTTCAGGAGAGTGTTTCAGGTAGGACTTAGCGCATTTCTTGTGTGTCTTTGTAATGTCTTCTTCCTTGTGGCCTGTGGTGATTTTCCATCTCCAGGTGCAGAGACAAGCCCAGAGCCCCTGCACTCTTAACAAAGAGAGTAAGTGCTGAGCAAGTCTGTTTGAAACATATGTCTTTTTGAAAGTTTAATGGAGGCTTTTTCCCCATTCTCCTTGTTGCTCTTTAGGAAACAGCCTGCATACTTTCAGGGACGTCGGCCTTACCTTGTTCTCCTAGAAGAGGCAAGCGCTCCATGTTCCTAAGGAAAAAATGATCACTTTGATCATGCTGCCTGTATGTCAGACTCGCTTCATGAACAATACACTTATTTTAAAAGTTTGTTCTCACTAAAGAAAACCAAGTGTATGACAGAGTTTGGAGGAAAGGCACTTGTTGTACATCTTTAACAACAATGTTCCTGAAACCTGTCAGAAGTGACCCAACAGTATTATCTTGAAATATATGGTCATCCTCAACCGATAAAACACCTTGAAGCATGTTCTTTAGGTCCATAACCAACCTCAGTAATAATCTATTTTCAGTTACAAGTAAAGACAGCTTCAACTCAATGTTCTAATAAACAAATGGATTAACAACTGGGAGCTAATTGTCACAGTGGGACAGTGTGAAAGGTTTGTCACCATGGCCTTTATTGTCCCAATTAATTTTCATATTGCAGCAAAATATAACCTTGGGAGCCCAATAGAATTTTAAAAAATCACTTTGTACTCACATGTAGAATTTATGTGTTTTAAATAAATTTTGGTATTTTAAGTTTTTTCAGTCTCTTCAAAACAACCAGTCAAACCTCCTTGCTATTAATATCTTGGGTGAAGCCATAAAAATAGCATTTTCAAAGAATAAATGCACCCTATTCATGGGCAAAGTACTTTCAATATTTTATAGATTTATACTTTAAGATTCATATCACAAATCTTTAAAAATCTGTATTTGTTTAAAACCAGAATACACTGAGAGACAAACAAAAATAACATTAAAATAGAAGTAGACTAGCAAAATAAACATTCCTGTTAAGAGGAAGCTCTTATAAAAGCATGCTGCTGCTGCTGCTGCTGCTAAGTCACTTCAGTCGTGTCCAACTCTGTGCGACCCCATAGACGGCAGCCCACCAGGCTCCCCCATCTCTGGGATTCTCCAGGCAAGAACACTGGCGTGGGTTGCCATTTCCTTCTCCAATGCATGAAAGTGAAAAGTGAAAGTAAAGTCGCTCAGTCGTGTCCGACTCTCAGCAACCCCATGGACTGCAGCCTTCTAGGCTCCTCCATCCATGGGATTTTCCAGGCAAGAGTACTGGAGTGGGGTGCCATTGCTTTCTCCGATAAAAGCATGCTAATAAAGCCAAATAACACTCAGAGCACATTACTAACAGCAAGTTAAAATAGTGCTGAGATTTGGGGAAGTAATTAGCGCCCAAAATGTACCATGAGGGGCTACCTGGGTGACTTTTCTTTTTCTTTTAAAGGAAAACAACAAAGGTTCAGTCTTGGATAATTAAATATACAGAGGATTCAAAATTCATTTACTTGACACGAACAAAGGTTCAGTAATTATCTTTCCAGTAGCTGGGGGGAATTGGGCAGTGTGGTTTTGACTGGGGCTCTTTGCCTCATGTAACTTTCTTCACAATTATTACTATTTGGATATTAGACTCTTTCTGAGGAGTGTGAACTGCCATCCTCAAAACAACTGGATAAGCAGGTAGGAGAAAACTTGTGAGACACAGCTGTCACATCGCTTGATTTTTCTTCACCATCCCTCCCTGAGAGGGAATAATGAAAAGAACATTTCCCTAACAAAATTTTTGGCATGGGCATACTGAAAAGATAATTGGCGGCTTCACATAAATCAGTTTGGCTGAGCTTAGTAAAATTAAGCCAAATAAAAATTACCCCCCAAATGGATTAAATTCAGTTAAATCACCGGAGGACCCTTGTGTCTATTTTTGATGTGTACAGAACTGAACACTCTTAGAGCCGATATCAAAGGCATCTGATCAAGAGGCTGCTCTGCCACATACAAGCTAGGGCTCAGAGTGTCATGAATGAGAGCACACGTTTTGGACAGTGGCAGAGCTGGGTCTGTTTTCTGGTAGGATCACTTGGTACTTTGAATGAATCTATCTCTAAACATCAGTTTTCTCATTCCCAAAATGTAGATGATAATACACATCTCCTACATTTCTTGGGAGAACCAACTGAAATAAGATAAAGAGACAGTATAGAACTTGATACACATAATCCAACAGCAACTGCTTGCAACAATAACAATCATTATTATTAACCTCATACAAGAAACCCATTAGAATAAAACGCTGATATGATGGAGCTGTCTGGAAGCAGACTGTTGTAGCATAAAGAACTTGGGATTTAGATTCAGAAAATTAAAGACAGAACCCCAGCTCTGCTGCTAGGTAACTGAGGGACTTGGGAAAATTACATTATTACATTTCAAATAATGTCAGTTTGAAAGTGCCCAGTATTTAGAGCTTTCCCAATAGCTCAGTGGGTAAAGAATCCACCTGCAATACAGGAGACATGGGTTTGATCCCTAAGTTGGGAAGAATCCCTGGAGAAGGAAATGGCAACCCATTCCAAGAATTCTTGCCTGAAAAATGTTCCAGACAGGGGAGCATGGTGGGCCACACTCCAGAGTCACAAAGAGTCAGACGTGACTGAGCAACTAAGCATAGTAACAAATATCAGCAGAAGCTCAATCTTTCTGTAGAGCTCCAATTATGAGATTCTCTTTTAGGAGATAGATATGACACAGACAAATTAGGTCAGCAGCAAGTTCTAGATCTGTAACTAGCATGAATTTGGCAAAAACTGGTCTCTCAGATGTCAGTGTTACAAATGATTTTTAAAAGGCAAGAAATCACTTTCCTCTTAATGCCAGCTCACCATTCCCTGTAAATTTGATATGCTCCCCTTACAGTGTGAAAAGTTGTAACATCACCATTTGATATTTGTGTCCACATCATTTGACAGAAGCAAAGTCTTAAGCCTATAAATAAGGTTACCATGGAATAACTGATAATTGGACATGTTTAAATGTTTTTAAATTCCCATAAATAAAGCATCTGTGTACACTGTCAAACTAGGGGCAGGTTTTATAGACAGATGTCTTACATGCATACACTCAACTTATAGTGAATATGAAGAAATAAGTTCAGCTGAAATTCTTTCAGTTGAGTTTTAAATGTCATGCTGCTGCTGCTGCTAAGTCACTTCAGTTGTGTCTGACTCTGTGCGACCGAATAGACAGCAGCCCACCAGGCTCCTCCATCCATGCGATTTTCCAGGCAAGAGTACTAGAGTGGAGTGCCATTGCCTTCTCCGTTTAAGTGTCATAAGAAATCCAAAAAAGTTAGAATATGCACATAATTCCCTTTTCAAGAAATTTGGTATTTAGGAGATTATGCATGATTCATGAATGTGATATCACAAAGAACAAAAGAAGAAATAGGTTGACTTCAAGTATGAGAACTTAAATGGTTTTCTCGTCTGATGAAACAGACTTAAAATATTAGCAGAGGGGGTATAAATTAAACCTGAAGCAAATAATAGTTCTATCATGAAAAACTTAATTGAACCTAGGAGCTAAAAGAGTTTTTTCATATATAAGGTTGCTGCTGCTACTGCTGCTGCTAAGTTGCTTCAGTCATGTCCGACTCTATGTGACCACATAGACAGCAGCCCACCAGGCTCCCCCATCCCTGGGATTCTCCAGGCAAGAATACTGGAGTGGGGTGCCATTTCCTTCTCCAGTGCATGAAAGTGAAAAGTGAAAGTGAAGCCACTCAGTCGTGTCCGACTCTCAGCGACCCCATGGACTGCAGCCCACCAGGCTCCTCCATCCATGGGATTTTCAAGGCAAGAGTACTGGAGTAGGGTGCCATCGCCTTCTCCATATATAAGGTTAGAGTAAACTAATTAAGATATTTTCCTTGAACCAAAACCTCACATGTATAATTCTTAGCCCTATTCAGAGTCAAAAGAAATAGGGTAGACTTTCACCATTAAATTAAATGAAACTACGTCAAAAGCACAAGGGAGGGAGAATTCAGGATGGAACCTGAGCTATCTTCTTCTTGACTCAGCTATGGTTGTAATATTTATGATCTAAAGGAGCCAAGATTCAGCCTTCATTATAGATGCTGCCACAGAGCCTGCTAATTTAGGTAAAATGTAATTTGCAAGCTAGTTGCCTCAATAAAGTTCATAGACTTTTCACTATCCCTTTCTGACTCTTCATTCTTACAACACCCAAGTGAAACAAAGCCATGTCAAAGGTTAATCAGATGCTTCCTGAGGACTTGCAAGGGTAAAGTCATTCAAGAGAGACAAAGAAACTCATACAGAAGAAGAAGGCACCTAGTCTATGAAGGTGACACTGGGTCTTCAAGTCCTTTGCTTATAATTTATCTGGGGAGATAGGATGAAAACACAGAATAATTAGTGCTATGAAAAGTGCCTGATACCTAAATGGTCTTTAATTAATGCTCACTAATGAATGAAAAAAGAATGACTGAGTGAATGAATATATGAAAGTACTGCTGCTACTGCTGCTGCTGCTAAGTCGCTTCAGTCGTGTCCGACTCTGTGTGACCCCATAGATGCCAGCCCACAATAAATGATAAATTTCAGGGGACTAGGCCATGCCAGGGGACTGGAGAGAACAAGAGAACATTACTGAAAAGGTGGAATTTGGCTAAGATTTTAAGGACAGGTTTTAGGCATGTATATGTGAATATATATATATCTGTATATATATTCATATTTATATTTACTGTATTAACTGGTTTTGGGGCTTCCCTGGTGGCTCAGATGGTAAAGAATCTGCCTGCAATGTGGCAAACCTGGGTTTGATCCCTGGGTTGGGGAGATTCCTGGAGAAGGGAACGGCTACCCACTCCAGTATTCTGGCCTGCAGAGTTCCATGGACAGAGGAGTCTAGCAGGCTATATTCCATGGAGTGGTAAAGAGTCAGACACAACTGAGAGACTTTCACTTCATATTCATTGGCTTTTATCAGGTAAAAATAAACTTATACTGAGTCGTAATGTATACAAGGAATTCATTTATCAAGATAAAGAAAAATAAAACAACAAAACTTTAACTGTAAAATCATATTATTCTTAGATAGCTAATGGTTGATTCTGGATAAATGCCCTCAAAATGAAGATAAGAATTATGCTTCTGATATTTTCACCTACTGCCAGATATGAATGATAATATTTATTTTCCATTGTCACTAAGGTACCGACAGAACTAATATTAAAGTATCTACTGATTACAAAATGCAAAACAGTGATAACAACTCTCGATATGACCCTTCACAAATTCACTAAACTCTGAAGAAGTTTCTTTGGTAGAAAAACCAACACTACTTCAATTACCTTCCAAGAGATCTCTGCTTTTTGCAATTCTCTTATTGCACTGCTGCTACTGTTGTACATGTTTGCCATGACCAATGTACTAATCACTGTGAAAGCCTAGTTTCTTATCATTTTCAAGCCTGTAGAACCTGCTAATAATTTTTTGCTATCAACTAGTTTGATGGTTCCTGCACTGAGGAATGAAAGCTATCTCTTCCTCCATCCCCATCTACTTGCATGCATATTTTAAGGACCAGTGGGACCTCTGAATATATTTTAAGTGTCTGGGTAATGATAAAGAACAATTTGCAAGGCAAATGCATTTATCAGCCTGATCTCTTGACCTAAGGTTTTGAAGATGTTTGCTGAGAACTTCGGGCATAAACACTGGTCTTTGGATCTCTACTGTCTTCAAAATTCTAGTTGTGTTATTTTCTTTGGCTTGGGAAAAGCAGCAGCTTAAAAGATTCATAAGATAAATATGAAAAAATAGCATAAATGAAGATATGCTGGCATGAAAATAATTCATTCAACAACAGGATTAGTAAAAATGAGCAAAAAAATTCTAACCATTAATAACCAGAAAAGTAGCAGAAGCTTAAGATTTTGTCCTCTCCTAGTCAAAAAATAGGAATCTTAATCAAAAGTTTGGAATTATAGAGGANAACTCTTGAGAGTCCCTTGGACTGCAAGGAGATCCAACCAGTCCATCCTAAAGGACATCAGTCCCGGGTGTTCCCTGGAAGGACTGATGTCAAGCTGAAACTCCAATACTTTGGCCACCTGATGTGAAGAGCTGACTCATCTGAAAAGACCCTGATGCTGGGAAAGATTTAAGGTAGGAGAGAAGGGGACAACAGAGGATGAGATGGTTAGATGGCATCACTGACTCAATAGATATGAGTTTGAGTAAACTCTGGGAGTTGGTGATGGACAGGGAGGCCTGTTGTGCTGTGGTCCATGGGGTCGCAAAGAGTCAGACACGAATGAGCAACTGAACTGAACTGACTGATATCTTCTTTTATGAAGTCTTACTTAAAAAAAAAATTGATTTAGTTGTTTTCTGTTACTGAATTGTAGGGTTCCTTTGCACACCCTAGATGGAAATCTGTTGTCAGGTAGATGCTTTGCCAATATTTTCCCCTAATCTATATCTTGCTTATGTCTTTGATGAGAAGTTTGAAATTTTAAGGAAATCCAAATTATCAAATTTTCTTTTGTGATTTCACTTTCTGTGACCTAAGAAACATTTGCCTATCCTCAAGTCCCAAAGGCATCCTTCTGTATTTTCCTCTAAAAGCTTTCTGATTTTATCTTTGATTTATCACAGGTTATGTTAAAAGTACATGGACAAATATTTTTAAAATTTAGTTGTACTGCTTTAAAAAATTTATATGGTTTTCATTTTATGACAACTTGTACTTGTTTTCCATTTAGAGTCAACATTTTTTTTCTCTCTTATGGTCANTTTAGAGATGTGTATAAGAGACAGGTTCTGCAACGTGGAGGGCGCCTTCGAGAGCAAGACGCTGGATTTCGATGCCCTGAGCGTGGGGCAGCGCGGCGCGAAGACTCCCCGGAGCAGCCAGGGCAGCGTCCGAGGCTCGGGGAGCCGACCTGGCGCCGAGGGGGATACCCCGCACCGGGGCCAAGGCCGGGAGGAGAGCCGGGAGCCCGCGCCCGCGTCGCCCGCGCCCGCTGGGGTGGAGATCCGGAGCGCCACCGGCAAGGAGGTTTTGCAAAACCTCGGCCCCAAGGACAAGGTAAGGGGGCCCGGGTTTCCTCTCCGCCTCTCCTCGCTCCCTTTTCAGCCCCGGGGCGCCTTGGCCCGGGCACAACTTTCTCTCGTTCACTTTGTGAGGGGGGATGGAGGACTAAGGGGAGGAAAAGGGCACCCTCCGCCGAGTGCATCGAGACCTTCCAGCCTGAATCTGGATTATTCACCGGTGTCCCCACTGTAGCATCTTTGTGCGCGCGGGACACGGGGTGCGNTGATGATGAGTGATGTTGAACATCTTTTCATGTGTTTGTTAGCCATCCGTATGTCTTCTTTGGAGAAACGACTATTTAGTTCTTTGGCCCATTTTTTGATTGGGTCAGTTATTTTTCTGGAATTGAGCTGCATAAATTGCTTGTATAGTTTTGAGATTAGTTGTTAATCTTAATCTGAAAATAAAGCTCGAGAAATGTTGCAGATGTTGATTTATTAGGAACTATTTTTATTCAATAAAAGGATCATCTTCATCAATACAACTATACTCTTATTCATTTGAAATTCAATTAGTCACTTTTAAATTGTGGTATGTTTAGGATAAAGTATATCTGGGAGTTTGATCCAAGACCTTCTGCTGCCATCAATACACCAGGGGTGAACATTTCTCTGAAGTTCTGGAAGAGCCAAGAAAAATAAAATGGCATCCCATAGGATTAACTGCAAGGTTATTACCATTGGCCTCACTTTGTGCCTTTTTTTTATATATGACCATAAAAATGTCAACGCAATGTCTTCTCAGCCCTGGCAAGAAAAGATCACCTCTCTTTTTCTGTCTCTTTCTCTACTTCTCACTCTCTTCTCTCACAATCAAAGATTAGAAGAGCTTTTGAGATAGAATGAACCTGAATGAAAATTAAAGTTAATAATGTTGGTAGTTAATTAAGACATGGACCAAAGATCATGGACTTCTGCTTTCTCTCTTTTTAAATACCTACTCTTCTCTCTTAATATTTGATCATTTGCTTTGGTATGATGATGTTTCAGATATCTGTGCCTTGGTACCCCGCTTATTATTACCTTCAGAGACATTAAGTAGTTCAAATGAATACATAATGTAAATGGTAGGGACTTCTGAAGAACAAAACCTGTAAATGTTCCAATGTACACATTTGTGAAAGAAAGTGCAGGATATATGGTGTGTCTTTTTAGATCACTTTAAGACAAAGAGCTACATTTTGTAAATTAAATGCAAAAGATGAGGAGCATGCAATTATTTTTAAGAGAGTTCAGGAATGACATGCAATGACAAAATAAGAAAAACAAACAAAAGGGTGTCACCCTTCTATTCCAAGTGTAAGTATCGATTCTAGATCCTAAAAATGCAATGGAACATACAAACACAGACGCATACTTTTCTCCACGTTTTAAAGACAAGAACATAACAGCACAAAATTCCAGGTATATTCCAGGCAAAGATTAAAGCAAAGGAAAATGAATTTAGAGGGGGGCATCCATCGTCTACATACTTGGTGCAGAACACCCTACAAATTGGCTATTAGACCTGCCCTCATCTCTCTACAGATGCAGCCACAGCTGGACCAGATCTATAATATAATAGGGGGATGAGGTGTCTTTGGATAAGGGTCAGCATCTTAATTCCTGTTGAAAGAAATATTGCTGATAGAAATATTGACTGCTAAATTACTCTGAAGCAAGAACGCATTCTTCTTTTCTCTATCACTCTAACTTCTGATATAGTAAGCCACAGTCTCCTACATTTTTTTTTTCTCCAATTGCTATCTGCAGGGAGGCTGCACTCTTTCTATTGTATTATTGCTAGGAAGCTTCTTTGCATCTTTGTCCGCATGGCAAAAGACAAGGAGAACTAGGTGACAAAAGTCCTGAAAGGAAGCTTGTGTTTTTCTGCCATAAAATACAACCACACCTAATTAAAAATAGTCAAAGTATAATAATTGTTTGTCTTTATTACTGAGCAACTGTATTTTGAATGGATGAATCCCTTTCCACTTATCTTGGGTCAGTTTACCCATCTCTAATTTACTCTATCCAGACTCCGAAAATCCAGCTTTATTTCTCTTTTTTAACATGAGGCAGTCTAGATGACATGCGAAGAATAAAATTCTTTCCATGCAACAACATTCGGCTGACAGATGACCATATGACACCCTTCAAACAGTACAATATGTCACTATCAGAACACGACTGCTGGGAAGTGTATATTCAAGGTAATATTTAATGTTCAAGTCAAAACATAATGGAATTATACCAGCACTTAGTATGAACACACATAAAGAGAGGAAACAACATGCCTCACTTAAAAATTATGTGTTTGGGTTACAAAAAGGAGAAAAATTGTTATATTTTACAAACAGGAGCCAGCGAATCATGTCTTAGCTCTAAAATGAAATGCAAAACAAATATAAAGCTTGTTTTTTTCCCTAGGATGAAGAAAAATGATCAAGTTAACCTCTTTGCTTCCTCTTAATGTCACACTAAAATTTATTCCATAAAATTAAGTTTGCAGCAGCCCCTGCTAACATCACTGCAGCCCTACTCGATTCAAGGGCTGCAGCGGTGCCATTCCGTAAACGACAATGTGAAGGAAGAACAGACCTGAGGTGCTCAGTTATTTCACTTTTGAGGGTGAACTTAGAATTTAATATGAATTGCCTTTTCTAATAATGCACGGATTTTGAGGGTGACAAGGAAAGCCAGGGAATTACCCTTGTTGCATTCTCATGGCAGGTTCCACCTGTCCTGTGGTTAAGCTGGTTTCAAAGGTTTCTTGAGAGAAGTAACTTGGTCATTACTAAAAGTATATGTATAATTTCTAAAGTAAAGTACCTATGGTGGAGAAGGAAATGGCAACCCAGTCCAATGTTCTTGCCTGGAGAATCCCAGGGACAGAGGAGCCTGGTAGGCTGCTGTCTCTGGGGTCACACAGAGTTGGACACAACTGAAGTGACTTAGCAGCAGCAGCAGCAGCAGCAAGTACCTATGGTAGAATGTTTCATGACATTTGCTCTAGATGACTAATATTTTTATATTCCAAATGAATTAACAATGATCCCTCACTTTGCTTTAAAAGTGTTATCATTCTTTACCTCCTTATACAGTCTTGCCAGGGACTTTACTGGTGGTTCAGACGGTAAAGCATCTGTCTATGATGCTGGAGACCCGGGTTCGAACCCTGGGTCGGGAAGATCCCCTGGAGAAGGAAATGGCAATCCACTCCAGTACTACTGCCTGGAAAATCCCATGGACAGAGGAGCTTGGTAGGTTACAGTCCATGGGATCGCAAGAGTTGGACATGACTGAGCAACTTCAACTTCACTACAGTCTTGCCAAGAGTGTGTTCTATATCTTGACCAAGACACCTGCCTTTTTAAAGACAGAATACTCTGCAGTGTCTTGCAAGATTTTTCCTTTCATAAGCTCTGTGAAGCTTAAGTGTCTACTGCATAAGCAGGGGTGATATACACCATAAAGGTGAGATCCAAGAATGATGAAGATGAAAACAGTAATAAAGGCACCAGGTTTTAAGCCCTTACTATTTGCCAGGCATTGCACAAAGGGATTGTCGTGGATTATATTATTTAATTCTCACAGCATCCTGTGAAATGGATATGATGAAAATCTGTCTTAAAATGTGAGATCTCAGAAGGGGGGTGGGAGGGAGGTTCAGGATGAGGGGGGAGACACATGTATGTCTGTGGCCAGTTCATGTTGATGTATGGCAAAAACCATCACAATATTGTAAAGTAATTATCCTCCAATTAAACTTAATTTTTAAAAGTTTTTTTAAAAAGTGAGATCTCCTCGTAAGTACTACACAGAGCACAGTCTTCCTAACAGGTTCTCTGGGTTCAAACTTGAGCTCTATCATTTGCTATTTCTATGTTAGAAAGGGTTAGTTAACTTTTCTAAACTTCAGTTTCCCAGTCTGTAAAGTGCAATAAGATGATTTTTTTTCTTTTCTGAAACATCTCCCAACTCTGTCTCTACTGTAATGTCACCATCACCCCCCAGTTCAGGCACATCACCTTTGCCTGAGACTGTCCTGACCGCTGTTGGTTGTTCCCCCTGCCTGAATGCTCTTTTTCCTCTCCTATTTACTCCCAGGGAGATCCCAACTAAGCCTTCAGGTTTAATTTTTTTCATGGCTCTCCACTGCCTTCAGGGTAAAGTCAACCCCTAAGTACTGGCATTTGATTTCAACCTGACCTTTGATCTAGACTTCCCGCCTGACCCTCTTTTACCTGCCATGCTGAAGTTACTACCTGAATGCCCCTCTCCCTTATGCATATGCTCCTTGAAGGAGGGAAATGTCTTACTCAATATCCCCAGGACACAGCTCTCAAGTAGCACAAACAAGCATTCAATAAGTGCTTTTCTGAAAAAACAAAACAAACAAAAAAAAACATGCACGCCAATGTTCACTGCAGCCAAGACATGGAAACAACTCAAGTGTCCATCAACAGGGGAATGGAAAAAGAAGATGTGGTACATATATACAATGGAGTATTACTCAGTCATGAAAAGAACAAAATAATGCCATCTGCAGCAATATAGATGGACCCAGAGATTATCAGACTAAGTCAGAGAAAGAGATGTATCATATGACATTGCTTATATGTGGAATCTAAAAACGAAAAAAAGGGTACAAATGAACTTATCTACAAAACAGAAATAAAATTATAGATATAGAAAACAAACTACCCCTGCTTACCAGAGGGAGGGGGGAAACAGAAGCTTGGGATTGAGCTATACACACTATTATATATAAAATACATAACTAATAAGGACTTACTGTATAGGACAGGAAAGTCTACTCAATACTCCGTAATGGCCTATATGGGAAAAGGATCTATAAAAGAGTGTGTATATGTATATGAACGGTGTATGTGTATGTATATGTGTTTATTGGTTCAGTTGCTCAGTCGTGTCTGACTTTTTTGTGGGCCCCACAGACTGTAGTCCCCCAGGCTCCTCTGTCCATGGACAAGGAGCAAGAATACTGGAGCAGGTTGCCATTTCTTATTCCAGGGAATCTTCCCGAACCAGGGATCAAACCCTCATCTCTTGGTCTCCTACACTGGCAGGCACCACGTGTGAAGCCCATGTATATGTATAACTGATTCATTTTGCTGCATACCTGAAACTAATACAACACTGTAAATCAACTACATTCCAATTAAAATAAAATAAAAATAAAGAAAAAAAAAGAGTAGATGCCAACACTAACTCTTCCATAATCCTCAGGCCGTATCCCCCCCCCAGAACTACTTCTTAACATCTTTGCAAAGCCCTGAACTTCTGGTCATGCCATTTTTTCCACTTGGGGTGTCTTTCTGTCCTTTTCTACTTGGTAGAACCACACTCACCCATCAAGCCCTGCTCAAGGATCCCACTGTCTGTGGCATCTTCTCTGATTCTCAGTAGAGAACTCAATCTTATCCTTCAAGGTTTCCTTTACTCTGAGTTTTCCCTGACTTTATTTCGATATTTACTTCCTTAGCCTGACTGGCAAAGTTCATAAGAACAAGGACCATAATTACTCCTTGGTATTTGCGATCTCTAATTGCAGGGTCTAGCACTCAATAAATAATTACATAAATGCCCACATGATGGATTAGCATGCAGATGAGTGACGAACAAATTGTTATTTCATTGAAAGGCACTTGTGATGTGGAACCTACCACTACACAATCCTTTATTCTGGGAAGTTTGGGGGATCACCTGGCATCATCTCTTCCCTTAGCTCTTCCCCTCTTGTCCTTCCCTCTCCTTGGACTTAGGGATGAGTGCAGGGAGCCCCCAGACAACTACAATTCTGCCTCTGGATGCCTGAGTTGGACTTAGTTTGCTGGCCTCTTGATATACTTGGTATGTGTGACAGCCTGGGCAAATCTCCCCACCATTACCAATCATTTAGGGCAGAAAAATGGACAATCTAATACTGTGACTGGACAGGAGTGCAGAGGTTCTCCCTGGGTCAATTCCAGACCTCTGAATTTTGCCAGCATTAGGGGTAAAGTTGGAGGAGAGAATGTATTGAGCTTTACTTGGGCCAAGTACTAACATAAACACTCAACCCCAATAGCAGGCTACATTTGTGGACGCTAGGCTAGGCGTTCTCCACAGGGACAGGATATTCTAGGGCATTAGCTAGTGAGATAGCTAAAACTTACCATTATTCACCTGATGATTACCATTATTCATAGACTAAATTCTGGGCAGGAAAAGTATATATATATATATATATACATATATATATATATATGTGAAACTCTGAGTTACAGCAAGTTAAAAATTATGAGGCCACTGCCCCTTTCCTAACTTGAGAGGCAAGCCATTTGAAGTCCAGGTCCCTTGTTGGTTTCTCCTCAACATAAACGCTTACAAGTTAAGATCAAGGGGCCAGACTAAATCAACCCTGGCAGCACACAACAAGAATACTACAGATGTGACCACAGTCAAGACCAAGACTGACAACACGCATTTAAGAATGATCTTGAATGCCATTAATGCTAAGAGTGCATACTTCCCTCACTAGATCATCTAGTTGCAAAAGAGAAGTTAGAATACATCGTTATGAACAGCAGGTGCCAATGTCCAAGTGATTCCATCAATGTCAGTTACTGTTATGCATTGTTTTCCAAAGCCTGTGAACTTCTACAGGCAAGCTTAGTAAATGTTTTCACAACTCAACTGGAAAGCAATTATAATAAAATAAACAATGCAATTTAACAAATGTCACCAAAACTGTTGATAAATAAGTTTCCAATACAGAGAAAAATAAAGAACAAATCATTCTTTTCTCTTACACCTAACCAGTTACCCACCAGGAATTGATGATTTCAGTAAAGATAGAAAGTTCTATAAAAAAATGTTTGGAATTGCAAGTAGATATATAAATTGGCCCCAAGTGCAAACACTTGCCCATTGGTTATTCCTGTTCAAGATACTGCCTTGAGATAATAAGAAGAGATAAACCTTCTGATAAACCCTTCTCTTTTCAAGAAGGGTTCCGGGGGAATGAAAGAGATGATAAGATGAATTTTTGATGTTCAGTCACTCAGCTTCCTATTGGGGCGATTATGATGAAATAAGAAATGTGCTTATTGAAAGGCAGATACTCAAATTTTATGGACTAAGCCTCTCTCTTTTTTCACCTTAAAGAGGAAACAAATTGGTTATGGTCACTATTAGATTAACCAAATTCCTACGATAGAATATATACATCAAGAGTGTATTCACCATGCA
>SJYV01000524.1:373450-389386 GCA_006410875.1 Neotragus pygmaeus | reverse complement strand
GTCGGAGCACCCAGGGCATGCTTCGTGGCCATGCTGAGTCACATCGCATGGCTTCCCCGTCTTGGTGGCTCTTCTACAGGTAGGGGCTGGCTTATCACACTCCCTACTGGCTCCAGAGACCCAACTCACAGAGTGCCGAGGGTGTACATGTGTGGCTAGTTTGCAACATGTGCATCCTGCCAGCACCTGTGTGCATGCGTGCTAAGTCACTTCAGTTGAGTCAGACTCTTGGCAATGCTATGGACGGTAGCCTGCCTGGCTCCTCTGCCCATGGGATTCTCCAAGAGAGAATATTGAAGTGGGTTGCCATTTCCTTCTCCAGGGGATCTTCCTGACCCAGGGATCGAACCTGCATCTCTTACGTCTCTCGCATTGGCAGGTAGATTCTTTACACTAGTGCCACCTGGGAAGCCCTACCAGCACCAGCAGGCACCCCCAGCTACCTTCTCAGGGCTCCGATCTACTGGATATTGTCCACCTGCCTCGCCCCCTGTTGGGTGTTTCTGCTCAGAGAAAGCTGGCTGAAAGTCGCTTGACCAGAAAAGCATAACTGGGAAGAAGGAGATGGCAGACAGACTCTATAGGACACTCTGAAACAGCGCAGCGTGACCACTGCCCAATCCTTGGTGTGAAGCCGGATCCTCACCCTCCCCCCTCGCCCTGCCCCGCACCTTCCTCCAAAGATGGCCATTCAGAAATGACCTAGTGAGGGCTCTTAAAATCACAGAGCCACACTCATCCTCTGAAAATTAGCTATCATAAGGCTGACACCATGGCTTCTGACAGCTGTCTAAGCAAAGAGACCTGGACATATAGCTCTGCCTCTGCCTGCTCTTGCCATGGTAGCTGTGTCAACTTGGCTGCCGACTGCTGGCATAACCCGAGCAGATGCAGGATCCATATGTGCAACTCCAGATAAGACTGCCAAAGCACTGGCATCTGGATGTCAGCTTTTCTTTCCTGGCCCCACAGCTGAAGGTTCTGCTCAACCTGATTGTTTCTCTGCTGGGGGTCAGTCTGTTCCCACCCTGTTTTGCTCACTGGTACTTCCTAGACTTCAGTGTGTTTGAAAACAATAAGCCAGATAATCACCTTACACCACAGCACACCAGGAAATTTCCCTGTTTTGTCAGCTTTTGTACCAACGTCTACCAAGGGAAATGGGAAAAAATATCAGTGCTATTTCTTCAATGCTTAATTTTAACCTCCAGTGATTAAAAACATAGGGCACAGCATCTAAAACAGGTATGAAGTAAAAGTGAAAGAATGAGATCTAACTGAAGTAACTAACTAGGGAAACCTCCATGAAGTTGCTCAGTCGTGTCCGACTCTTTGTGACTCCATGGACTGTAGCCCACCAGGCTCCTCCATCCGTGGGATTTTCTAGGCAAGAATACTGGAGTGGGTTGCCATTTCCTTCTCCAGGGGATCTTCCCGACCTGCGGATCAAACCCGGGTCTTCTGCATTGTGGGCAGACGCTTTACCGTCTGAGGCACCAGGGATAGGTAAGCTTATACTTGCATGCACCAAGTTTCCAACAGAGGCAATTAGCATGAAAAGAAAATGCACAACAGCAGATACATTTGTGTGAGTGTTTGTGATTCTGTGGCAGCTTTCCCTACAGCTTGGGAACAGCTGTGTGTCACAGGCACCTACCCCAAAAAAGGCAAAGGAAGGTCTTCATCTCCACATCACCTCTCTTCGCTTGGTCCTTTGCAAATGAACCCCCAGATAAACGTTTCCTTCCAGGTGGGAGTAACAAAATCAGAAACAGAGATGCTTCCCAAGTATGAATTATCATAGATTAAAAGTGTTAAAGCCTTCCTCCAGGGAGAAAGAATAGCTTGGTAATAAATTGACAATGACATGTCCTCCTGGTCATCTGTGCCAGCTTTCCCAAGGCAAAGACCCTTCTTTCTTCTCAGGCCAAACTTACTCCTTAGCAAGTAACGAACAGAATTTCCATCCTCATCTCCAGGGCGTGGCCCATGCCTCACTGAGAAAGAACCAGGAGAAATGAGCTTTGTTTGATAAATATGAGTTCCATCATATTGCTAGGCGATAGATGTCAACATAAAACGCATACCTGGTATTTTTGTGAGGAACATAAAATGTAAGATTTAAATAAATACCATGCCATGACTCTGCCTGCAATGCAGGAAACTCAGGTTTGATCCCTGGGTCAGGAAGATCCCCTGGAAAAGGAAATGGCAATCCACTCCAGTATTCTTGCCTGGAAAATCCCATGAACAGAGGATCCTGGTGGGCTACAGTCCATGGGGTTGCAAACAGTCAAACACAACTGAGCAACTAACACTTACATACTTTTGTGCCATGAGATTATTTTAAAAGACACGGAAACTTTAAAATAATACTGTGTGCTTTAAATAATTTGATCTGAAAATAATGTCTCAAAGTCTGTCCGTTTTATAAAAATTGAATCAAAATGCAGAATTAAATACATGATCTCCAGGTTTTAATTCTTTGAGTATCCTAAGGTTGGTGCTTTCACTTAAAAATGAAAATGAGCCGCTTTTATCAACTCTTGCACATTGCTTAAACTAAACTTGATTGCTACGAAGCATTTCAGCAAGAAATAACCTGCATTTGGTGTTTCAAACCTAATTTATAAAATATTAAAAATCTCAATCATTTATACATGTAAGTGTAAAACAACAAAGACAAACACAGCCATTTATTCCTTCAGTGATAGTATGCAGATCTCAAAGTTTATTTTGCTTTTTAGTTTTTTTCTTTAACACACTAGAAAACAGCTGGCATGTATTTTATTTCTAATATTGTCTTCTGGAAGAATGATTCATGTAAATAAAGCAGAAGACTATAACATATTTGCAGGAAAAACAAAAGATTAAATTTTCCTAGTTCTGAAAAACCCAGGAATAGAAATCACCCCTGAGTATTTTAGGAATGTAGAAAAGCTGACCGCCTTCATGAAGTTGAAACACCTCTATTTCTTTGTTTAATATTCTTCCTAAGTGTAGTCATGCACAAGTGTTTAGAAGGATTCGTCCTCTCTTTCAAAGGGGTTGACTTGGGCATAGTTAATCATCACTGTGATAAAGTAATTAAAGGTATTCATAATTAGGGCCAAACAGAATGTAAATAATCAGAAAATTAAGAGGAAAATGACATTATGATGGGACTGTGTTTTCTTTAATGACCTCATGGCTGAGAAGGACATTCTAACTTTGGTGCTCGGGGACTTGGTGTAATATAATGCATTAAACCTACTAGAAGCCCAGCGTGAAAATGTCCACAAGTGATAAGAATACATCTTGGAGTCATTGAGTATTACTCTCGTTTACTTCTTAATAACACTGCCCCAAACATGAGAGTTAATTAATGATCAATCTGTTAGAAGCTACATGCATTCTTTATACAAATTTCAGTCCTTCTGCAAACGTATCAAGTACCTATTCAGCGCATAACACAGCGTAAGACACAAAGATGAATAAGACATTATCCTCATTTTTGAGTTGCTTATGATCTAGCATGAGACACAAAACATAGGTGCAATTATTTTGGATTTTTTTTCCCTAAAATCACACATGGGTATGTTCATATGTACCTAAATGGGGGGATTTTTAAGTATATAAATGATAGCTGGTCCTGAAAATAGTATTGCATTTCCTAAGCTTTACTCAACTGTAAATGCAATCACTGGAATTTAGGATCCTGCCTCTAGACCTGCACCTATCATTCCAGTGTGTGTGTGTCCTTAGTCCCTTCAGTCGTGTATGGCTCTTTGCAAGCCCATGGACTGTAGCTCACTAAGCTCCACAGTCCAGGGATTCTCCAGGCAAGAATACCAGAGTGGATTACCATGCCCTCCCCCAGGGGGTCTTCCCAATCTAGGAACTGAACCTGTGTCTCTTAAACCTCCTGCACTGGCAGGCAGGTTCTTTACCACTAGTGCCTCCTGGGAAGTCCCATCATTCCAGATGAGGATACAGAAACTCATTGGAAATTCTCTGAGGAAAGGAACAACGTCTAAATATTCCCTCAATCTGTATTTGGTATGCTTTATATAGCAAGCTGTAGTCAGGGTCTATATTTTTCCTGCCCTTGGTAAGTTCAGTTGCTGTCCAATTCCCTGTGACCCCATGGACTACAGCATGCCAGGCCTCCCTATCACCAACGCCCAGAGCTTATTCAAACTCATGTTCATCGAGTCGGTGATGCCATCCAACCATCTCATCCTCTGTCGTCCCGTTCTCCTTCTACCTTCGATCTTTTCCAGCATCAGGGTCTTTTCAAATGAGTCAGTTCTTCACATCATGTGGCCAAAATATTGTAGTTTCAGTTTCAACATCAATCCTTCCATGAATATTCAGGACTGATTTCCTTTAGGATGGACTGGTTGGATCTCTTTGCAGTCCAAGGGACTCTCAAGAGTCTTCTCCTACACCACAGTTCAAAAGCAATAATTCTCTGGTGCTCAGCTTTCTTTATAGTCCAACTCTCACATCCATACATGACTACCTCAAGAACTTGGCAAAGTAATGTCTCTGCTTTTTTGTATGCTGTCTAGGTTGGTCATAGTTTTTCTTCCAAGGAGAAATTGTTTTTTAATTTCATGGCTGCAGTCACCATCTGCAGTGATTTTGGAGACCAAGAAAATAAAGTCTCTCATTGTTTCCATTGTTTCTCCATCTGTTTGCCATGAACTGATGGGACCAGATGCCATGATCTTAGTTTTCTGAATGTTGAGTTTTAAGCCACCTTTTTCACTCTCTTCTTTCACTTTCATCAAGAGGCTCTTTAGTTCTTTGTTTTCTGCCACAAGGGTGGTGTCTGCATATCTGAGGTTATTGATATTTCTCCTGGCAATCTCCCAGCCCCTGCTAAACTGGTCTACATTTCAGAGGCTGCTGCTGCTGCTAAGTCACTTCAGTCGTGTCCTACTGTGTGACCCCAGAGACGGCAGCCCACCAGGCTCCCCCATCCTTGGGATTCTCCAGGCGAGAACACTAGAGTGGGTTGCCATTTCCTTCCCCAATGCATGAAAGTGAAAAATGAAAGTGAAGCTGCTCAGTCGCGTCTGACTCTTAGCGACCCCGTGGACTGTAGCCTACCAGGCTTCTCCGTCCATGGGATTTTCTGGGCAAGAGTACTGGAGTGGGTTGTCATTGTCTTCTCCATTTCAGAGGCTAGTTAATAAGATGAATAACCTCACCAATACCAAAAATGATATCAGTGGCAAAACCTGCCCCCCATCCTAATTTCAATAATCCAGAAGAATTGCCAAGGATTGAGAAAACATGCATAATTAAGATATTCATCAATAGAAATAACCTAATGTCTATTTAGATTAATGCTGTAAGTTATAGATCTCAAGCTTAATGCAGATATCGGTAGAAAAATAAAGTCTGTATTTTCTGTCAAGTAAATGAGTTTTAAACAGGTATTTTCAATGAGTGTGATGAAAAGGGGAAATGCAGCATGTTGAAAGAAGTTAGAGTATCTTCTTTCACTCACATTTTCATGTTAAACATGGCACTCTTTGGGGAAAAAAATCATTTTGTGCTTTTTAAAGCTTCTTAAGTTTCCCTGAAAATCAGGCTAACCTCTCCAAACACAGTTGCATGGATGCTATTAGACATAGATTTGTTGATGTGGCCCCAAATGATTTTCCCTCTCTTTCAGCCTCTGTAGGCTGCCCCAAGTCTCCATTTCTGTTAATGACCTATTGCTTCTGTCGGACTCAATACAGCCCACTGGCTATGGAAATGGCAAGTCTCAGCAGGAGACAACAAAATGGTCAGCAACCAGAGCTAAGCCATGTCATTTTCCTCAAATACTTTCCCAGCAATGAAATGACAAGCTTTAAAATGCTGTCTTCTGCTCAGGGCAAATATTTCTTTGTTAAACTAAAGTGCATATCCTCTAGTTTCCATTCAAACCATAGCTTAAAGTATGTCACTTCAAAAACTTCAACTGTAAAGCAGTCTAATACCTAATATTTCCCTTATAATTCCTTTCTCTATCTCTTTCCCATTTCCACTTCTGGGTTCCAATCCCAGCTGTGCCGGCTACTAATAGCTACTAGCTACTCTTCAAGTCACTCTCCCACTCTGAACTTCAGTTCTAGCCTTAAAATGGAAATAATAACAGTATCTAATCCAAAAGATAAGTGAGGGGATCAATTGAGATTATGCATGTAAGCAGCTCACTCAGTGAGGGCCTGATGCAGACTGTCTCAACAAATGTGTGCTAATACAATGTTATTATTTCCCTTTTTTATTGAGAACTTTTGCATAATTCTTTTAAATCTATATCCAGGAAACTGAGATCAGATGACTTTCTGTTTATATATAATTTTAATCTTTCAATTTTAGAGAATCTGGAAGTTCCTTACTTTCACATGTTCTTAGCAGAATGAGTCTTCTCTATACAGAAATTCCATTATTCAGATAGAATCCTTTAGATACTTAGCAGTGACGATACAAAGAGCAGTAGTGACTGAAGTATCCTGCCAATTTCAGTAGAAGATATGTCCTTGAAAGGAATTGCTTTATTTCAGCCTAAAAATTTTCCCCACTAAACACAACCTAACTATACTGTCGTCTTCAAGGAAAGCCAGTTTAAGTAACTATCAATTAATAACCAACTTGCAGCATAAATTCCCCAAATGGATCACTAATCTTCTAGTACGGAGAATAGTTTGATCTACAACAATCCAATTCCATGTAAAAAATAATACAGTTTAGCTGAGGATGTAATGAAACTAATCATTCAGCAGAGAAAACTGGTATCAACTCAAGGAACCAAGCCTGGGTACTTTAGAAAGACTCAACAATGCCTTCCAGAAGATTAAATGCTGTCTAAATTCTGGATTGATTGGACTTTTACATTCAGTCCACCTAAATGTGATCTCAAGAGAGGATACAGTTGATCTCAGTATGCATTATTAAATAGTTACTGAGTTTTATCTCCTATGTGACTACAATTCTAAAAGTATAATTTAAAATGTCATTGAACTATCCTTATGGATTAAAGATGCAATTAAAATAGTCACTGATATTATCATTTGCCTTTGTATTTATGTAGAACTCGCAGGCTTGCCACTTACAAAAAAAGAATTTTCTGTTTCTTTAGGTCAATTCTACCCTTGGTCTAATCTCTATACCAGACTAAATTTACTAAAACATTGCATCACCTTAAAATGAACCAAGAGAGTGGATTATTTCAGAGAGTATTTTTCTGATGACCTAAAGGGTCACCTGCACTTTTTATATCTTTGGAAATGAGGGAAACAGCTGCTCTGACCTGACAATTCCTGTAGCAGTTATCTGGTCTCATGGGCATTTGACTAGACTCTTCTTTGTGGGCAATTCAACCATCAGTTACACATTTTATTCAATCAAAATAACAAATTTTTATAATATTTTCAACTAATTTACTCTAATGTTTATTTTTCCCAACAGAGATAAAACAAATGGTATGACTTTTTCTTTCCTCAGGCAGAGTTCTATTCTGCTATCACAAAATAACACTGCCACATGAATTCCTTACCATTCAGTCCTAAATCATTAGATCCTGAGTTGGCAAGTATCTGGGAAGTGATATTTACAAGGTACTGAGGTTGTTTAGTTGCTCAGTCTTGCCCGACTCTTTTACAACCCCCTGGACTGTAGCCCACCAGGCTCCTCGGTCCATGGAATTCTCCAGGCTAGAATACTGGAGTGGGTAGTCATTTCCTTCTCCAGGGAGTCTTCCTGACCTTGGGATTGAACCCATGTCTCTTTTGTCTCCTGCATTGGCAGGTGGGTTCTTTAACAGTAGCGCCACCAAGGAAGTCCTATAAGGTGCTACTGGATGTTAATAACAACAGCTGGAATCTTGGTGATCAGGGGACATGTGACCCAGCTCCTGGGCTGGCTCATAGGTCCATGCCTGTAGTGGAGGGAGGATGCAGCCTGGTGGTTATCCTGGGACCCCTTAGCAGGACCCTGACAGTGCTGTCTTATCACTGTTGCCTACAGCTCTTGGTTCCTGGGGTCTTCAGTAGTTATAATATCACCCACATCAGTCTCAGAAGAAGAAAACCATTTGCGAGCATGTATCAGCCATGATTGACGTGTAGTTTCTCTCTTAACATCAGCTATTCCTTCCAAAACTGCTTTCCGGAGACAAGGATCACAATCCCATTTTGGGTGATTTACAGATAATCAAATAAAACAGAACCTCAGAGGATGGAGAAATACTTGACTTTTATTTGTTTTGATTTTGCTTGCCTACATTTTTGACCTTTCTACATATTCTTTATTTTCTATTTTTACATTGTAAAGTTAAAAAAAAACACATTTTTAAAACTTGATCACACATGCGTGCATATGTGCATGCACACACACAAAGGACAACTATATACAGAGGATTCTTTTGTAATAATCTTTGTTTTAAAAAAGTTAGTAGACTCAACAAGGATCTACTGTATAGCACAGGGAACTCTACCCAGTACTCTATAACAACCTAAATGGGAAAAAATCTGAAAAATAATGGGTGTACACAGTGTTGTAAGTCAGCTATATAATCCAATATAAAATGGGTTAAAATAATAAAATAAAATTCTCTAGAAAAAAAAGCTACTGAAGCTGATTATAGATCTGATATTATCGTGTAAATATTGTTCAATTGTGTGTTCAATTTAGCTCTTGGAGATTTTTTAAATATCTTAATTTGGATTTGATTCTTCTAAGCCAGAATTTCCCAAGTGTATTTTGTTGAATACTATTTTAAAGACCCTAGTGCTGGGAAAGATTGAGGGCAGGAGCAGGGGGGCGGCAGAGGATGATAAGGTTGGATGGTATCACTGACTCAATGGACATGAGTCTGAGCAAACTCTGGGAGATGGTGAAGGACAGGCAGTGCTGCAGCTCATGGTGTCACAGAGTCGGACACAACTTACCGACTGAACAACTGTTCCCACATATTCACGAACATCTTCCATCAGCTCAGTTTGGAAAACAAAGTACATTACCCATAGAACTCCCATCCCTAAACCTTCTTCAAACCCAAAAGACTTATGAAGTTCTGGAGATTCAGACGAGAAAGCAAACCTCGCCATCCTGACTGAGGGTTCCCAATAAATGATGATCAGCTGGTGTCACCCTATTCTATGTCATTCCTAACTGATGTTGGTAACAAGAATATAATATTTACTACCACCAAGGACTATTCTAAAGCCGAAAGGAAAAGAATCTGGCCCAGATTTGCAGATATCTTTAATATCATGTAATTATTCATATTCCTATTTGACACATAACCCTAAGATTTTCTAAGACCTCTAACTACTTTTAAAAATTGAAAGTATAATTATCTTTCTGTTCTGCTTTAATCTCCAAATAATTTGGCCACCCTTAGTGCCGGAGAAAGAATAAAGATATGCTCCCACATTTTGCAAACAATCTTCCTATCAGCAGGCCCCAAACAAAAACTGCTCAACCACAGTGATACCGTTGCCCTATTTTCCTCCCTTCCCCTTGCCTTACCCTATGTGACCACACTAGGAGAATGTAGGTGTGAAGAGAGGACATTCAGCTGGCAACCCCACCCCCCCGAGATGCACAGGAAAATCAAACTTAAAAGTCGTGTGTGTAACACAGTGGATAAGCTGTGTGATTTTAAGTTTATAGCCACAGGACGTCCTCACTGATTAGCTCCAAGCTGGGTAACTTTCAGGGTGCAGCCTGTCACCCATGGCCAACTTTTGCAGAACACTCACTATGTGCCAGGCACTGTATCTATAATTGTCATAGCCATCTCCGAGGGAAGGACTGCTACCATCTCCATTTAGGGTGGAAGAAACTAAGATTTAGAGAGTTTGAATAAATCGCCCAAGTCCACATAACTAAGGGCAGGGATTCAAAGCCACTAGCCTATGTTACACTGAATCACGTTTGTCTGTTTCGTTTCTGGTCTTCTCTGATCACAGTGGGAATGCTGAGAGGCAAAACCATGACTCACCTTTGTATCTTGGTATTGTCTCTCTTCTCTGATCAAACTAGATACTCAGTAAATATTTACTAAACTGAAGCTTCAGTTTAGTATTTTTAAAGTTACTGTCTGATTTCCTATATCCTGGTTANTGCTGAGAGGCAAAACCATGACTCACCTTTGTATCTTGGTATTGTCTCTCTTCTCTGATCAAACTAGATACTCAGTAAATATTTACTAAACTGAAGCTTCAGTTTAGTATTTTTAAAGTTACTGTCTGATTTCCTATATCCTGGTTACTTGAGATAACCAATTTTGTGATGAGGAAGTCCCCACTTATAATCAGTACTAGTTGTAGTCAGTTGGCTCCGTGGTAAAGAATCCACCTGCCAATGCAGGAGATGCAGGAGCCATGGGTTCAATCCCTGGGTCAGGAAGATACCCTGGAGGGGAAAATGGCAACCCACTCCACTGCACCACCTGGGAAGCCCAGTAAATATAAATACCATTTATGTAAACAGATAATTCAGATTGTATTCAATGAAATTTATTTATCTTGCTTTAAATCTAAGAGGATTTTTATTGATAACACTCCCATATTCCTGTGTGGTAATACTCCTGATAAGCATGAACATTTTTCTTTAAAAACTTGGCCATTTTTCTGAACTATACAACATATAGACAGAAATACTAGCAGATGTTTATTAAATACCTTCTACATGCCAGGTTTTGTACTAAACATGTTTAACTACACTATCTCCTTCAATCCTCACAACATGCTTATCAGGAGACATTTTACTACTATTTTCTCTGTTTTTAAAGATGAAGAAATTGAGGCTTAGAGAGAACAAGAGGCTGTCTTAGCAAGGGGCTCACAATCAGTAAGTTAGCACATCAGGACGTGAGCTCAAAGTGGTTGGATGCCAAAGTACATGCATGAAAAGAATCTGGCATACTGTGCCACATACCTAGAAAGCATGGATTGAAAACAGGGCTGGACTATAAAAAGAATGCATTTGAGTCAGCTCTAATGAGGAGGATGAAACTGGAGCCTATTATACAGAGCGAAGGAAGTCAGAAAGAAAAACACCTATACAGTATATTAACGCATATATATGGAATTTAGAAAGATGGTAACGATGACCTTCTATGTGAGACAGCAAAAGAGACACAGATGTAAAGAACAGATTTTGGGCTCTGTGGGAGAAGGCAAGGGTGGGATGATTCAAGAGAATAGCATTGAAACATGTATATTATCATATGTGAAATAGATTGCCAGTCCAGGTTTGATGCATGANAGGTTAGTCATAATTTTCCTTCCAAGGAATAAGTGTCTTTCAATTTCATGGCTGCAATCCCCATCTACAGTTATTTTGGAGCCTTATCTCACACGCTAGTAAAGTCATGCTCAAAATTCTCCAAGCCAGCCTTCAGCAATATGTGAAACATGAACTTCCAGATGTTCAAGCTGGGTTTAGAAAAGGCAGAGGAACCAGAGATCAAATTGCCAACATCTGCTGGATCACTGAAAAAGCAAGAGAGTTCCAGAAAGTTCCAGTCTATTTCTGCTTTATTGACTATGCCAAGGCCTTTGACTGTGTGGATCACAAGAAACTGTGGAAAATTCTGAAAGAGATAGGAATACCAGACCACCTGACCTGCCTGTTGAGAAACCTGTATGCAGGTGAGGAAGCAACAGTTAGAACTGGACATGGAACAACAGACTGGATCCAAATAGGAGAAGGAGTATGTCAAGGCTGTATATTGTCACCCTGCTTATTTAACTTATATGCAGAGTACATCATGAGAAACACTGGGCTGGAAGAAGCACAAGCTGGAATCAAGACTGCCTAGAGAATATCAATAACCTCAGATATGCAGATGACACCACCCTTATGGCAGAAAGTAAAGAAGAACTAAAGAGCCTCTTGATGAAAGACAAAGAGAAGAGTGAAAAAGATGGCTTAAAGCTCAACATTCAGAAAACTAAGGTCATGGCATCTGGTCCCCATCACTTCATGGCAAATGGATGCGTAAACAGTGGAAACAGTGGCAGACTATTTTTCTGGGCTCCAAAATCACTGCAGATGGTGACTGTAGCCATGAAATTAAAAAAATGATTTCTGCTTGGAAGGGAAGTTATGACCAACCTAGATAGCATATTAAAAGGCAGAGATATTACTTTGTCAGCAAAAGTCCATCTAGTCAAGTCTATGGTTTTTCCAGTAGTCATGTATGGATGTGAGAGTTGGGCAATAAAGAAAGCTGAGTGCTGAAGAATTGATGTTTTTGAACTGTGGTGTTGGAGAATACTCTTGCTAGTCCCTTGGACTTCAAGGAGATCCAACCAGTCTGTCCTAAAGCAGATCAGTCCTGGGTGTTCACTGGAAGGACTGATGTTGAAGCTGAAACTCTAATACTTTGGCCACCTGATGCGAAGAGCTGACTCATTGGAAAAGACCCTGATGTTGGGAAAGATTGAGGGTGGGAGGAGAAGGGGAGGGCAGAGTATGAGATGGCTGGATGGCATCATCAACTTGATGTGTGTGAGTCTGGGTGAACTCTGGGAGTTGGTGATGGACAGGGAGGCCTGGCGTGCTGCTATTCATGGGTTCTCAAAGAGTTGGACACGACTGAGTGAATGAACTGAACTCCTTTCTCATTTTCTATTTGTATCTTAAAGGAATGGCATGTATGGGGTTGCTTCTCCTCAGCCCTTTTCTCTCCTTGTTCCATATGATCTCCATTTGTCTCCAACTTGCTGCTTGATCTGAACTACCATTCATCTATACAAATCAATAGTGCCCAGCCTTGTTTTTATCCTTTGCCTTGATCTTTCTCTAGAAGATCAGATTCAGGTTTCCAACTGCTTTACAGATTTGGTTAGTAACGAGATATCCCTTTCAGTCTCTTAGGCAAGAGTATCACTGGAACCTTTTATCAGGCTAGAAGATCTGTGATCACTGATAACTCCTACCATTCCCTAGCTTTTCATCTCTAATTCATACCATGTGCCATACCTGTGTCTCTATTCATAGAGCTTCTATCTCGGATAAGATCTTTTATGGATATTAGACTGTTATAATAGTTTTCTAAATTGTCTCTTTATAATAGCCTCTCATAACACAGAGGATTCCTAGATTGTATTTTAACAGTAACACCAGAAACAAACCAAAGGTTTATCTTGTCACTCTCTTGTATGAAAGCCTTCTCCACAGGCTTATTGCTGATTACACCATACTGGCTTGGCTTACTGGGCTTGTGCAATATGGCTGGTAAGTTCTCCATCTTTATCTTGAATGTGCTCCTCTGCGTATGTGAAATAGCCATCAAACTGATCATCTTAACAGTCCCCAAACAAGATCTATTATGAGCTGCCTTCACGCTTTGTGCTCTACATTTCTTTGCCTGCAATGTTCTTTGGTTGTCTTTGGCTAGTAAACTCCTATTCATTCATTAACAACTTTGAGTGGTCTTCTCTGATGCTTTGGCAAATTCAGAGCCTCACTCTTTCACAGGCCCCTAGTAAATTATTTGACCAGTGTGATGCTTCTCACTTTATGGAATCTCCTGGTTCTTTGACCAATGATTGCGAGCTAGTTAAGGAGAGCAGCCATGTGCCTACTACAGAGAACTATGTTGTCACTAAGTGACACTCTTTTTCTTTTTTGGTAATGATGGTAAACTATGATGTTAGAGACTATGCCAACCTTGTGGACCACACAGGTTTGTTCACCCCCTCCCCCACCCCGATATTTACAAACAAAAGAAGAGTAGGGGAGAAAGAAGAAAGAATTTACCCCAGGCCCCATGAATCAACCAGATTTAACTATGGAACCTCCTGAAGGAAAAATAAGGAAACCATGTTACCCAAGCAGACCACTGAGAAACCTTGAACGCGGTATACAGATCTATGGGTTCAAGAATTACCCTGCTGGGAGAGAAGACAACTAACCAGATAGCCCAGAGGAAGCCCTTTTCGTTACTACTACTTCCCTATCCATTCCTATCTGCAATTTAAGCATACCATTTTGAGAATCATACAGAAGTCTTCCCCTCCATAACCTTTGGTTTTAGAATCTAATAACAGGAGTTTCTAGTTTCTGTGACAATTTTAAGACTGTCTAGTGCAACCACACTTGGATGCCTGACTTTCTTGAAAGCATCTTTACAAAGCCATCTATACTTCTAAGGCAAAGGTTTTGAGTGTGTTGGAAATGCAGACGGCTTTATTTGTAAGTTTTGTTATATGGAGGCAATTTCTTTTTCTATTCAACTTTCACCCCTTTCTCTTTTTTCTATACTCTGAAGACACACAGAATGTATCTAATCCTCCTTTTTTTTCTTCTTTTGGAATGAGGTCTTCAAATAGATAAGAGAGGATATTAAGGTCCCTTTTATGCCATGTATTTCCCACACTTAACTTTACCACGCCCTTTGCCACATCTTATGTAACACGATTTCCAGTTCATGCACTCATCTAGTTATTCCACTCCAGATGACATCCAGCTGTCTATGTCCCCTTCAAGAGTGCTGTTTAAGTCAGGTGTGACCAAACCAAAGAACAGGAGAGTTTGGCAGTCTCATGTAGATCCTCCACTCTCTCACTGGAGTCCAATGTTGAACTGTCACTGGGGACAGTCATTCTTTTTTTCTACACTGCTCTCACTGAGCTTACATTTACACTCTTAAGTTTTTTGTTTTAAATTAGATTTAAATTCTTGCAGCTCCTAAGTCTCCCTCCCTACAAAACAATGAAAGCAAGATTTCCAGAGAGAATATAGAGGATAATAGGATACCACTGGAATCATTTCTCTCACTGACAAAATCTTACGCACCGATGGCTTCAGAATATAAACAGGAGTTATCCTGGATCACATCAGAATCTAACAATGTACAGTTGGCCCTCTGTATCCAGAGATTCAACCAACCACGGATCAAAAATATTTGGAAAAAATCCAGAAAGCTCCACAAAGAAAAACATACACTTGCCACATGCCACCAATGATTTACATAGCATTTGCACTGTATTAGGTACTATAAATAATTTAGAGTTGATTTCAAGTATAGAAGACATGCATAGGTTATATACAAATGCCATGTCATTTTATATTAGAAATTTGAGCAACCACAGATTTTTCTGTCCATAGGGGTCCTTGAACCAACTCCCCTCACATGCAGAGGAACAGTGGTGTATATGGTATCACTCATACAAAACTTATAATGGAGATTCTGGACAAAAATGTACAGGGAAGAGGGAAATAAAAATGCAAGGATCTAGGAAGAAATATCCTTCCTGTATCCCTGAAACTTATCTACTACAAAGGTAATTCCAAACTTTATGTGCACAATAGGATAGCATTTCCTAAGGTGTAGTTCAAGAAACATAGTTCTATGGGATGTACATCTATTAGTGGAGAAATGAGAAAGATCAAAATAAATAAAAATAAATAAGGACCTTTCAGGCCTTAAATTTACAAAGGTGAATAGTGACATCTCAGACCTAATAAAGCATCAAAATGATCTCAAATGGTTGTTAAAAGTAACAAATTCCTGGATTTCACCCTGAAGACCCTGATTTACTAGGTCCAGGAGAGACCCAGGAATTTGTCGTTTGAACAACTGTCTCGATGACATTGAAGCTGTCAACCAAGGAACCATTTTGGAGAGTCACTGGGGTTTGACCATGGACAATCTGATGAAAGCAGTTTTTTTAGGGTATATATTTTCAGAAATTACATGCTAGATTCAGTACCACTTTGGCTATCTAGAAAATGAAAGCACCATAGAGATCTTCTTTTTAAAAAATTACTCTGAATGGACAGGAGTTTATAGTTTAGCTTTGTTTTCACCCCAAATCTTATCTAAGGAAATAACCATCTTCTTCCAATAAGAAGCCCAAACACCCCAAATATGTCTGTTTCTTCAATGCCAGGTTAAAAACGAATCTTACATGTACAAAAAAAAAAAAAAAAAAA
>SJYV01000524.1:320262-373344 GCA_006410875.1 Neotragus pygmaeus | reverse complement strand
AAAAAAAAAAAAAAAAAAAAAAAAGCTTTGGCCATGGCAACATTTATCCTGGAAACAGAAACAACGAAGAATGATGAGTCAAGTTAATGATTTGCAAAATCTTAACAGAAAAAAGTTCTGAATAAGTGAGGTGCTAAGTTTGGGATAAATTTTTTCCAAGACTAAATAACTTCAGGTCCATGCCTAGTCACCCTCATATTTTTCATGAAAGTCACTGGAAAGATCAAAATATTAATATCTGTCTCCTCTTACTTAAAAACATACTTTAACATCTCATCCTGACAAAGTTGGTACTTTGGGAAAGCTAACATTGGGGTGGGAAGCACTTAGGAATACATACTTAAGCAAAGAACAACTGAAGTTTGGCAACACATGAAAATGTCACATACTTTCACAACAAAACTTTGCTCTTCCAAAAACAAAATATAGCTACAAAGACACACACATATGTTCACTTATAAATGCAGCACACACAATCATTCTGGGAACAGCCAGCTACTATACATTGTGCATCAACTCAATAGTGCCGTTCATCTCAATTATTATAGCACAAATAATACTTGCCCTCCCTTTCTCATTAATATTCTCTCAAGGGATGGCTTTCTAGAAAGAAAAAAATAAATAAATTCATAAAAATTTCATAATTCCAAGCTACAATAGCAAGTCATACACATAGCTGCAATAAAAGGCTTTTTCATAAAAAGACTAAACGTAGATTTTTCTTAGCAAAATGTAAGCAAGCTTTTTTCATTTAAAGGTACCTGTAAAATGTGACTTCCCAAATGTGCTTCAAACACTTCAATGGCCAGTGCACTGGGGCTTCTCCTTCGTTGTGCACCTATAACTTAAAGAAAAAAGAAAAAGAAAAGAAAAGAAAGAAAGAAATTAAGTTGGGGCTCCAATTCACACCTTCGGCTTCATTTCTCTTTAATTGTATCATTAGATAGCTACTATAGCTCTAAGATCTGAGAGAATCACAAGCCAGTTTTAACTCTGGTTCTCAGTTGCCTGAGCAAATCAGAGCTGAAGCTGAATTTTCATCGCAGAATATCAACTTCTACAAACATTAAAGTCAGATTTAATGTTTTTCTTTTCGGACTGTTTTCCCTATACTGGAGCAAAAAACATAGGAAAGTTCACATTAAAAAAAAATAAATTAGTAAGCTGCTTTTCTTAAAATTATTTTTAAGCAATTTAAGTTATTTTTAAAGCAAATACATATTTCCTTTTCCTCTCAGAGAAACCTGAACATTTAATGTCCTCTAGGCCAGGAAAAAAGCAAACAGGATTTTTTAAATGTTCTAATGCAATATCTTTATCATAATTTAATAAGCACAACATGTTGGCTAGGAGATTCTCATTAGTGACTGTTTGCACTAGTGTTAAGTATCTCAGGATGGCTGGATTTCATATTTACTGAACATTCATGTGTAACTATTCCTACAGGACCCGCAGGAAGCCCAGGTGGAAGCTTGTTTAGCCTGTGCCTCGCCGCACAGTGACTGTTTCCTTATCTGAATATTTCTGTTCTTCTGCTAAGGTATAGTTAGTCTTCCTGTTCCTGGCATGTGTTGTCTGCAGGCACATACACCCAGAGAGCCTCCCGATCCTTAACAGAAGGGCTTACTGCATGATATTTAGGGGATCCAGAATTGTGGGTCATTGTTTCACAATTTCTTTTTTTTGCACGGGGTCATGATTTGCTTTTAAATCTGTTCTAGCTATTTTTCCAGTTTTAAAAAGTCCTCAAACATAAAAATCTACTTTGCTTTCCAGCAATTTATGAAAAAAAAATTCAAAACTTTTCCATATTTCAAACAAATACATCCCTTACCTCTTCCTGCTTTTCTTAAAAATTGTATGACAAACCTCAGTTCCCTCAAATCTAGACACTATAATTGAAAATAAAATTAAACTCTCTACTTTCTTTCTTCTCCAAACACTTTCAGCTAGTTGACAAGACAATACCAGCAAATGCTGCTGGGATAATTCTGTTATGTCTCAGTTATTACTAAGTCAGTTAGTTAGATCCACACCTTAGTAGGGATTATAATATAAGTGTACTTAGGATTATTGTGCCGTGCAAAAATAGGCAATTCCCCCCTGCAATTGTGAGCTAATGTCTGCCATGTCTGAAAGGCACTTTGAAACTAGTATGAGTGGTAAGTATCACTATTACTTGCAAGAGATAATAAAAAGGGCATCTTTTTTCCAATGTGAAAATTTAGAAAATATAATTGAAGAGTGATTATTATCAAGGAATATTCCAGTTGGAAGGGACTTTAGAGATTGCTATTCGAACTTCTTCATTTGCTTCAGAAGCAAAACACACAACTAATAATCTTAAAATAGAAAAAAATCAATTTTCTACCCTAAGATTAATCATCACTATAAGTATAGACATAAGATTTTTAAAGTTTTAATATTAAGATGTACTTAAGACAGTATTACTGGGTGTGTGTGCATTTCTGATTAATTTCCTATTCTAACATGCACATTACTCCCTTCAAAACTCCTTTGGCATTTTTGATAATGCAGCTGTCTTGCTGAATACTGTTTTCAGTTTCTAGAGTGTTAATTGCACATTATGGTAGCTTGGTGTGAATGATCCCACATGAATAAAATCTGCAGTTCTCTCTCTCTTTTTTTTTTTAAAGATTGTTGGGGGGAGGGGAGCTTTGGAGAGGCAGAAGCGGGTGTTGAAAAACTTCAAAAGTGTCCACTCTGTTATTGAGGCAGTAATTAGGATTCAGAAAGCTCTTTATTAATAGTTTAAAATTTGGGGGCATTTCAGGACTTCCAATAATGAGGCTTAAAATAAACCCCTGTAACTCACAGAAAAAAATGGACTGATCTCAGAGAACATACGCTGTTCTCCAAAGAACTGGATTAAGAGGAGGGCAGCAGAGTAACAGCCACCAATCTATTGAGGACCTTGAAACATCACAGGAAATGAAAGGAACTTGTTCATTCACTAGAAGGTCCAAGGAGTATGCTCCAAAAACAACTACCTTCATGAAGCATGAACTATACTGCAGGAACTATACCGGGTTCCTGCAGAGGTAATTTAAGTCTGGTCATTGATGGCAATTCTTTTCTTGCCTTTCCTCAATTTAGGGCTCAGCTGTTCTTTAGGTAAGTGGTGCAAATGCATACATAATTAGGAATTTTATTTTAAAAACTTATTAGTCAATCTGGGGATCCCCCATGCCTCCATCAGGTCTTCTGTCCACGAGTCCTACACCTGCATGGTTAGTTTCCTTTGTTCTTCAGATCCTCTATAGAAACCCGAGTGTGCATTCTAGTCCATGCTAGCATAACACACAAGAATCTTGTAAGTGGTTTCATGCTTTCCCTTCAATGGCATTTTTATTACACTGGAACCTCTCTTGATTTATATGTTTTGCACTTATGCAGGTGATGTGGGGCTGTAATGACAGTTCCTAATTTTACAACCAACATAAATATGTTAAACAGGAACCCATTATGCCCCAGGTAGAAGCCCAGCTCTGATTTGAAGCATTATTGGTGACTGAATAGATGTTAAATGTGTACTTTTATCTTATACTTTTCATCCCACCACATTTGGGATTTTGAGTACTGAGATAATAATCTGATAACTCAAGAACAATACAAACACAGTTATTTTGTTCCTCTATGTTAATCTCATTGTGTTTATGGAGTACCATTTATGCCTAAAGAAAAACCAAAGAGGCACTTCCTCAAGGAGGGTCATCATTCTCAGAAAAGTAATGCACCGTTTATGAAGTTCTCTCAGACTGCTGTATTTTGGAAGTTGACAGTTTTTAAAACCACTTGGTAGCCCCCCACACTGCATACTTGGTATTGCTATACAGGTTAGTGTTTAATCTGCAGACACTTCAGTCATTTGTCTGTTCAATTAAAAGACAATGCTTTGAAATGTAAAGAATACTAAATCAACCAAAAATGCATAGCACATTGCTAAATAAATGGAACCTGTAATCCTATATCTGTGAGGACTATATCTCAGTCACTGACAGTGATGAGAATTGTATAATTTGAACAGGTAATATAAACTGGTAAAAGAAAAAAAAAAAAAACCAAGTCACAGTAATTCAAATTCAGTTCAGAAATTACTGAGTACCTATGTGATGCTGAAACTTGCTAGCCACTGTTGGGTCACTAGTGCTATAAAACCTCATAAACATTCCATCAGAAAATTTTAAGCAATTCAGAACAAACCTAGGCCCAGCATAACATAATCAAGAGAACAACAAGGGTTAGAAATAAAACATCTAGAGTTTTAAGAGACTTTAAATGGAAGCAATGTATAGGGAGAAAGATTTTTTTTAATTGACTAAAGAAATTCTGATTGTCTCAGAAATATAAAATGATATGATGAATCATTAGGATTGCACATTTGGCCTTTCTCTCATTAAAAAATGGAAGACAAGAAAAAAAAAGAAGAAGAAAACCCCAATCTGAAGCATGTATCTGAAAAATTCGTTTTGTCCCTCAATGGTGTCAGCAAAAAATAACCTAGAGTCTTCCACATAACCTTGTGAGGTAGTCTTTGAGAATTAATTAAGTGCAATAAAAGACAATCCCTCTTTGGGGAAATACACCACACACTCCCAGTCATATTCCTAACCAGTGCCCGTCACCTTCAGGGATGCACAGACGCCAGGAAGGCTGAGGATTATCGCTCAGTGGGAGTTTGACCTATTCAGACAAAAGGTCAGCTTGCCATTGAAGAACCCATTAGAAAACAGAAGCAGGCCAGCTCAGTGGACACACGTAATGAACGGCGAAAAAGTCATGCGCCTCTCTTGCCTTGCGTCCCGCGTTGCCCTTTCCCCCTAGCCCTTCCCGGCCCCCCTTCCAGAGCCGCCGGAGCTGCCCCAGCCCCTGCCCGCACAGGTCACACTGGGAAGGGAAGCCACAGGCAGCGAGAGAGAAGGGGCGCATGATTTCAGGGATCTCTTGAAAAAGACACTCAAAAATGAAGAAGAGGATGGCACTGGGAGGCAGGGTTGCCAAGAAATTGATTTGGGAAACGTTGTCATTAGCAGATAGGGAATACCATTTGGGGGCTATTTTCTCATCCAGCTCACCCTTCACGGGGAGCCGAGCGGCCGGATGGGTGAATGTAGCCTTAACGTTCTGCAGGTCATATTTCAAGAGTGGAGTCATCCACCGAGTAAAAAGGCAAGTTTGGTGGGTACCCTCGGAATCTGTTGTGTAAGGGGCAAGACTCTGTTCCTACACTGAGCTTGGGGAAAGAGAGGACTAAAGGAAATCCCAGACATCACTCCCTGGGCTTTAGCACTTGGGCTAAGCAAAGTCAGAGTCTGGGAAAGAAAACAGTACAGAATGCTTAATGAGTCTTCCCATGACTACCAAAGAGAAGAAAAGGGATTTCCCTTGAGGAATGTCAATTAGCCTCCCTCACTGTAGGGCAGATGAAGCCAGGGAGGGTTTTCTCAGAAGTCTCAGAAGTTTATGAAGTATATAGTTGTGTACGTGTGTCTCCCTATAAAAATAAACATTGATATGCTTTTATTGACTATGAGACCACGTCTTCATTCTGACACTTATTCTTACCGCTCCACCTACTGCCCAAATGCATAGTTTGTACGCTTTCAACACTAAATTCCTCACTGTTTGTGCATGCCCTAAACACTGGTGGAATTTCAGGTTGCAATGGGGAGGATACACTGGAATAACCAGTGGTAGGTACCTGCTTAACCCAAACAGCGGCACTAAAATCGAAACTGTTGTCAAAAGCCTGAGGTGTGTGGTTCCCACACACCACATGAAGCAAATGTCTGAAAACAAAGAACAACAACACTTTTTCAATGTATTTTCACCAAGATAAGTTTGTTTTTTTTTTTTTTTCCAAGATAAGTTTTTTGCCCCTTAAAATACAGGATAACTGAGAACCAGCGAAAAGAAACAGGGACAGGTATTGTTGATCTGGCATTTGAATGGTAGGTTAACATTAAATAATAAGAAAAAAAAAACCCTCCCATATTCAAAAACAGTGTAGTATGGGTTTATTTTAAAATTCATATCCAGAATGTTCTAAAAAACACGTTTATAATTCATATCTTAAGCATATTAACACATTATATTACCAATTTAGACAAAAGAGATATTTAATCTATTAAAATAACTGAAACTCTAAGAAGTCTTATGCTGATTCAAAACTTCTTTGATGCAACACATTTAAACTTCTCCCACAATTTAAAGATGCATTGAATATATTCAGGAAAAGCGTTAAGGGTGATAAGACTGTGAGAGTCTTAATATTTACAAATGAATGGCTGCATTTAAGAAGAAGGAATCGTGTCTCCTTTTATCAAAAAAAAGCCTATCTGTATGGCTACAACTAGTACAAACTAAGGGGAATTACACAAAACACTCAATGATCTGTTTAAACAAGGATGTGTTTATCATGCACTTCTTATCTTTTGAAGAACTTATACAGTATTCACATATTTTTGAACACTTTCTTTACGAAACTTTTCTTCATCAAAATGGTAAACTGCCTAAAAGTGAAATGGCACCCAAGTATTACTTTTACAAGTCTTAAAAATGTTTCTTGTATGAATTACAAGGACTTCTTTTCAGTATGAAGTTTTCATTTTAGAGTCATTTTGCCCACTTGCCTTGCTTTTCCTTTGAAAGAAATGAGTTATCAAACAGGTGCTTCTTCATCGGTAGGCAGGGAAAGAGGAAAATATCTGTTTTCTGACAATCTGGAAGTTACTACAGGACCTATTATAGGTGCCTTACATGGGTTACATAGAAGCTGATCAACACACGTCTTGAGAGGACCCAAACTCCTGCTTGACAAGGACATTCTTAAGGCAATGGGGTAAGCTGCTGTTTGGAGTGATAGCACTAGAGGTGATGATGAAGTGCTGGCAGTCAACATCTTTGAGGTCAGAAACCTCAGGAAAATACAGGCATGAGCCACAGCCTAGGCTGAAGGTTGGTGAGTGGGGTACCTCAGGGGAATCCTTAAGAGATGCATGGAGGTATAAGGGCAGGATTGAAGGAACAGATGAGCATATGCTTTATTTCTTGATTCTGCAAAGTGATTGTTGCAAATTCAAACAGGACTCTCTAACAACGGTAGGCAACAATCATTTCAATTTAACTTTCTTAATAATTCTCATAACAATGTATATAAAAAACAGTCACTTTTACAGGACTTGAAATCCAACCATAACTCTTTTCTGAATCTATTTTTTGACTTTAACAAAGTGATGCTGCAAGGGCTTGCTTTGGATGCAGAGCTTAAACTATTTACTTTCCTTTATACAGTGAAGAAAATGAGAATTTTCTTTTTGTATTTACAAAATAAAAAAAATAGATTATGACTAATTCTTGTCTTTGGATTTCCAGCAGAGATATAGGGTATCATCAATGGTACTCCCTCTCAATTTGGAAAAGTTTGAAGGGTAAGGCAGTTATAAAGTGACCTGAGAACAGAAAGAACAGAAACTATAGAAGAGGAGAACCTCTGAGTAGCAGAGGGTCTTGATTTTTATCTAAAGTGAGCTCAGCAAAAGTTATCAATCAATTCATTCTGGTTTCAGGGCTACAGCAGCGAACACTTACTGAGCCTCACTATGAGACACGTGCGTTGCTGGGCCCTGAGAACACAGAGGTGACCGACAGAGAGTCCATTGAGAGGCAGTCTCGTGTGATAGAAGGGTCCAGTGGGCCACAGGGAGTGGCACTGCAGACACCAGCCCAGACTCCAAGCCTGAACACGTGCCTGAGGGGGACAGGTGCTCTGCACGAACACCATCTGAAGCTCTGCTTCTGAGCTGCTTTTCTTGTTGTTACTGTTGAACTTGTTTCTATTCTTCCTATGATCCTTCTTCTACCAATCGCCTACTCCTTTAAGTCATGAAGGACAGAGTACTCGCCAATCACAGCTTTCAAAGGGAAAATTAGAGAAGACACATCTAATTTGGGATCTGAAAGCAGCATAAACTACACTAAGTTGGATACTTGTCCTTTAATTGGTAGAAACGACCTCCCCCAATAATATGCGAAAACTGTTTTTGAGAAGTTGAAATTTTTAATGGGGGTTAGGTTTAGGTATGCTCCCTCAATAGGGGCTGAAAAAAAAGGATTATTATACTTTCATTTTGCAAAATGTCTTAAAAGCCTTTCAGTTGAGTGCCATTGTAAGACTGTCACCCCTTCTGACCTCAATGACACACAGACTGTTAGTGGCATGACTTTGCCCAGTAGGAAGGAACTAGAGATTATCATTGAATCGGTATGGTGTCAGTCAGCATGTGTGCATGTGAGGTCGCTTCGGTCGTGTCTGACTCTTTGCAGCCCCATGGATTATAGCCCGTCAGGTTCCTCTGTCCATGGAATTCTCCAGGCAAGAATAGTGAAGTGGGTTGCCATTTCCTCCTCCAGGGGATCTTCCCGATCCAGGGATGGAAACCACATCTCTTACATCTCCTGCATTGGCAGGTGGGTTCTTTACCACTATCCCCACCTACACTTAGTGGTAAAAGGAAAAAGTTCACATCTGTTATCTTGATTTTTTTCCCCACCAAGTCTGATCCCAAAGCTTCATGTTATGACAACTGTAACATCTGCTCCAAATGCTGAGGAAGTCAAGCACAGCCTTATTACTTCCATTCTAATGCTCCATCCATCCTTCGGGCTTTCCAAGGCCACTAATATGGCAGGGGGTGGGGGGTAGGAAAAACTGGCTCTATAGAAAGTAGCTTGTGTCTCTGAGGTAGAAAAAAGGCAGTGTCTCTGGCCCTTTCCCCTCCTCTCTCTCCTGTTCATCCACTCATATATTCATATTCACATTCTCTCACGTGCTAGCTCACTCTTGGACCCCATCAATGCTTAGTGGTGTGTTTAGAGACTTTCTGATAAAGAACAGTAAAAAATAAATAGTTCCAGGAAATAGTGGGCTGTTGACACAAAGGACATACTGCTACAATTATAACAGCACCTGCTACTGAAAAAGTCCCTGATTGATTTCCAGAGCGCAACCATTTCAGACCATGGTAATACATTTATTTATGAAAAGTTTAGTGAACACTTAAAATATGGAAGATATTAACCTCAAGCTAGTGATATAAGCCAGGTTCCCATTTCCATTTCTGAATGCTTTCTTAATATGCTAGCAGAAGAAAGCTAAAAGCCTCCATGTGAAATTTGTGTTGAGTCTCTACTTTTAGCTGGGTACCATGTCAGCGGATATAAAAATGACAGCACCATCCTGACCCTCCAGGTGACCAGAGTCTAGTGTGAAGACATATACATAAGCAAATAAATAAAATCCAATGAATGTGTGACTCTCAACTCTGGATTGGGATGGGGAGAGCGGCAGCTTCAGTATAGGGGCATGCCGGAACTGTGTGTGGAGAGTGAGGTCACATGGACAGTGAACTATAGCAGTCAGGACCCTGGGATCCACTAGCTGGACATGAGGGCCAGAGCAACTTCACCTTAGCCTAGCTACATGTGCAAGGTTCCAGGCTCACCATCCGGCCGCCTCCAGCCAGCTTCTTCTCAAGCTGCAATCCCAACGGACTGTTACACTTCTAAAGACACTTGCCTGTCTGGGTACCACACTTTTACCACAACTTCCTGGGGCTCAACACTATAGCTTAACAGTCACACAACCACATCCAGGAGGATCAAGCTTCACTCAGCTCTGTCTGAAAACCCAAACTTTACCATTCGACCACTTGCCTTGCCTGCGTTAAAGTTCCTGAAGTGCACGCCGACACCACAGTGGTCAACTGGGCACTGTATGAGGCAATCGGCTACCAAATGGACTGTCCCATCACCTCAGAGCTCTGATGGGGACTTTCCTGCCACAGGTCTCTTACTGAGGCCATCAGATTCCTCCCCAAGATGCTCTCTGCCCTCTGCTTGCCTGAGTTCAATGGAAGGACTCAGGTTATTGGGAAATAGCTGCACACAGAGGAAAGGATTTGGGTTCTGGAGTCAGGCTGACCGAGTTTGAAATCCTCCATTTATCTCTATTAGCTGGGTGGTCATGGACAAATTAGGCTCTGGGGACCTCAGTGTCTCATTGTGTCAAGGGGAGATGCTGTGAGGACATGTGATACCCCCCATTCTGCTTTTATTTCCCTCCTAAAACTTGTTGGCATGTTGTCTCTCTTCTCCATTAAGGACTCCCCCAGCGGCTCAGTCAGTAAAGAAACCACCTGCCGTGCAGGAGACGCAGCTTTGATCCTTGGGTTGGGAAGATCCCCTGGGGAATGGGATGGCTACCCACTCCAGTATTTTTGCCTGGAGAATCCCATGGACAGAGCAGCCTGGTGGGCTACAGTCCACGGAGTCGCAAAGAGTTGGACATGACTGAGCAACTAGTACTTTTACTTAACACTTTTTCTTCTCCACTCACATTGTTCCCTTCCTAAGCTGGAGGAGTCGTTTTGTGCACTGCTGAAACGCTAACAGTTAGATTAGGGCCCAGAACACAGAAGGTGCACAATATATATTTGTGAATAAATGAACAATCTAGAGTTCTAGCCCATGGGAGGTGCTCAGCACATGTCAGCTCTTCCTCCTTGTCATGAAAAGTGGAGGCCTAGTCAAAGATGAATTTTCTAGATCACCATCTGTATCCCAATTTTTACAGAAACACTATTTTTCTTAAATATGCCCATTTCTTAGGAATTATTTACCAAACTATTAGAAATATTTGTGCCCCTGTATGCTTTACCTAGTTTCTGTCTTTCCTGCAGTGTGATATAAAATCTACAGTGTCACCACAAACCCTGTGAGCCAAGTGCAATCAGGGCTTCAAACCAGTACAAACATTTCACACATACTTGGGCAAAGAGCCAGCAATTCACTGAGTGTCAGCAACTGCCCACTGAATTTTCACTTGAAGATTCACTCATGTACTATTCTAGCAGTAATTGGCATTCATTTTAAGATGCTGAACACTTCCAACGTAACTTGATTAGGTAAATGTTCAGAGCTACCAACACTGGAAACCAAAATCACCTCTTACAACCCCACCATCTTCTCTGATTACATACAAACAAAAGCCCACACAATTATCAATGGTAACTGAGTGGGAACTAGGTCTTGCTTATGTTAGATCAAGGTTTTCATCACCACTGCCATCTGCCTCGTGGGGCTATGATTTACACAGAGTTAGAAACTATATAAGAAAAATGAACACTATTTGGAGTTTAGAGATTAGTAAACAAGCTGACAAGATTGTCAGGCCTAAAATTAAGAACACACACAAGCATATACTTTCACACTCATCATCACCATGAAACATATCAAGGAGGGAAAAAACCTAATTTGAAGACTTATTATTTAGATCCATGACTTAGCTCAAGCCTCTCTTTGTCAGAGGTTCTTAACATGTTTCTTTCTTTGAATAACAGACATGTTTAAGCAAACTGTCTTCTTAAGGCAATATTTAAACACACAGCTTTTGTGTATACAATTATAAAAATTCCAGAGAGCCTCTGACACTCATCCATAGACCTCATGTCAAGAATTCTGGCTTTAGACAAGAGCCAGGCACCCACATACAGCCTGTACCAGCCTGGCACTTAGTGGGACTGAGCAAATGATTCCTTGAATGAGTAAGTAATCAAATGAACACCCAAATGAATGAATGCAAGGAGACTCAGTCAGAGAACACACAGCTAAAGCAGACACTTGTATTCTGTGCGGAACTCTGAGTCTGAAAGCAGCAGCCAGTTAGTTGGTTTATTCACAAAAATTGCTTTGTGGAATTATACACTGCTCCTCCCCTTCTAAATGCAGACAGAGGGAGGAAAGGAAAAAGAGATAATGAAGGTTTGCAAATGAAGTGGGTACAACTGTGCAATCAATCAACGTTTTCTGAAAAAGAATCTGCATCCCTTGCCAAAAATCTGAACTGAATAACTGAACCAGCATTCTGATGAGAACGGACTTTGCCACTAGCCAGTCATTTTTGTTCGTCTTCCAGCTGTCTTGCTTCTGTTTTCCAGGAAGCCTCTGGTCTCTTCTTAGCAGGTTCAGGCCTGGGAATTTATTTAATCATGTTCAAATGCTTACTCTGTGCTTATTCTTTTTAATAAATCTCTGCTGACTGTTTAAGAGTAAATACTTAGTATTTACTAATACTGCCTAGTATTATGCTAGTTGAAAAGAACACAATTGCCCATCTAAATATCCACTGATGGCATACTAAGTGCCAGGTCCTCTTTTAGTGCTAAGTCATAGAAGAGGGAACAACGCAGACAAAAAGGCCTTCCCAGAGCTGACATCCCAGTGGGGAAGCCAACAACAGCGACAACAACAACAATGCACACACATCTCAACACGGTCAACAGCGGGAAGAAAACGGGGCCGGGCAAGAAGCAACAGGTCTTTCTGTATAATAAAGGAAAATCAGGGCTGACCTCTCCAAGATCTATCTGACGGGAGATACCAAGAAGGTGAAGGGTGACGTGGTGTACAGGTGAAGGCAAGAGAAAGCGGAAAGGCCCTGAGATGGGAGGAGCTTCTCGGGTTCAGGAAAGGGCAGAGAGCCAACGTCCTCCAGGAACTGAGAGAGCGGGGAAAGGAAAACAGCAAGTGTAGCAAAATAATGGTTTACTTGGAGGGTGTCAGGAAAGGGGGGCATCTCACTCCAGTGAAAGTCAAAGAGGTAAAAGAGAAGAGAGTGTTTCGGCTAGAAATGAGTAGAAACGTTCCAGGCAAACAAGTCAGGGGTTAGTGGTGGAGGTGGCCAGAGAGCATGCCCAGTGGCGCAAGGCCAGCAGGCCAGGTGAGCTCACTACACCTGCAGGGAAGGAAATTTCCGGGCACCTCGGCAGGCTACGTCACGAGCACTGCAGAGGAGTTTCTAGTTCACACAGAGTAACTGGGATGCATTTACAGAGTCCTATAGGGGTTGGAGTTGAGCATGAGTATGTGTTCTGTCGACAGGGCAGAGGGGCACGGGGTAGAATTGTGTTTGGAGAGAAGGTGAATAAACCGGCTACTTCACAGTCGAGGCAAGAGATGGGGGTTCCCAGGTGGCGCTAGGGGTAAAGAACTTGCCTGCCAATGCAGGAGACACAAGAAATACAGGTTTGATCCCTGGGTCAGGAAGATCCCCTGGAGGAGGGCATGGCAACTCACTCCAGTATTCCTACCTGGAGAATCTCATGGACAGAGGAGCCTGGCGGGCTACAGTCCATGGGGTCACAAGGAGTTGGACATGACCGAGCACACACACAGCTCGGGGAAGAGATGAATATGAGTTAACCCTAGTAAATAAGATAGAAAGATTAGGGAGGAGTTCGCTTCTGAAGGTACTTAGGAGGTAGGATTGAGAGAGCACTGTAACTGACTATTTAGGGGAAAAGAAGAGTCAGGTGTGAATTCCAGTTGTTTGGGTTGGCAAACAGTATAGATGGTTCACTCATTCCCTGTGCTAGGACATACTAGAACACGAGATCTTGAACTGGAGGTGTCTTTAGGGCAGGCCCGTTGAGAAGAGGTGTCCAGTAGATTCAAGGCTCTGGGCTCAGGGGTGGCAGAGATGCGGTCTTGGCGGCAAGTCGTACAGATGGGCATGGAAGCTGGGGTGGGGCAGAATGAGGGAGGGCAGGGGGCCGGTGTGGGGAACACCTGCCTTTATAGAGAGCAAGGGGAGAAGCACAGAGCCTGAGAAGGAACACCCAGAGGGGCAGCGGGGAGATAAAGAGGTGGCGGTGTTTACAAAGAGCAAGACCAGGACATCTGAAGGAGCGGCTCACCGAGTACATCAGATATCACAAGACAGCACCGAGGTGGGGATGCTGCTATCATCTGAGGAGTAATGAGAGGTGAGAACCCTGAGTTCTATACTTTAAATTCCTTTGCTAGAAATTTGGAAGTGAAAGGAAGGAGAATAAGGGAGGAAATCTTGGCAAGGAAGAGAAGTAGGAAATGCCCACGGGAAAGAAATTTAAGTGACTTGAGGATGTTTATACCCTGAGATAAAGAAGTAAGTAACAACCGTGAGACACAGAAAGATGGAAAATCCTCAAAAGAAGGTACACCACCATGCAGAGTTTAGGTAAAGCTGAACAATATGTATCATATTTTTAATTCAATATTTTATTATAATCTGAATCTACAAAAATGATGTTCCATGGTGTGGAGACCCATTCCAGTCAATAAGGATTTCAACTTTGGAACAAGTTCTCCTGGATGCTGGTCAGACAACATAATGATCTACAACCCAAGCTTAGGAGTGTATTTCTACAGGACAAGGTGCCAAGCACACCTAGGATCAAGCCATCACGCCTTCCATCCATTCTCTCCTCCTGTGAGGGGTCTTCATTCTGCGGGGAGTATAGGCTCATTATTTCAGAGCAGCCCCCTCCCTCTTAGTTGTCTCCACTGTGTATTTAGGGACATCAAATGCTTTTTCCCAAGATCCATGTCTTTCCTGTCAATTTCATGAAAACAGAAAACTCCATATACATGGATTTACAAACATGCTATAAAAAGTACAAGATCCCTCTTTTGTACGACTCTGTGTCGAGGTATTCCCCTCACCTCACACTCCAGTATTGTCCCTCACTTCATGTCTCAGTAATAAAGCTCTCTCCTATTCCAACTGGTCCCCAGTCTCTTGTCCTTGTATCTCCTGCCAATGCAAAAGCTTTGAAAATGTCACACATAGAGGAGTTACCTGGAATTGCTTTTGGAGTCCCTGCAACTCTTGGATCACAAAAGCAATAAGTACTTCTCCCTTGCAGCCAAGATCTGTCAAATACCCACAGGCAAGTATTGCAACAGATCATTAATATACTCAGGTGTGAACTAAAGGAATATTAACTAATCAGAGAAAACAAAAATGCCTTTTATTTATTGGAACAAGCAAGTGAAAAGGGAAAGAAGAACCTCATATTCCCCCTGCTTTATTTAATGAATATTGATTAAGCCAATGAAGGAAGAAGCCAAGAACGGCTGTGTGTAGAACAGAACAAAAAGACCCTGCTTCCCAAGAAATATTTCTTACAGACACAGTGGCTTCAGCTACATCACTGTGGTGGAATTTTCTACGTGGCAAGAGAGAAAGACATTTTTTTTTTTCTGGAATTTCAAAAATACTGTTTAAACAAATTGCATCCTCAGCACTCAGAAGAAAATACTAAATGCTCCCCTCAGCTCCCTCAACTTGCTCCTTTTATTAGCTTTCCTCTTCTGTTTCCGGCAAAGGCAGCTCACTCTGGGGCTTCTGGAATTTGATTGGGACTCCAGGAGCCTTTATTTTCTTGGTCCAATTTCACTTATATTTATTTGCAGCACTGCTGCCACTTCCTTTTTTTCCTTCATAATTGGAACCATAGTTGAGAGTGAGAGCAATGAACTCTACATGCTGCCTTCAGAAGTTGATGACTTCAGTTTTTTAGAGAGAACTTCTTTCAGTTAGATCTATACCGAGGTCTAGCTCTGTCCTTTATAGTACTCAACATTTTTCCATCTTAGTCTCTGAGTGTTCAGGAGTATTTTAAAAAATGGGAGGCAGCTATTGCTTAGTATGAAGGGCATAATTCTTGGAGACAGAAAACCTTTATTTCTTATCTCAGCTCTGTCATTTACCCAGCTGATGAACAAGAGACTTAGTCTTGGTTTATAGATCTTGGTTTCCTCATCTATAGAGTGGGTTTATAACCCCTTGTCCAAAAAGTTGTGGTAAGGGCTAAATACCAATGTTTGGGACAATTTTCTAGTGCCTACCTAGCAAAGAGTAAGGGACGCATAAATATTAATGCAATCTGGATTTTTAAATATCTTTCTGTAGCAAAATAGAAATGAGTGCTGACAAAATGGTTTTGATGAGAAAAATTAAAGGAAGTCACTAAGATGACGTTCTATAATTAGGACTTTTCTGATATTTCCTAGGTTGTGTGTGACCTTGAACCAGTTAAAAAATCTCAGACAAATACCGTTACCAGGAAGATGAATGGCTATCACCACTCACACCACAGCAGGTTGTTTAGGGATTAAATGAGATAACATGAGCAAGCGTGGTGCAGTATTTGATACAAATGAAGTGTCCACTAAATGTTAGTTCCCCTCTCCTTCTTCAAAGATGTGTATTTTAAGAATCACATGAAGAAAACAAAACAAAACGAAAAACCCCTACAGATTTTTTAGAGTCAACCAACATCATGGGCTTGTTCACAAATAGGAGTGATATAAACGGTTATTAGAGAGAAAATGTTTTTGGCATTTATGAAAATCCTTACGACTAGAGCTGATCTGTGATTTTATATGGTGAGTTTTTAGCATAACAATCTTTTCTAAGTGTCAAGGGAGAAAGGTAGCGTGGTGTCTTTGCACTGGGTGCGTCCATATACCTGCCTGTGTATAAGCAGGCATGTATGTATTGATATTCATAAATCTATGCTTATATTCTCACCTGCTAGAAATATATACATGGTAGGTTTTGAATAGTTTGATTAATTTAAGACTACCTAATGCAGAGGATAGTTAAATGCTGCCCACTCTAACAATGGTAGCTACTGAAAGGTTATTTCCCAGGAGGGATAAACAGTAGAAGAAACCCACCAGACCCACATCATCCCGTCCCCTCTGTTCTTCGTCCCTGACTGGCCACGTCTTGTTTGTGGCTAGACCCATCTGGACAGCAGGTGTGGAGCTGCACGGCTGCATGTATCTGATTATTGACCAGGGACTGTTTCCAAAGGGCATAATAAACTGCTGCTGACCCTTGGTAATAACACGTGTCAATTGTCCCTGTTTACACAGGTAAGAGCTCAAAATAAAGGGCAACGAATTCTGAATGTTTTAAGACTACATTTTGACCAGCAGCTTTTGACAAAGCCTTCCATATATATCAGTCAAATAGTGAACTTGGTGAGCTTGTATAGAGTCTATTAAAGGGGGAATAAGGTTCATGAATTTCAAGCTTGGAGGGCTCTAATTACCTCATGTTCAAACTTTAACTACAAAACTCAGATAAATTGCTGCATTAAACCATAGAAGATCCTCCACCTGATTTGTGCCAGTGCATCTAAAGCTCAGTGAGGCTGATCCCAGAGAGGTTTTTCAAATCAGTCCTAAGGGAATATGTTCCGGACCTGTCTCTAATGAGTATGTATGGATTACTTGGATGTTTTGGTAAAGCTACCTGGTAAATTAGTCAATCTGAAATTTTATGAGCCGCAAAGCACTATAGCAGTCAGTCACATAGCCCAAGAATACTGGGGGAATTAAAGTCATTTTCAGCATCTATTAGCTAGGTACCAGGAATCTGTTGCAGGCCCTGGTTGGTAGTTGCAACATTAAACTAATTGGCTAATAGTTACAGCTGTCTCTTCAGTACTTTTGTTCTTGGAGGTGTGATCCCTTCTTGAACCAATTTATGTACACCCAGAGGGGGGTCCTATATTTATTCTAGTTCAGTGTATGATTTGGACTCAAAAACAATCTAAAAAACAGAAAAGAAAAAGGTCTGTATATATAAACCATGGTGCAAAACAGCCAAAGCTGAGCTGACATTATGACAGTCTGAAAGTTAGAATTTAGTGAATAGGGGAGGCAGAGAAAAATTAGGAAAACAAACACCCCTTTCAAATATTCAAAACATTCATACTTTATCAAAGATGCACTGAGGAGAAGTGTGGATTTCCCTCTGCCTGGTAGAACATTCTCCACGGCTATTTATCTAGTTACAAACTTTTATAGATGTGAAATATTTTAAGAAGTCCTTTAGAAATGGCCTGAGGTAATTTCAAACTTAACAGACCCTGTCCCACCAGAGCTCATTACAGTGGATTTTATAACAAAGTACCCTCTACTTAATTTTCAGAGCCTAGCCAAGCATACTGGAAATGCAGCTGCATTAAGTGCAATTAATGGTACAATAAAAGCAGTGGAGGGCTGTTTAACACCCAAGAACCAGCAGTAAACACTGGCTTCATGCTCTCCAGCAGTCAGTGATGTGTCAAAGCACCTGGAGTGTGAGATTTCTGTATCAAGGGGGAAACGTCTCTCTCCTGCTGGAGAAAAATCTTCTGTCCTTCAACGAGTCTACCCAGAGACTGCACAAAAGGATATAAAGTGATTCCCTCCAGTTATGCCACAAGCATTCACTCCCTTTGAGTAGGAGGCCAACATAGTAAGCTCCTATTCCCATCAGCAAGGGAAAAGGACAAATATGATTTTACCAAAAATGAGTCTAACAGCAAGTGACTCATAGTGCACAAAATGATTCGTGCATAACTCAGTTCACTCTCAGAAGCCAGAAAAAAGAAGTGTCTGATCAGAATACTATGTTTATTGGAAAGATCTAAATAAACCCAAAACCCAAAAGGCTGGGGATAGGGTGGGCAGGAGCAATTATAATGATGTTTGCAAATATCTTCAATGATGAAATCATCACTTAGTATTTGAATACGAGAGACATCTACAAGTAAGCAAAAACCTCACAGACTGATACAATCATGGTTGTTAGAGCATTTGTCAACTAGTTCATTTATTAAGTACAATATGTAGTCAACTGAGTCTGGGAAGATGATTATACATATCCACCTTCTGTAAGTAATTAAAGCAATTCTATCATGAAAAGTATTTGATTAGAACCATCTCTTCTAGACTAGTCTGTATTTAAGGTTCTATCCCTCTATTTCCATGCCTGGATAAAACTGGTCACTCAACAATATAAACAGACTAGGAAGTACATTAAAGTTGTGTTTTTAAGTAAAAAAATAAAAAACCCATGCACTGTAATGTAACACATGCATGCGTGCTCAGTTGCGTCAGACTCTGCAACTCCAGGTACTGTAGCTCCTCTGTCCATGGGATTATCTGGGTAAGAATACTGGAGTGAGCTGCCCTTTCCTCATCCAGGGGATCTGCTTGACCCAGGAATTGAACCTACATCTCCTGTGGCTCCCATACTGCACATGGGATTCTTTACCACTGAGCCACCTTAAAAATCTCCACCAATCAGCAATTACTCAAAATAAATCTTATAAATCATAATACTAAAGACATAGCCTAAAGAAAGAAAAGCCACAATCCCCAAATTTCGTATTATGAAAAACATGTTTCTAATCTCCCTTCTCAAAAAATATTCCTGAGAGGTTTTACGCTGGTTTTGGTTTCTTCAGCTTCCAATGCTCTTGGATTGAAGACTTAATGACTCAAGAGAGGGCCACAGAAGATCCGTCTGTGAGGTGAGGATAATTTGCTCTTGCCTCAAGATCCTGCCACAAGGAAACCTGCTCCCAGGACCTACAGGGCATGACTGTGGTTACTTTCATCACTGGGTTCTAGCATGAGTTTTAGGCTCTGTGAACACAGCTAGGAACATCCAATAATAACCCATTTACATTATCATTTTTATTTTATTTTTTTTAGGAAGGAATGCACTGGTTTTATAAGCTGAAAACCTGATGTTTATAAATATTTCTTATAGATCCTAATTTCTGAGAGGGCAAATATCATAGCTGAAATGCTCCTAACACTGAATTAGCATTTCTTGTACACCATATGAAATCGTTAGTTGCTCAGTTGTGTCCAACTCTTTTGCAACCCCATGGACTGTAGCCTGCCAGGCTCCTTTGTCCAATGATCTTCCTGACCCAGGGATCAAACCCGGGTCTCCCTCACTGCAGGAAGATTCTTTCCCATCTGAGCTATAATATCTGTCATGTCATAGTCTTTCCATAAACACGTAATGATGATCGTGATTAATTTCCAGCAACTGAGAGCTGCTAGTGACGAATGAAATGAGATTCCAAGAAACAGGATCATTCGAGATATTTGTATTTAAGTACTCGGCTGAGATGAGAAAAATATAAGGAAGGGAAGTGTGTGGTCTCAGCAGAGGTTGGCTTGTCTCTGGAAACTGCACATTCATCCTTGGGCTGGTTACACCAGCTCATATGCTCCTAGGCAGAGTAATAAAAGCTTAATTCCATATCCTTCCACCTGGCTAACTCAGGCTTTGTGAACACAAGAGAAGGAAGTTAACTTCTAGAATATCAATCTACTTCCTTTCATGAGCTGTAAATGCACTCTAAAGTAAAAGATACATATAAGGATCTCCTGACCTAGTATACCTTTTAGCTTTAAGTGGAATCGACTTTATTTTCCTGTCAACTACAATTTTCACTAAAGACTCCTGACTTCTTTATGGCATAATAAAGTTTTGTCTAGGATTACAATAAAAAGCTTTCATAATACTCATGACCTGAACATTCTGGATTAATTTTTAAATTGCATCTGAAAATCAGTACAAATGGCAATCCAATGTTTATGCTCTTGAAACTGGATTCATCTCCTTGCCTCTCTCAGTTGGTTCATATCTTTTAGGGCAAGTTTGATTATTAAAAAGCTGAGTTTAGAAGAGAGCTTCACACAGCCGCAAGGAAAGTTTATATTTATTTTCAGTTTGATGTATTTTATTTTAGAGTAAATTATTTACTATTTGTGCTCCCTTTGGGAAAATGTAAATATTCTGGGACATATTCCTTTGCTACATCCCTTTCCATTACATTTCCCTTTGTTACCTGGCCAAGTGAGGAGGAAAGGAGAGAAGGAGGCATACCAGAGCTTGCATGCAGTCCCTCTCCACTCCCTTCACTACTGATCACCACCTTATCTGTTCTTGGCACCTTCCCTTTCCACTTCCATATCCAGGAGGAGTGGGAGGTAGGGCAACACTTGACTCTGCAGTGTCACACACCAGTAACATTAAACCTGTACCTTATTTCTCTTCTTCAGGGTTTCATAATGACATTAACTGTGTGATGGGCTGGTCTTACCACAGGTCCAGGGAAGCAGAAGGAAGCTGCTTATTGACTTACGAAAAGCATTTTATGAAACTAGGTGCAACTAAATCCTTTTAATTACATGAGGATATATAAACTGATGAATAAAAAATGCTCTTTTATTTGATTCAAATGTTAAATTTCATCCTCGCGTATAGCATTTTATTGTTAAGAGCAAGTAACATGAGTTCAAAATGTCATTCCCATACGTCTGAGGTCCATTTACTCAGTAAGTATGTACTGACCATCCACTATACTCCAGGGACTCTGATGGCACTAAAGGAAATGACTAGGAACAAGAAGAGACGGCCCCTGCTTTCACAGGGATTACAGTTTTCTGGACGGGTACCGCAGCAAACGAAACTCAATCCAAAGCATAGCACTGGTTATACCACAGCTGTTGTCATATAGTCTCAAAATGTCAAAATATGGATGTCACTGTTGAAATAGCAATCTGCCTACTAGTAAACTGGCTGCAAATAAGGATATAGAATAATTTTTACAAATGGAACCTGATGAATCTAAAATGAAGTAAGGCATACCACATTCACTACTGAAAACAGAGAATTAGATGCAACTGTGCACAGACTCTGTATTTGTCCTTTTTAAATTCAATGATGTCCAATCCCTGCTTAAGCAAAACATACACACTGCCCACCCAAAAGGAACCAAGTTTGTTGCTCTGTCCCTCTTCTTTGCAAAGAAAAGCCCAATGCCCTTGGAAAGGCAGTGTACCCATTTCCAGGAAAAGAGTAATAATGGAATTGAAGCCAGTTTTCCCATATCTGCGTTCACCCAAAGTTTAGGGCTATGATCCTGGTCTGCCCAAAAAGACATAAAGGGAACTTTCCTGGAAGCTTTTGGAAAATGCTTCACACTTCTTCACATTATCTTGAAACATCTTGTATAAGGACCAGTGTATGAAGCTGCAACAACCATTCTCCACCATAACTTGATAAGACTTGAATGGAAAGGTCAATGCACTGAGGATGGAAAAGAAGAAAAATACAACTGAGGTCCTGTCTAATCATGGGAAGCCACTGCAGTACCTGGGGCTTCCTAGCCCAGACTCCCCTTACAGTGTGATAATTAGATCATGTTACTGTTTAACTCTCCACAGGCTGCATACTCTATTATTTGTAGTCAAATATATTTTAACTGATATATCTGGTAAATTTTGTTTTTAAACCGCAGACAAGACCTCATATCAAGGTGTCCCCTCAATGTTGAGACTTTTAAATTTTTTCACTGAGTGTTCCAAACTTGAGACAATCCTTGTCATGAATGCCTACATTAATCAATTGAAGCCCAACATGGAGGAATCTGGTGTATGTGGCTGGGTGGGGGTTAAGGGATGATAGTGATGTATACCGAGAAAGCATATGTAGAAACAGACTACACTGAAAGGAATGGGACCTAGGAATGGTGGTTTTTCTTAAATGTTAACTACATTTCTAGAAATAGAAATAAGAACCTCTTATGATTCAACCAGATTAGGGAAAAAGAGTTGCTGTGTAAGGCCAGGGATGATGCGAAGAGAAGAAAGTGGGGAAAGTGCTCACAAAATAAACCCTAACTCATTTCTAGAGTTTCAAAGAAGCCCTAGTTTGACAAAAACCTAAAGCTGCTAAATTGCCCCACATCATACATCCTAGAAATGTGTGGATTCAATTATAGAGCAAGAGAGACTACCAGCAGCAAAGATGCTTTTCTTGGAATTTCAATGCAAAGCAAATGTACAGATGTTGGCATAAAAGCCAAACTGCTTGAAATGGAATGAAAGATAGAGGTCCAGAGAGAAGACTGGAGATGATAAAGAATTAAATATGCAATAAAAGAGACCATTACATGCACAGCATCAAACTTGGACAGCCAAAGCTTTCTGATACTCAGATGCTAGTACTGGTGACATATACGGGCTAAAGGAAAAAAAAATGGGTAAGGGTAACAGAATCAAACAAATACTACATTAAAATCGCTTATCTCTGTGGGCAGGCTGTAAAAATCATATCATTCTCATTGAAAAATAATTCATTAAACTGCACCCCAGCAGGATGTAAAGAACAACACACAGCATACGAAGATATTGAGCAGCAGGGGGCAATAAACTTTATAAAAACTATTAAAGCATGCAACAAAGCAAGATAATACAAGGAGGAAACAATGGAAATATCAGTCCAATTTCTAAAATAGCCATGTTAATACATAAGTGCAAACACTTCAGGAAAAAACACACATGCTTATCACATTAAAATGCACGCTTGTGAAACCACCCTTGAGATGTCAAAAGCTGACCTGCTGCAGGGCTGTGAAATAAAAGCCAGCGGGTTGCCACATGGAAAGGCCTGGTCCAGAGAGCTTCACACCAGGTAACCTACTGAAATGCCATAATTGCTTGTAGGTATCTGAGACTGCTCCAGTTACAGACACAGAGGTTAAATGAAAACCGGGCCACACACAGTCCACAACCAGGGATGTACGAGGACACTTGTAGCTCTAAGCTGGTAGGCTTGAGTGCCCTCACCTTCAACCCAGTTTCCTCCTGTGTTTCTGGATGGTTGAGGAAGTGAGCCTACTCATTCAACTGTTCCTGAGTACTGCATAGCTCAGGATCACCTCAGAGCACACTCGGTGTCCATAAGCTGTGTTTTCAAACTGTTTTATTCCCCCACTTCTCCCTGAGCATATGAACCTCCCTCCCATAAAAATTTCTTTGGTATTCCTTACACGCATCATTCTTGTAAGGCCACTTGAGAGACAAGATAGATCTCTGTGTAACACCTTAGTAATTACTTAGTGACCAGATTTCCTCCTGCCACTTCACCGGGTGAGGAGGCAAAGGAACGGCCGGGGGTGGGAGGGGTTGGAGGGAAGGACTGGGCCTTCCGTATCCGATGCAGAACCTGCTGATACAAAGAGTCAACTGTACTAGGACATTTTATATAAGGGAACTGAGCATCTGGAGATTTTAATACCCATGGGGTCCTGATATCAATAACTCACAGATACTGAGAGATGACTGTATATGAGTTCCCATTTAGGAGATGGAGACCGCAAGATTTTCCTTTCTCTTTTCTTTCCGGGGCATTTTGGTGGGCCAGGGACTGGTGACAAGATGCTAATAACGCAGAGGTGATGATTGAAACAAAAATGGAACCCTGAAGATAAACTGTGCTTAAGAGGACTTTAGTCTACTTAAAATGATTCTGGAGTGGCCAAGACAAAACTAATGACAACTTCTTTAAATGAAACCTGATCCTCTATCCAAAATTATTTCCTAGCCTTCCAAGGCCTAACTGTGCTATAGCGAATCCTCCTTAAGTCAACAAGACATAGGGTGATTGAAGCAGAACCCCAAACCAGACACTGACAGAAACCAGTGCTTGCCAACCTGACAAGCACTGAATACAGGCATATACCATATTCCTGAATCAAACATATATCCATCCAATAAGCCCGTGATGAAGCAGCGTTTTTCACTAAGGGTCAAGATCTCCCTTGCTCAACCCTGTTCCCATCTCTCTCTCTCCCTGCCTTTCTCATTCTTTCTTCAGTTGACAGGGGTACTGGGCCATAGTATGTACAAATGTCCTATCTGTGTTTCCTTTAACATTTTTCCGTAAAACCATGCCCACAATCTTAAGCCTTCTACTTCTCCACTGCTCAGATTTCAACAAAAAATAAATCATTTTAGCCAAATTCTGTTTTAAGATTCCTGCTGAGACTTCAGATTTTAGGCTGGAATGAATTTTTATGGCCAAGTTATAAACACCTGATACTCAGCAGGTGCCACTACAATGTATAGTTTTGAGATTACGTGTGGCTTCCCTAATTTCAAAAGTTGATCTACTTGAAGATAATTTGTTTTTTAAACTGTCAAGCTACAAAAGCCACTACATTTCCTTTCATTAGCTTATAAAGATTAATTGGAAGTAACACATGGTTGTAATTTATAGGTCAACGAAAATTTTGCCTGTTTTAATAGAGTTTGGCAAAGGAAAACTACACATCCTCAGCTGAAAATTGAGATCAAAGCTACTTATAAATAGAATATCTTGGAAGATTTGTGTATTTGTTTGTTTATCTTAAGATCGGAGGTGACAGAGTTGTGGCTCTCTCACTAGAAGGAGCATTTTTACCTAAGATCCCAAGAATAAAACAATCTGGTTCTCTGTAATAATTATTTCTAGATTCCTTTCACAAGGCCTTGGAGTTAACAGCTTCAACATTACTCAGATAAAAGATGCAAGAAATCATACTCCTAGCAAAACTGTAACTGTGGAGTTAACCCAACAGTACTGTCAAAATAGAATTTCACTGGAATGACCAGGCATGGTCTCACTCAGCCTTAGGATTAAAAGTTTATTTACGTATTTATTTTAATTGGAGGCTAATTACAGTATTGTGGTGGTTTTTGCCATAAATTGACATGAATCAGCATGGATATAAATGTGTCCCCTGGTCCCGAAGCCTCTTCCCACCTCCCTCCCCATCCCATCCCTCTGGGTTGTGCCAGTACACGGGCTTTGAGTGGCCTACTTCATGCATTGAACTTACACTGGTCACCTAATTCACATATGGTAATATACATGTTTCAATGCTATTCTCTCAAATCATTCCACCCTTGCCTTCTCCCACAGAGTCCAAAGTCCATTCTTTATATCTGTGTCTCTTTTGTTGTCTTTCATATAGGGTCAACATTACCATCTTTCTAAATTCCATAATATGTGCTAATATGCTATATTGGTGTTTTTCTTTCTGACTTACTTCACTCTGTATAATAGGCTCCATGTTCATCTACCTCATTAGAACTGTGTTCTTTTTAATAGCTGAGCAATATTCCATTGTATATATGTACCACACCACAACTTTCTTATCCATTCATCTGCCAATGAACATCTAGGTTGCTTCCATGTCCTGGCTATTATAAACAGTGCTGTGATGAACATTGGGGTACACATGCCTCTTTCAATTTTGGTTTTCTCAGTGTGTGTGCCCAGCAATGGGATTGCTAGGTCATAAGGCAGTGCTATTTCCAGTTTTTAAAGGAATCTCCACACTGTTCTTCACAATGGCTGTGCTAGTTTGCATTCCCACCAACAGTGTAAGAGGGTTTCCTTTTCTCCATACCCTCTCCAGCATTTACTGTTTGTAGACTTTTTGATAGCAACCTTTCTGACAGGCATGAGATGGTACCTCATTGTGGTCTTGATTTGCATTTCTCTGATAATGAGTGATGTTGAGCATCTCTTCATGTTAGCCATCTGCATGTCTTCTTCGGAGAAATGTCTGTTTAGTTCTTTGGCCGATATTTTGATTGGGTCGTTTATTTTTCTGGAATTGAGCTGCAGGAGTTGCTTGTATATTTTGAGATTAATTCTTTGTCCGTTGCTTCATTTCTTTTCACCTTGCTTATAGTTTCTTTCGTTATGCAAAAGCTTTTAAGTTTAATTAGGCCTCATTTGTTTATTTTTGCTTTTATTTCCATTACTCTGGAAATTTAGAGAACCCTAAGAAAACTGACCTGTTTCTTTCACCAAAACAGTGTATTTAGGTACTTTCATGTTTTACCCTTTAACCTATAAAAAACACTCAGGCTGTTGGGGGCAATCTTAACAACTGGTAAGTGAACAAAATAGCAAATGCTGAATTTCAAAAAATGAAAGCAAAAAACTACTGCTACCTAAGAAGAGAGACGCCTGGTGTGCTGCGATTCAGGGGGTCGCAAAGAGTTGGACACGACTGAGTGACTGAACAGAACTGAAGAAGAGAGAGGTTAAAAAAAAAATTACATATAAACCAACACCAAAATGCTATTCTGATGTAAATTCTTCACACTATGTGACTAGCAACAAATAAAATAACCACAACCTTCCGTATCTGATGCAGAACCTGCTGATACAAAGGGTCAACTGTACTAGGACATTTTATATAAGGGAACTGAGCATCTGGAGATTTTAATACCCATGGGGTCCTGATATCAATAACTCACAAATACTGAGAGATGACTGTATATGAGTTCCCATTTAGGAGATGGAGACCACAAGTCTTACTAATTTAAAAAAAAAAGTAACCAAAACTGCAAAAAATCCACCCCAAACCACTCTCTTCCCCCCTACTAAAATAAATAAATAACTGTCCAACCATCAGATTAAGAAAAAAATAGTTAAGTTTTTTGTCTCTGGCTCACTTGTTAATATGACTTAAAATTTTGAGTCCTGGTACCCAGGACTATCACCTTATATTCTTACTTGTTTTGGATATCCCAAGGTATTATATTCAAGTTCTACCATTTTATCAGTCATATGTTATCTTTAAATTTGGAAGTACACACACATGCACACATCAGAATTTCTTAAAACAAGGATTCAGGGCTAAATCTATAAAAAGAATTGAAATGTTAGTTTGATGGGAATTCTATCTATTAGAAAATGCTACACACAAACACCACATGATTTTTTTTTTCCCCCTCCAAATTAGACAAAAACCTTCCTGATTATTTATTTATGTCGTTTGGCAGGACTAAAATCAGCCTGTCTCCAAATTTTGCAGCCATCCATGCTTTTTCTAATAAGAACTAATTTTACAAGGTCCTTTCTGGCCAAGAAACTTTCAACCACTATAAACTAGTCAGACACAATACAAGATGATTAGACCGGAGTATATAGACTATGTAGCATAAACTGCCAGTTAAACATTATAGCATGCTTCATTTTAATCATGTAGCTTTCATCTTTTCTGAACACCCTTTTAGCATCTCTTGAAAAAAAAAGAGGCTTTGAAAAAGCTGAGCTGCTGCTAAACATTGTAAGCTGATGCTGCTACACTGTGCTCTGCCCCACTGCCTCCCCACCCCCGTAAAAAAGAAAATGATCAGCCGCAATACTTTAAGGTCTAATAACTGTGGTCTTAAATGAGACAGCATGCTATCGTCAGTTGAAAGGTCAATTTGAATCAGGTTGAAATGCAATAATGTACCATATTCACATTTATCATTATTGTGACAATGTATTTAGTATAACAATAATAAATAAATGGTAGGCTAGCAGAAAACTTTATGGCATGTGTTATTACACATTTAATTACAAGGTTAGTTTATGCCAGGCACAATACGATTAAAATAAAATTATACATTTCTGATGGCACAAAATGTTAGGTCAAACACAATAAAGTTGAAACAAAATTCCACAGTGCTAATGCCATACACACACAAAAGTAAGCCAAATAACTGCAGTGACTTCCCTGAAGGTGCGTGCAAAAACACAGTTTGCATTATACTTTAATGGAAATGAGAGATGTGTAAGCTTTAGACGATGCAATTTCTCAGAAAGCCCAATATTAATTCCTAAGTTTTGCCTATTTGATGGCGAGGCTATTCAAGAAAAAATTTTGTTTTAACACAAGTGTATTTTGTGATTGTATGGACTCTTCTCAATTCCCTAATGCATTTAGAAAATGAAGTTAATTTTTAAAAATTATTTAAAGTACACTTAATTTTATTTTTCTTGTTGCAGAATGCATAAAGGAGTGTGTGCTCATAACCATAAAATATTAAAACACAGAATAGTATTTAAGCTTATAAAATAGGACCCAATCACCTTACTACACAAATGAATGAAAACCAGAAGTTCAGAGAAGGTGAGTGATTTGCCAAAAATCAAACTGTAACTAGCAATTAGACTCCAGGTCTTCTGACTATCAGGAAAATGCACCTTACATGTTTTCTTTGGGAAAAGAGAAAATATTTGAAAGAAAAACAAGTGATATTTGAGTATAAGTTGTGATAGTACACCAAAACATACCTAAAAGATTTGGTAATAGCATAGACAAAAGACAATAACGATCTCCATGGATTGGGATTCACTGGATCTTCACAAAGACTTAAAAGGATCTCTCCACCATCCCCCTAATTCATGCATATTTAATTGTTTATTTAAAAAACAGATTCATCACAATTCTTAGGTAAAAAATCAAAAGAAAAGGGTTTTAGACAAAAGATGGCTTTTAGAATAACTATTCAGAAGAGCCATTTACATCTGAGAAATGGACAATAACAAAGTGTTTCTGTTTTATTTTCAAGCTACCCCCCAGATTACCAAGTTTTCTCCTTACAAGGCTCTTTCTTCAACATTGTGGTGAAGGTTCTAGCTAGTGCAACAAGGTATGAAAAAGATATTAAAACCACTTAAATTTAAAAGGAATGATTAACACTGACTTTATTTATAGATGATACGACTCTATAAATAAAATATCCTAAGTGAAGTGAAAGTCATTCAGTTGTATATNAGGTTCTAGCTAGTGCAACAAGGTATGAAAAAGATATTAAAACCACTTAAATTTAAAAGGAATGATTAACACTGACTTTATTTATAGATGATACGACTCTATAAATAAAATATCCTAAGTGAAGTGAAAGTCATTCAGTTGTATATGACTCTTTGGGACCCCATGGACTATACAGTCCATGGAATTCTCCAGGCCAGAATACTGGAGTGGGCAGCCTTTCCCTTCTCCAAGGGATCTTCCCAACCCAGGGATCAAACCCAGCTCTCCCACACTGCAGATGGATTCTTTACCAGCTGAGCCACCCGGGAAGCCCAAGAATACTGGAGTGGGTAGAGTATCACTTTTCCAGGGGATCTTCCCAACCCACAAATCGAACTGGGGTCTCCTGCATTGCGGGTGGATTCTTTACCAAGCTGAGCTACCAGGGAAGCCCACAAAACAATTTTAGAAATAATACACAAGTCAAGCAAGGTTTCAGGATAAGAGAACAACATTTAAATAAAAATCAGCCATAAATCCATATATTATGAAATATCTGAAGATTAAATTAGGAAAACAATTCCATTCACAACAGTCATCAAAAATATTGGTTCAGAGGGCTTCCCTGGTGGCTCAGATAATAAACAAATGGCTTGCAAGGCAGGAGACCAGGGTTCAGTCCCCGGGTTGGGAGGATCCCCTGGAAAAGGGAATGGCAACCCACTCCAGTATTCTTGCCTGGAGAATTCCATGGACAGAAGAGTCTGGCAGGCCACAGCTGATAGGGTTGCAAAGACTCAAACATGACTGAATGACTAACAAATATATAAATTTACCAAAGAATTACACTACTTGTAGGCACACTGAGAACTACAAAACATTGCTTAGAGTTTATTAAAGATAATTTAGATAAATGAAATGATATGCCATGCTCATGGTTTGGAAGATTCCATATTGTTAAGACAGGAATTTTGCTCAAATTGATTCAGTGGAATTTCTATCAAAATTGCAACAGACTTTTTTCATAGAAACTAACAAGTTGATTCTAAAATTTATATGAAAATGCAAATGAGCTAGAATAGCTAGAGCAATTTTTAAAAAGAACAAAGTTGTAGGACTTACAACATCTAATTTCAAAATTCACTTTAAACCTACAGAAATCAAAACAATGTTGTAATGACATAAGATAGACACATATATCCATGGAACAGGAGAGAGTTCAGAAAGGAACCCTTACATATATGGTCAACTAATTTTCAATGGAAGTATCAAGACAATTCAAACAGAAAAGAGAGTCTTTTAAAGAAATGTTTCTGAAACAACTGGATATATATACCCAGGATAATTATATGGTGGCGNGGAGAGAGTTCAGAAAGGAACCCTTACATATATGGTCAACTAATTTTCAATGGAAGTATCAAGACAATTCAAACAGAAAAGAGAGTCTTTTAAAGAAATGTTTCTGAAACAACTGGATATATATATCCAGGATAATTATATGGTGGCGCAGAGGTTAAAGCATCTGCCTGCAATGCGGGAGACCTGGGTTCGATCCCTGGGTCGGGAAGATCCCCTGGAGGAGGAAATGGCAACCCACTCTAGTATTCTTGCCTGGAGAATCCCATGGACGGAGGAGCTTGGTGGGCTACAGTCCATGGGTCGCAAAGAGTCGGACACGACTGAGCGACTTCACTTACTTACTTACTTACATATATATCCAGGATAATTAATGGACAGAGGAGCCTCGTAGGCCGCAGTCCATGGGGTCGCTACCAGTCAGACGTGACTGAGCAACTTCACTTTCACTTTTCACTTTCATGCATTGAAAAAGGAAATGGCAACCCACTCCAGTGTTCTTGCCTGGAGAATCCCAGGGACGGGGGAGCCTTGTGGGCTGCTGTCTATGGGGTCGCACAGAGTCGGACAGGACTGAAGCGACTTAGCAGCAGCAGAAGCAGCAGCATATGTATATATCCAGGATAATCTTTTATATATATATATATATATATATATATATACAAGGATAATTTCCTATTTGATTAACTCAAAGTCAACAGATTAGGAACCTGAGTTACATGTGTATATGTGTGTGTGTGTGTGTGTGTGTGTATGCCTAAACAAATAAGCAAACAAACTTAAGCACTTATACTCTGTACAAAAATGAACTCAAAATGGATCATGGAGTTAAATTTAAGAGCAAAACTACACAATTCTAGAACAGACACCTAAGAGAAAATCTTCCTGACTTCAATCATGCAAAGATTTCTTAAATATGATACTCAAAATATGATCTATAAAAAATATGATAAACTGGACCTCATCAAAATTAAAAGTCAAAATACATTATTAAGAAAATGAAAAGATAAACTAAAGACTGGGAGGAAATATCTGCAAATCATAAACCTGATAAAGTATATGTATCCAGAATATATAAAGACCTTTTATAATTCAATTAGAGAAACAACTCAATAAAATGGTTAAATATTTGTAAAAATTTTCATCATTTTACCAAGAAGATAAGAATGTACATGAATAAATGAATAAATATAAATATATAAATACATGAAAAAACACTCAACTCATCAATCATTAAGGAAATAGTGGTAGGCAGAATTCTAAGATGTCTCTAAAAACTCTCACTCCCTGGTTTGTATAACTACTCCCTTTGAGTATGTACAATACTTGTCAATATGATGGGATTTTACTCCCCTGATAAGGTGGAATTGTAAGATAAAAAGTGAAGAGATTTTACACATATAACTCAGGTTCCTAATCAGTTGACTTTGAGTTAATCGAATAGGAAATTATCCTGGATGGGCTTGATCTAATCAGGCAAACCCTTTAAAATAGGCCTGTGTGTCTTCTCTGAAAGAGAGGCTCAAAGTGCAAAAGGTTCTTCTGCTGGCCTTGACAAAACAAACAACCATGTTGTATTCTGCCTCTGGAAGGAGCCACATGTCCAGGACCACTCCAGGGTGTTCTCTGGAAGCTGGGGGAATCCCCAGTTGATAACCAACAAGAACAGGAGGACTTCAGCTCTACATCCTCAGGGAGCTAAATTATTTCAGCAACCAGTGAACTTGGAAGAGATCCTCAATTTTCAGATGAGACTGTGGTCCCAGACAACCCTATGATTTCCATCAGTGAGCGCCTCAACATTGGACCCAGTTAACCTGTATTCAGACTCCTAATTCAGAGGAACTGCGGATGAAAGAATATGTTGTTTTAAGTTGCTATGTGTGTGGTAATTTGTTACACTGCAATAGAAAACAAATTCAAACTAAAACTGCTGTGATATACTACTACACAATCAAAAAAATTGGAACTGGCTATTAAAAAACAAACAAACTTGGAATCATTATATGTTGTTGTTGGGGATATAAAATGGTCCAATCCCATCACTTCTGAAAACAATTTTTACATTTTCTTTCAAAATTAAACATGCTTTTACTGTAAAACATTAAATTATACTATTATCTGTCTATAAGAAATGAGAATATTTTCCCACACAAAGACCTGTATGTGAATTTTCATAGCAGCATTATTCAAAATGGCCAGAAATCAGAAACAATCCAAATATCTATCAATTGTTAAATAATACATAAACAAATATATGTATAATATATTTATAAGACATGTATAATATGGCATATTTATGCAGTAAACTAATACTCAGCAAAAAAAAAAAACTAAATATAGACACATACAAGTTAAATAGACTCAAGAACATTATGCTAGTAAAAGAAGCTATGGTTTGGGAAGATTCTATATGCCGTGGGACACCTGAGCCCATGTGCCTAGAATCCCTGCTTCCCAACAAGAGAAGCCCCAACAAGAGAAGCCACTGAAATGAGAATCCCATCTACTAGAGCTAGAGAGTAGCCCCTGCTCACTGCAACTAGAGAAAAGCTGCACAAAGCAATGAAGATCCAGCACAAGAAGCCGGGCACAAAAGACTACATATTTAATGAATGTATTTACATGAAATCTCTAGAAGCAGCAGCACTATAGAGAGACAGAAAGTAGGTTGATGCTTGCCTGGGTTAGGAGTGGGAACAGAGACTAGTGGGTACAAGGGGACTTTTTGATGGAGATGATGGATTTCTTTCAAAACTGGATTGTTGTGATGGTCACAATTTGAAATTTACTAAAACCATCCAAATTATACATTTACAATGGGTGGGCAGTATGGTGTGTAAAATATACTTCATTAAGACCCTTAAAAGTGAAAAAAGGCTTTTTCATATCAAAACACCACGCAAATAGGGATATTTGTAATATAAGACAAAATGAACCTGCCATACCTATTTTCCAAATATTTCTTATTCAGATGTCAAACACTGACTCAATGACAATCCAACTTTTCAACCCTTTTGTATTCATATTCAACATTAAGAATTTATCTTATAATCCACCTGGTTATAAAATTTCTCTCCCATTTACATTATGCTTGTGATTCAAAATTTTCCAGGAGAGAATTCTGACACACAGCCTACTAAAAGAGGAAAGCAATACCAAAGTCAAATTAGGCCATGTCTCCTTCAAAACTCCTTTACCCATAACTTTTCTGATTTGTTTTCAATTGCTTCAATAAAATGGACTTAAAGTCATGCCGGTATTCATAAATTGGTATTAATTATAAGTGATGAAGATTTAAAATTTTATGTCACATCTTGAATACTATGGGTTTTTAGAATCCTGACAAATTTTCTTCCTTTTAGGAAATGAAAATTCTGTGACCTTCTAAACAAAAGGAAACAATCAAATCAAAACTGTTGCCAAGAAACTGACCCAAAACATTACTCAAGAAGCAAATTAAATGAGAAAATAAGAGCAATAAATTACAATGGCAGCTGTTAGGGATATTTCCTATTAAAGTCACTTTTAATGAGTATGTTAATATATATTTTCCAATCAACCTCTTAACTATTTGGAGGTTTTACTTAATAATGAAATCAATCTGAATTCATCTAAATCAATATATTATCTCAAGGACGCTTTCATCCTAAATGCAATGGAATCTCTGGGAAAAAAACGTGTTGGAGTCTTGACTCTGTTACTTCAAACTTGTTGAGAAGCCTTAAGTCACAATACTGCCCTTAGTCTCAGTTTCCATTATTTGTAAAATAAAACTAATAATATTTGACCATCCTATTTCATAAATTTTACATGAAGACTAAGTAAAAGAATATAGGGGAAAGTTTCATAAACTCAGGTAGAATGCAAAAGTCAGTTGTTTAGAAAGCAAAAAGCAAAAGATGTTGAATTTGTTAAACATCCATTTGTTAATTCTAAGGCAAGGACATAATTTTCTTCATTGAAGAATATAGTAGTCACATGAATAAAACAAATTTATTTCAAGGAGCTCAAAGCATATCCTATGTATCATCTCATATATCTTCATCATACCCTTTATGTGAAAACTACTATTTCCACTCAAATTATGAAGCTTGTGAAAAGAAAAGCTAAATGACCAGTCTTAGTGTCACAGAAGCAACCAATGCTCTATTTCATCTTCAAGCAGGACTACAGATGCTCTGGGAAACGTATGCATCCTAAGAAGTCAGAGGTGACAGCCCACATTTGTATTTCACATTTTTTTTGGCACTGTCTGCTTCGTAATTACAGGAGATATCATTATTCTTGTTTCCTTTGTTATCTTTACAGACAGAGAACTTGTCAAAATGTAGTGAAGGCAATAAAATGCCAATAAATATGTTGCCTTAAACTTGGAGGTCATTACCAAGGAGAGGTGTTTTGTTTCTAAGAAAGAAGATGCATACTTCAGTAGGCAGAGTGACTCTATGTTTGCTTGGCACCTGGGTCCTAGTGAAAATGATCCAACCGACTTGTAAACAGGCACGATGCCATCCAGCCATATGGGTGCACATAGATGCTGCCAAGTGACCATGTAGGAGAATCAGAAGCGTTTGTTGAGGGCAGCAGTCCCAGTGTGGGACATCCAAACAGCTGTCTACCCTGAGATTCACATGCCTGCGGTTAAGGGGACGCGACATGGTTAATCTAGGTTGGATTAATTTTAAAACAGAAAAATCAGCTTCCTTGGCCCCAAATGGTCAGTTTGGTACATGGGTGAACCATCTAACAGTATCCTCGCGTCTCTGTGCTTGCCTTTCTTTCCCTGAAAATCATGATGTATTTCTATTTAATGGCTTTCCAAGGTATCTAACTGCATTCCATGATACTGATCTATTATTTGAAAAGAAAAATAGTCTTCATAAATCCCAGTAACCTACTTTCTTAATCTGAATTTTTTTTAGAAATATGGCCATATTTATCTTTGTAAAGATAAGCATCATTTTGGTGAAAGGCTGGTAAACTTATTTTAGTCAAGAGGTCAAGCCAAGCAGTGAAACCACGTTAAGGAACTTAGAGAAATAAAATCAGTTTGGGAACTTTACAACTAGAATAATTTTATGTGAGTTTAAAGTCTGGAAAATTCAGAAGCTTTAATTAAAATTTGGGAGGAACGGTTGTTTCTTGAAAGTTTTATGTAGAACTCTCAAAGATCTTATTTACATACTCAGTGTGCAAAGCATGGACTACAATATCTTCAGGAGCAAGAGCTGCAAAGGAAATTAGAGAAGTGATAACGTTTTCTCCAAATCTCTAAAAACATCATTAGGAAGAGCATTATTTTGGGGGCCATATTAGTGTAGGGCAGAGAACTAGACAGAAGTATATTTCATAGCTGGGGAACTGTATGTGACATATATGTACACATACATGTATGTAGCTAAGACAATTTATTCCAGGAAGTGACTTTGAGCCTTACATAAGGATATTTTACTCATCCAAGAGGCAAATGAGATGAAGGAACCTCGAAAATGCCTCTGAAAGATCAAAAAAGCTATCACAGAGTCCAGGTACTTTATTCACAGACGATCCCTTTGTCTTTTATCAGATTCTATTCATGCTTGGATTATACATAATGCCAACAAACCCGGATGTCCAAGCTAAAACCATATCTGAAATAGCAAATTAAAAGAGAGATCTAGAAATGCTAGCAGTAGAGAAGAACTGTGACTGACAGTAAGGGATCAACAGAAAAAGGGGGAGATAAACAGCAGGTGAAAAAATTCTCAAAATGCACTATAATGCAGGCCAATTTGGCATACAGTTAAAGTAGGTCTCATAGTCCAAAAGTCCCTGATGACATCAACTATATTATTTTCATGGTAATGAAATGCATACATAATAATACTCCTAAGTCATAAAGAAAAGGCTAAATTATCTTCCACACAAAAATTTAGATAAAAAAGAAAAAGTTTGGTGATTAAAGAATAGGCCCCCTTTTATCCAAAATAATCTCCTTTAAGTTCTAGAGAGTTGAAGTTTGCTTGCACATGTACTATATTCATATGTATAAATTATGAACAACTTTATAGCCCTAAAAATGTCTGGATACTGATGAGATCTTACCCTGATAAGATGATTCCTGATTTACAAGCTTGAATTTCAAGAGTTATGATGCAGCATATAAAACATTATTATAAATTTCAACTCACTGCTACCCTTAGTACTACACCAGTTTGAGGAATGTTTTATCTCGTTCATACTAAATCATCAACCTGTAAATAGTTTAAACTTTGGCAACTTTTGTTTCCTCTCCTCCACCTCAAGCTTTAAAATGTATGCCTTCATTAGAATGCTTTCCTCCTTCATGCCAGCAGATAATTAATTATTCTTCATAAATAAGTAAAATATCTCTTTACATGTAGGTCATTGCTCAATAGAAATTATAAATTGCAAACTCCTCTCTTTGTCCTCACAAACAAATAAATTCAGGAAAAACAGACTCTTTGAATAACCTTTTCCATAAAATTCGACTCCCTGACCCTTCAAACTGAATGTTAAGTGACTATCAATTTGTTTGTCTGCTTCTGAGAAGGCCTGAGGAATATGAGATGTCTAATAACTATAAAAGTGCCTCTGTGAAGACATGAAAGGGGATTTTAGTCTTATTTTAGAGTTTGAGATATTTAGTATACAGTGAATGGAATTATCCTTCCAAGTAATTAAATCACAAATTGAAGGAATTATGAACCTAAACAGAGTGTACTGAACTATAATTAGATCATTAAAAGAGCCACCGCTGAGTGCACATTACATGCCACCATCACACCTGCTGCTGAGATTATCTCATTTAATCCTCACGACAGCTCTGAAGAGTGACTTGCCCAGGGTCACCCACGAGGTACCTGAGAATGAATTTGGAGATCATCAATTTAGAGAACACAAGTGTTTTTTAGAACCAACAACTTTAAAATTAAAAACAATAAAGGTGTGAGGGTGAAGTGAGCATATCCATGCACTTTGGTTTTCATTTAGTCACCTAAACATTCATACTGCCTAGTATGTGCCAGACCATTTGCAAAGAATGACAGATCGCTCACTGTCATCTAATAGTAACATATGCTAACCTAAACATTTAATGTGTTCCAGACATCCTTTTGAGTGTTTCACACACACACCATCTCATATTAATGTTCAAGATAAGCTTAGGAAAAAGGTCTACTAATAGCGTTCTCTGTTAAGAACTATCCAGTGATTTCCTATCACACACAGACTAGAACCCAACTCGCACCAAGCCCCAGAAGGCCCAGGCGACTGTGCCCCTGCCTGTCTAACCAACCTCATCTGAGTCTGTCCTTCCAATCCATACACCCAAGCCCCACTGGGTGTTTTTGTTTTGTTTTATGTTTATTTTTTTAAATTCTACTCCTGGAAGAGACATAGTTAGTTCCTGAGAAATTCTGTGCTTGTCACTTCCACTGGACTTCTTTGTCTCTAGACTTGCTGTGGCCAGTTCCTTCCGAGTATCAAGGTCTCAGCCAAAATCTTAATTGTGGGAGGCCTTCCTTGCTCACCAATCAACAGCAGCACACGCATCCATACAATGATTACCTCTAGTAATCATTCTGCTTCATTTCTTCACAGTACTCAGCACTATGCTGAATCATGTGGCTAGCATATTTGCTTGTTTACTGCCTGTTCCCTCCACTGTAGAATAAAAGCTTAATGAGCAGGGCGTGTCACATATCTTGTCACACAGATAGCAGTATCTGTGGAATGTATCTAATCCTTAAAGCAAAGAGCAGAGCATCATATATGAGCTATCAGCCTAAGGAGTTTTGAAGGCATCATTTGCCCGAGTGTTCAAACATATAATGAAATAATTAATGCCAAGAAGATGCTTAAAATCCTTACATGTTTCAGAATTAAATGGCATCATTAAAACCCTTTGAGTTTAAAATAAAAATAAGATATTTCAGGAGACTTTGAGTGGATAAAGTAGAAAACAGTCCATATTAAAATTTGTGTGACACAGCTAAAGCAGTACTTAGGAGGGAAATGTATACCTTTAAAGATAAATTTCATGAAACTCACAACTTAAAAGTTAAAAAATGAGTATTTATACAAAGAATTCAGGAAAAGCTGAAGAAACAAAAAAAGAAAATAAAGATACTTTGTCTTGTAAGCAAAAATAAAGAGAGAAAAATTATAAGGAAAACTAATGAATGGGACTGTATTTTTAAAGAATGATGGATATATAACAAGAATATGCAGATATGTATTTGTAACCTCTATAACAANAGAAACAAAAAAAGAAAATAAAGATACTTTGTCTTGTAAGCAAAAATAAAGAGAGAAAAATTATAAGGAAAACTAATGAATGGGACTGTATTTTTAAAGAATGATGGATATATAACAAGAATATGCAGATATGTATTTGTAACTTCTATAACAAAATGTTTTAAAAAAGAAAAAATAAACCATTATCATCCAAAAAAAGAAAAGGAACAGTAACTATCATCATAGATGAAGCTTCAAAAATAAGAACTTCACCCAGGTTCTTCGAAATCCCAACTCAGTTAATTTCATCCATGACTCTTCATCTTGACATGACAGCTCAGTATTACCATTAAAAATCAAAGTGTTTCCTTCCATTAAATTTTCTAAAATAAACTTTTATGTAAATTGAACTATTAAAATAATGTCTAGCATGGTAATTTCTAGTCAAAGATTATTGTAGAACATTTTGAAAACACAAAATAACCGAGAACAAATTAGAAATCTATTATAATTCCAGGGATGGTTTTACCAAGTGGGTGGCAACATAAAACCAAAATAACAGGCAAAAAAATTAAACTGATTACTCTTAAGTATACGAACAAAACACTGGGTGGTATCCTTTGGAAATGCACTGAATAGTTTGTCTTTATATATCATTATTCCTGTATGCAGGTCAGGAAGCAACAGTTAGAACTGGACATGGAACAACAGACTGGTTCCAAACAGGAAAAGGAGTACGTCAAGGCTGCATATTGTCACCCTGCTTATTTAACTTATATGCAGAGTACATCATGAGGAACGCTGGGCTGGAAGAAGCACAGCTGGAATCAAGATTGCCGGGAGAAATATCAATCACCTCAGATATGCAGATGACACCACCCTTATGGCAGAAAGTGAAGAAGAACTAAAGAGCCTCTTGATGAAAGTGAAAGAAGAAAGTGAAAGTGAAGTCGCTCAGTCGTGTCCGACTCTTTGCGACTCCATGGACTGTAGCCTACCAGGCTCCTCCGCCCGTGGGAATCTCCAGGCAAGATTACTGGAGTGGGTTGCTGTTTCCTTCTCCAGGAGATCTTCCTAACCCAGGGATCGAACCTGGGTCTCCCGCATTGCAGGCAGACGCTTTACCATCTGAGCCACCTTAAAGCTCATCATTCAGAAAACGAAGATCATGGCATCTGCTCCCATCACTTCATGGCAAATAGACGGGGAAACAGTGGAAATAGTGGCTGACTTTATTTTGGGGGGCTCCAAAATCACTGCAGATGGTGAGTCCAGCCATGAAATTAAATGATGCTTACTCCTTGGAAGGAAAGTTATGACCAACCTAAACAGCATATTAAAAAGCAGAGACATTACTTTGTCAACAAAGATCCGTCTAATCAAAGCTATGGTTTTTCCAGTAGTCATGTATGGATGTGAGAGTTGGACTATACAGAAAGCTAAGTGCAGTAGAACTGATGCTTTTGGACTGAGGTGTTGGAGAAGACTCTTGAAAGTCCCTTGGACTACAAAGAGATCCAACCATTCCATCCTAAAAGAGATCAGTATTCACTGGAAGAACTGCTATTGAAGCTGAAACTCCAATACTTTGGCCACCTGATGTGAAGAGCTGACTCATTTGAAAAGACCCAGATGCTGGGAATGACTGAGGGCAGGAGGAGAAGGGGGCAACAGAGGATGAGTTGGTTGGATGCCATCATCGACTCAATGGACATGGGTTTGGGTAGACTCCGGCAGTTGGTGATGGACAGGAAGGCCTAGCATGCTGTGGTTCATGGCGTCGCAAAGAGTACTACTGAGCAACTGAACCGAATTGAACTGATTCCTCTTCAAGCACACTCCAGTCCAGTTAACCCTGGTAACTTAGTATTTCCTCAACACACATGCTGTTTGGAAGCTTCCATTTCTTTCACTCACCCAGTTCTTTCTGCCTGTGTTACCACCCCTTCATCTCTACTTGTGCATGAAGAAACTCCCCCTTATTTCCTAGTTGGAAATAACGTCTCTCTTCATGGAATCTTCTAGCCTGCCTGTGCCTCTGTTGTGGTATTGACAGTACTTGTAGTGTGTCTTTCCTTATATGGTTGTTTTCTGAATATGTGCTTTAGCTTTCCTGCTCTGTAACCCAGATGAACAAATCGTGTGTACTTTTGACTTTTCAATAGCATCTAACCTAGCATCAGATTTTACAGCAAGCTAGGATTTTAGGTAACATAACCTCTAATCTAAACCTCAGTTTTCTCACAGGGGGCTAAAAATAGTACCTAATTCCTAGTCTGACTTTGAGAATTAAATGACATTATGTATACAATGCCCCAGTAGATTGTCTAATATACCATAAGCACTCAATATGATTTGTATTCAACAAATGATCAAATAATGTCCTAATCTTGGATGAGGACAGGTACAAAAATCTTTCAAATATTTTAAAATGATTAAGCATGCCAAAGTCGGCCACCAGTAAGCTATGTTCATAGTAACATTTGGCCAAACTGCAACAGTCTTAAACTGCCATTAATTTTTAAATATGTCATCAGTGGACTATCAGTTCTCCTGGGGAAAAAAAAGAAAAATCATCATACTAAGCATATACATCAATTACAAGATATGTTTTCAATTTAAGGGACATTGTGAAGTGTGGCGATGCAGCAATTTTCATGCCAAGTTACTCTCCTGTTTTGTAACATTCATCAGTCCTTTGCACACACATCCTCATCATTCTGGGGATAACAGGCAGCTCCATCTTTACCTTGACGTATACACCTGCTACCACATTTCTTTACAAACTTGGTCTCTCTGTAAGCTCTGGACCCCGGCATCTGTCCTCATCACTGTATGACCGTCAAACTCTCCATGTGACTCAGAAGAACATGTTCCCATCATCCACCGGGCATTCCTCCTCTTCCTTTTCTTTCAGAGTTCCACAGCTTTTAAAGCTTTGACCACTTCTCTCTCTAAGTTATGCTCTTACTATACTGCTACTTTTATTAACAGCTTGTATTTTCATATAATTTGCAAACTGTTTTCACATAAAATAATCCAATTAATTTTCATACCAAAAAACCCTCATGAGGTAAAAACAGGCATTTATTTATCTCCATTTCTCAGTGAAAAGATGGAAATCCAGGAGTCTTTCTGACTTGCCAAATTTTATAGCACTGAGGTGTTAAAAATACCCAGGCGCCATGAGTCCACATATTGCGCTTTTTAAAGTTCCTTTTCACCTCATTCCACCCCATGTTCTCTCCTCTATTCTTCTGTGTTTATGGTTTCCTTCATAGACTTCTGCCCCCTCCTAAGCCTAAGTTGGTAACGCTCAGAACATTCTTTCTCTGTGTGTTTTTCCCTGACAGTCACCACAGCTTCAGGCTTCAAATATAACCTCTACATAGAAAAGCCCAGATCTCCATCAAGGTGACAGGTTCTTTTCCCCACTCTATCTGGAGGTTTCCATTCCTACATTCTGCCTTAAATCAATCAAATGCACTAACTGGTCAAAAAAATGCAAACTCTTAAAAAACAGAGCAAGACTATCTTATTTTCTAACCACAGTTAAAAAAAAAAAACAGAAGATTCTATCCTATTCTTGAATATCCTGAATATCCCCTTGTGAAATGAGAGTCTATAATTTTAAAAAAACCTAAAATTTGAAAAAGGATGATCTTTTGCTATCAACTTGGTTCCTAAAACTCTTCTAGCTGTTTTGGAGCCCATTCTTTACCTATCAAATATCAACATACCAGTATATGATCAAAGGTGGTGGCAGTCAAAATATTTAACTGCAAATGCTGACTGTACCCATTGGATATAGCCATTCAGAGGGTATCAGGTAAGAACCACTCTAGTCTGTGCTGACGTGACTAACTCAATACCACCCCAAAAGATTTGAACTTTAGAACTAAACAGACAGTAGCAGTGAAACATAAACTTCCATGAGTTTGAAAATCATAGAAAATTAACATCGTTTGCAATTTTAAAAAGAACTCCGTGCCAGGAATCTGTATTGTTCTAAACCATTGTTCCAAATACAAACCATTGTTCAAACACACACCAAAAATTAATCAGGAGTTCTGAGAAGCATCAAAGGAGGACATCCAAAAAAGTCACGTATAGTACTCTATAAATACTTACAGTTGACATTATCTAACTGTAGTTCAACATTTTCTTGCAGCTCTCATTAAATTACTAGCAAAATTAAGGAAATAAGAATCTCTGTTATTTCATAAGGTCTCTATGTCTATGAAATTTTATAGCATAAAGCAAATTCTTAATGATGATACAATCCTTGTAGATAATCAGGAGATTTTCACAACAATCAAACAGATTAGCTTACCAAACGTCCCATGTTTGGTTCATCACATGAAACTATTTAGGGTATATAATCTTGAAAGGGCAATCCAATAATCACACTAGAAGCAATTTTGTACGATACTAGTGCTGAAAAGTCAATTTAACTTTCCAGCTTTATAAGACTTTGTTATTGCTATTGTTAATTATTTCTCATTTAATGGGAAATTGGCAACAAGGTCCCCGACTGTCATTTTAAATCTGCAGTAATATCATGTGAAGCTTTTCGTCCTTATTCCCAAGTCCTGGATTATCAGACTTAAATGGCAGATCCGGCGTTACAAAAGCTCAGGGGCAGGCACTGTTACACAAATTGCCAATTCAATTAACAGTGTGCAAATGCTCCGCTGGCAGACTGCAGGAAGGACAGCCATTTTGGCAAGTGTCATTCCTAATTTATCAAACTGTCAAACCTTCCACTCAGGTGCCTGCGGTCACTGTCTGCTTCTTAATGCTACATTGTAAAAGCTGCAGGAACCATTCTTGTAGCTTGACAAGGCACAATACTCAAAACTGATTTTAAAATCAAATGTACAGTTGTCTTAATTATTCTCAGTATAAATGATGTTTTAATTACAAAAACAGAGTGGGAATATTAAATCAGAATTGGATACTAGGGTTTACACAGAAAGAAGAGAACTTTTACCTGTCTTGAGAAGAGAGCCAGAAAATTTATCCTAGAATAATTTATTACACCATCGCATTCTTAAATTTTACTAAACATCTGCATAAGCCTTTTGCCCCTCAAATTTATACAGTACTAATTATTCATTTAAACTGAGTCATAAACTTTTCTCTCCATAGTTGTTCCTACACTTCGGGAATGATTCTGAGCAGGGATACAGCAAACAACGCTTACATCCTAAGAGTACGTCTCCTCACTCCCTTTACCCTGATTCTGAGTGCCCACATCTACACAATTCCTCATATACTAATATTGCATTAAAAGTCTACAAACAGCAAAGCATATCAAAGTGTTACCATCTTCCATGGTAACACTTGACAGTTGAACAACTATTTATTTCTCAAACAAAACTTTGTATTCAGCACCTAAGAGGAAAGAGGTAAAAAGTTGTTTGAGATTTATCTGAATATTTCAGGAAAAGTGTCTCTCTGCTACTTACTTGACATTCTTTATATTCAGCAGTCGACCACTTTTCTCAGAATACCAAGACGACACTCAACATGGGCCAACGGCTTATTCTCATTACCAAGTTATTTATTTCTTCCTTTCTTCACAAACATTAATGAACACTCTGCAAGGGTGGGAGGGGATGTACTAAGGGTGTGGATGGAATACGCAGATAGATGAGACACTAACTCACAGTCCATTAGGTTATTTTATTTAAAAAGACAGATCTAGAGGGGAAATTTGCGATAAATAGCTTTGGGGACCCCGATGCATTATGAAAGCATTCCATCAAAAAATAATTATTAAGCATGTATATGTACCAGGTGCTATTATAAGCCAGGCAAACACAGAAGAATAAGACATAGCACCTGCCTGTAAGGACGTAAGTTTTAGTAGAGATAAATGATAGCTAGTTTTTCCAGTAGTCATGTATAGATGTGAGAGTTGGACCATAAAGAAGGCTGAACACCAAATAATTGATTCTTTCAAGCTGTGGTGCTGGAGAAAACTCAAAAGTGTCCCTTGGACAGCAAGGGGATCAAACAAGTCCATCCTAAAGGAAAGCAACCCTGAACATTCACTGGAAGGACTGATGCTGAAGCTGAAGCTATAATACTTTGGCCGCCTGATGCAAAGAGCTGACTCATTGGAAAAGATCCTGATGCTGGTAAGGATTGAGGGCAGGAGGAGAAGGGGGCAAACAGAGGATGAGATGGTTGGATGGCATCATCAATTCAACAGACCTAAACTCAAGCAAACTCCAGGAGATAGTGAAGGACAGCGAAGCCTGGCTTGCTGCAGTCCATGTGGTCACAAAGAGTTACTCGTGACTGAGCAAATGAACAACAAGAAGTCAGAAAAATCTCTTAAAATTTTTATTATGTAGGTCAGATATACATATAGGCAGAAAGCACCTATCTTTCCATGGTCAGAATAGAATATTGCCTGAATCAAGGGTGTCTTACCCAAACTTCCTCTAAAATCTCAAATTCCACCAGCAGCAAGTTATTCACTTGGATCTATGCAACTTTATGTTTTCAGTTTCACCTGTTATAGTTTTACCCATCAAGTGTTAATGGCTTAAAGGAACTTTTAGTTAGAATTTGTTGAACACAGGCAGAGAGCAAAGGGCTATTGGAATGGGAGTGAAAAGACAAAATGTTTAGCAAAAGGCCAAGGAAGGATGAGAGAGCCTCAATGACAAATAGTCTTTAAAATTTTGTTTAAAAAACTTGCACTTTATATGTGTTTATGTATGCATATTAAAATGCACAGCTATACTCTACACTTACCAAGGACATAATGGCTCCTCTGGAATGCAAAAAGGAGATATGAATACCACGCTTACAATCTGCCAGCCAGTTTATAGACTAAAATCTGAAGCCAACCAGTATGGTTCCATTACTATGACAGCGTCAGTCTGGGTAGATGCATTTAGTCACTGGCAGTGGGAGTCAGAAGCATTCCCCAGCCTCAAACTCTGCTGGTACTGCAACTCACTGAGGGATATCTTGATTTTTATCACTGCCAGTAATTTTCATCACTCATGGTACAATTTAACCTATTCACCTTTAGCCCAGTATCTATACATCCAATATCACTACACTGGAGAGCCACTAGGGAGCATAACATCTATTTCCCACTACTCTGCAAAGCAACCCCTTCTCTGGCAAGGCCAGGCTCTGTGCTCTCTCACCAAACCTAACTGGCCCAGTCTCCACTCTTGCAGGTTTGTCAGCTGTTTCTGGAATTCCCGCTCCCTCTTACTTGTCTAAATTCTACTGATTTCTCAAGGCTTATCACATAATTTTTGTTTGTAAGACTAGTATTGGTGCTGGGGTTTGCTGTGCATTAAGGACATTCAAGTTATTGAATACAATTATTTATATACTGACTAATGTATGATACATCCACTAAAGATAAAATAAAGATGCTGTGTGCTAAGTCACTTCAGTCATGTTTGGCTTTTTGTGACCCCATGGATTGTAGCCCGCCAGGCTCCTCTGTCCTTGGAAGTCTCCAGGCAAGAATACTGGAGTGGGTTGCCATGCCCTCCTCTAGGGGACCTTTCCAACCCAGGGATCGAACCCGCATCTCTTATGTCTCCTGCATTGGCAGGGAGGTTCTTCATCACTAGTGCCACCTGGGAAGCCCAAAATAAAGACAGTAACAGTGATTAATAGCAAGGACTTCAATGTACTGAGCACCTACTTTGTGTTCAGCTATCTTTTAAGAGCTTTACATGTCTAACCTATTACCACATAGAGAGAGGCCAGGCCAATCATTATCTCCCTCTTACAGTTAAGGAATTGAGGCAGAGGACTGACAGATCAGCTGCTCAAGGTCATCTGTCTAGGATGTGATGAAGCTAAGATTCAAACCCAGACAATCTGGCTTCAATATTTATACCCTCCTTCTGCTGTTATTATGTCTATGGACATCAATCATATCAACCCCCAAATTCTCCCAAGCAGAGTGTAAGGACCACACTGTTCTACTCTTATTTATAATGAGACTGGAGAATCTGAATAAAGGTGTGCCTTACACAGGTTACTTCAGGAGTCAGTGAAAAACCCAAAATGATAGCCCACTCTATTTCCCACTGTTTCCCAGCCCAGACTACCTCTTAAAGATGAATTCAATCCCATTTCGAATCCCATCCTGTGTTGGTCAACTCTAGAGTATCTACAAATCTCCACAATTTTGCCTTGAAGTTATTTTGAACTAATTAAGCAGGACGAGCTCTAATCACTGGTTGATAGCCCCTGCTATCTATTATTTACTTTTATTCCCCCATGAAGCCTGATGTCTGGTAGGAAGTCTTTTATACTAAAATTTAATTACCTCTTCCACCCTAGGGGAGGTGTGCAAAACCCTGATAACAGAGTAAACACACGAAGGTTAGAGAAACTCATCTTCGCTTGGTGCTTCCCGTCACTCGTCACTTGGAGGGGTGACGTTCTCTGTGGGTTTCCGAACCTGTCCACGTGAGCAAGACAAGAAGCACAGTCAGCTTGGAGATGCCAGCTGGAGAAGCTAAAGAATGTCTTGATTCAATCCTCCAAACTGTGGTTTTCTCTCCTGGTTTGACATTTGTACACTGGCCATCTATCCTACCACTGATCACGCAATGAACAAAACGCCAGTCATCAGCAACTCTATGTTTTCTTTTCCAGAAAGAAATGAGATTTGTTTCCCCAATGATAGGTGGAAATTGGTCTCAATGGAGTACATCTGGCTCGTGCATGTACTGAACATGTATTCTGTGTGCTTCCTCTGCCAGGTGAAGTGCTGTGCGTGACGCAGATGTGAACGCCATAGTTCCCATCCTCACCTAGCTTGCCATCTACTTGGGGTGCCAAACCATGTTGTGTGTCCACTTCTTTTTGCCTCCAGCAGCATCATCTCTGAGGGGATACTCATTGTCTGAACAAGAGCAACGATTGCTCAGTGAGTCTGCATTTCTCTTCTTTCTGATGCCCTGTTACCAGATCAATCTTCCTAAAAACAATATTAAACCTCCTTTCCAATCAAAACCTTCTAAGTGTACTTACTGGTGACTGACGTGTACTGCCTAGAGTAGGCAGTCATTGCAAGCCGAAACTTCCCAACCCTAGGTCTTACTTTGTGACGCTTTCCTTGCACATCCGGTGTTCCAGCCTCACTGCACAACCCTCTTTCCTAAGCACACGGGGCTTCTCTTTCTCCCATTTGCCATTCGCACTCTTCCCTTTCCCTCAAGTGCTCTTCTGTTGCTCAGCAACCTAGTCTTCTGATGGCTTCTCTAAGCCCACATTCTCTACAAAATCCTTCCCGGTTGACCAGTCACAGTGGGAAGAAATCTCTTCCCCTAAGCACCATCCCCTTATAGTTACACTCCCCTAAGGCTTTGGTCATATTCTGGGTTTGATTCATCTGATCAGAACACATTCACTGAGTGTCTACCATGTGTCATGTACTGGCGATACAACAATTAAAAATAAAACATATTCACAAAAACTAATAATTAATCAGGTGTAGGAGATATGCAAGCAATTAACAGTCAATGTGACAAGATGTTTTGTGTAAAGTTCCTTAGCCTTGGCACGATGGACATTTTTGAGTCAGGTAATTCTTTGCTGGATGTGTGTGGAGGAATCCTGTGTGTGTGTGTATGTGGCGGGGGCGTCCTGTGAATTACTGGATGTTTAGCAGTATCTCTGGCCTCTTCTCACTAGATTCCAGCAGCATGCCCCAAGTTGTGAAAACCTCAAATGTCCCCCAACATTGCTAAACATCTCCTGGGGGCAAAACTGCGCCTTGTTGAAAACCACTGCATTGTAGGATTTCACAAAATATGCTGAGGTGCATAGGAAGACAGGCCTGGGAGATAGTGTTTTACCAAGGATGTTACACAGCAGACCCTGAAGGATGAGAATGTAGGTGGCCTGGGGCATACCCAGGTTATAGTGAAAACATGGAGATCAAACACTGAATGACATCCCTGAGGATCTTAGAGGACAGTAGAAGCTGTATATTGATAGTATAGAAGGGGAAAAGGAGAGGCTGGAAGGAGCAGGGCTTCACAGGATAAAGCATTCATTATATAACATCAGATCAACATGGTGGCACAGCTAGAAAGGATCTTAGCAATTTTTATCTATTTTATTTTGCAAGTGAAGCATCCAGGAAAGAAGAAAGTGCAAAGCAGAACTGGGGCTGAATTTCTCTACTTTTCACACTTTGAGTCAGCAGCTTCTTAGCCATGTAGAGCCTCAGCTACCTCACCTGTAAAACACAGATAGTCAGTGCTACCCTAGAATTGTTTGTGAAGGACAGGGAACTAGCACTGTGTTTTCCATTGTTACTTAATCCATGTCAGTTTCCTTTTTCCCCACGTCCTTCTCAGGATTGAACTGTGCTATGAAAGAGAGCAAGACTGCTTCTTAATCATCAATGCAGAATCTAACCCACAGTGTGACAGACTGAACAGTTTTCAATGCTGTAGTAGATTAAAGGTGGCCATAAATTCTTTGCTGCTTTGAGTAGGTGGGAACAGTAGCAAAGAAGGTAAAAACAAGTAGCGTTTATTTCACCTTCCCTTGAATCGAGGATGGCCTTGTAGCTTGCTTTAATCAATAGGAAGAGGCAGAAGTAATGCTGTAAACTTTTCTGCAGTTGTTAAGTAGCCGGGTTACCACGATGTTTGCTCTCAGGATGTCCAGCTGCCATGTAAGAAATGTCACCAGCCTGAGACCCACTGCAGCCTGTACTAACCATGTAGCAAAGCTACATGCAAGAAAACCCAACACTCGGATAGCCTACGCCCGTGTGCCAGGTGAATGCTGACACACTATCTCAGGGGAGACCAGAAGGAAAACTCTCTAGCAATCCACAGACTCATGAGTAATATTAGCTCATTGTTATTGGAAGCTACTTATTTGGGGGCCCCTACTGGTATACAGCAATAGATAATTAAAACAGTCACATACAAAAAAAATTGGAGGATATAGCTAGTATTGGAGGGTTGTTAATGACATAAATAAAGATAAGTCTGTAGGACTTAGAACAGTCAAAAATGTGTTAGAAGATGTCAGATTTAAGCTGTAACTTAAGGGAGATTTGGTTAATATTTTAAATATTAAGTAAGTATAGAATCATTTTGGTTACTCATAACTTTACACTTCTTTCAACTATTACAAAATTTTCAAACATACATACAAGTTAAAACAATAGTAGATATCCATATAATTTCTCCCTAAATTCAACAATTGTTAATATTTGCTAACTGTGGCTCAAACTATAAACATGCACATATATAGTTTTGGGAAACATTTGGAGATACACAGTAGACCTCATGACACTTTTTAAAAATTGTGATAAGACATATATAACATAAAATTTACTATCTTTTTAAGTGCACATTCCAGTAGTAAAGACATTATATCATGGTGCATTTACTCTCAAGATTACCATCTTGCAAAACTGAAATTCTATACCCTTTAAACAATAAGTCCCTATTCCCCTGGTGATTACCACTTCACTCATGGTCCCTATGAAACTGACTATTTTAGGTACTTCATCTAAGTGAAATCATACTACATTTGTCTTTTTATGACTGACTTATTTTGTTTAGCATAATGTCCTCAAGGTTCATCCACGTTGCAACATTTGTCAGAATTTCCTTCCTTTTAAGGCAGAATAATAGTCCTTTGTATGTATACACATTTATTTAGTCATTCATCTGTTGCTTTCACCTGTTAGCTACAGTGAAAAATGCTGCTATGAACAGGGGTGTACAGATCTCTCTGAGATTTTCCTTTCAACTCTTTGGGGTGTATACACTGAGGTAGAACTGCTGGATCATAGGGGAAGACATTATATTCCTAAGCACTTCAACACGTGTGATTGACCAATGATGGTTATAAGCTACATAAGTCTTTACTTTTACTGGTTAAAGGTTCATACTACACAGCAGCTGTTAGGTGATACTCTGGTTTGTCTTCTAGCTTTTCCATTCACTGGATGTATGACTTCAAACAAGCTACTTAGCTTTGCTAAGCCTTGGTTTCATCATCTATAAAAGAGGGTAATGACAACACATCTATGTCATGGAGATGTTGGGAACACTTAAGAAAAGAACACAGCAAAAGCACTCAGCACAGTGCCTAACAGAGTGTACGGTCTCAGAACACTTTGGGTGCTCTGATGAAATATTTCTGCCATGGAGCAAACTCATGTTGCTTTAGCATCAATAGTACTGAATAGCCATACATTCCTCTCTTGTCATTTTCAGACGTTCTTAAAATGGAAAGCTAGGCTTTTCATTAGTATGCTTTCTTTTTCAGTGTAACTTGCTTTGCTTGAATCCTCCAGGAAGGTTTGCATTCTTTTTTTCCCACTTACACCTATACAAAACCTGAAATCTGGTTAAACCGGAATGTGCAAGCTTTTATGGAATTTTAGAAAGAAATGTAGAAGGTACCTTTCCTCATCCACTTATTTAAGTTCTGCTTGAATAAGCGCATCACAGCTCAGTTCCTCCCCAGTTCAAAGGTCTTGCTGTGACTGCTGTCCCTCAGACTGAGGGACGTACCTGCCCCTTCTGGCTTGTTCCTGGGGTACTGAAGAGGGACTTCCTGTTTTAGATTAGAGAGGAAGCAACTGACCTCTAAAATCCCTTCTAACTTTAAGAGTACTTGCCATGCTTTCTTTATGCTAAAGCATGCACAAGATAGTCTGCAACTATTTCCAGTGATAGTTCAAGATTAGATTGCCTCTCTTCATGACATTCGACAAGTCAGATGAGAAATAATGCAAGAGCTTGTATGATGTGAAATGGATTGAATTTACTTTATTAATCAACATTGTGACTAGAACAGTCATGCAAACTAGTATAGATTCCCCTATACTAATGTTTGTTCAGAGCCAAAGGGAAATTATTTGGGGCTTAAAAGTAATATCTCAAGAGAGAAAATCCGAGTTCATGATTCTGCAGGGCGAGAGCCTCTTTGAGTCTACACGATTGTGTATTACTGCTCTGGCCCTCGTGTGATCTACTTTACACAGCTAAACCCAGGTAGCACTAGAGAAAGAAATCCATCAATTGTTGATCAATATATTTTCCACTTGCAGGATGATATATATTTCAGGAAAGCACTCAATACATAAGCCCTGCGTGAGAAAAATCTATTGACTTCATTCATACCAAACCTGTTGTACAAATTTTAAATTGCTAACCTAAAATTTGAGGCACAATTTGGCAATTAAGGTAACTGATGCATATGCAATGCTCAGTGAGCTCCTTCCTTTCAAATGATTCTGAGAATCACTAATTCTACTTAAAAGACAAAATAGAAGGAAAAAGTAAGACAATGTATAAAAGATCATTTCTCACATGAATATGCCCTGCAAAATTGCAAAAGGAAGTTGCAATTTTAACTTTTCTGAGATACTTTTTCCACATTGAGGTTATAAATGAATAAACCAGACACTGTCACCAACTGGGACCTTTAGTCAGTACTGGTATCAAAACAGCTCTGTTACAGTTGGGAAATCTGAAACTAATAAATCTCATGCACATTTTTCACTAAAGGAATTCTCAACAAAATTCAAAATCCAAGTTACTTTGACCAACTCTTACTCTAACTTGATTGTGGATCTCTACTCCTTACCCCACTCCTTAACTCATTTCCAATCTGCTAATAATTCCAATTATGTTCTCCAAGAAGCATTTCAACACTAAACTACTGCTCATTCTCCATATCCCTTTAGCATTTACACATATAGTTTTTCATCATTTCATCTTGCCATTTGCTGCTATCAACTTTTATTTAGATCTTTAATAAATACTGTATCTCTATAAGCAGATTATAAACTTCATTAAGGTATGGATGGGGGTTTCCATTTTTTTTATTAGCCTTTAATAAATATGGCTGCTATTGGCTGGCAAAGATGATTAAAATTAATGCATAAAATATTATTTTTATTGCTTAATTTTTTTTAAAGAAAGCTTTCCTTTTGCCACAAATTAGGCTTGAGTTTATGAGTAAACCAGGTAGGATTTTGCTAAAGGTTAAGCAGTAAAATTAGAATGTTTCCTTGTCATTCAAATTGTGCTAGCACAAGAGTTCCATATTCCATTCAACATGTTTTTAATAGTCTGCTGCAGATATACCATTCATTATATGTACAGATAATATTCTACATGTAGGTGATATTCTATCATCCAATTAGAGTATGTTTTTTACATTCAGAGGCCAATGGGAAGGGGTACTTTTAAATAATAATAACAACCACCACCATGTATTGATTCTCAGTATGCATCAGGTACTTCTAATATGTTATTTCCAATTCTTAGCCCAATCTTATATACAGACACAATTATCATTTCACAGAGGAGACACTGAAGGTCAAAGATTCTTGCACTGACACCCAGTAAGGAAT
>SJYV01000524.1:289740-310023 GCA_006410875.1 Neotragus pygmaeus | reverse complement strand
GGCATTTAAGTGCGCGCTCAGCCCTAAAGAGATTTTATATGATAAATACATTTGTACCTTTTCTACATAGTATATACATCTTTTCATGTTATTAATAGTATTTGGGGAACCCTTCTCTTTGTTTTATCTTTTCACACCCTAATAATTCTCAATTATATGGTTTGAGTGGTCCCCAATTTACTTAACCAAAGTCCTGTAGATATTTGTTTCTAATTTTCCTCATTATAATCAGGGCCGTAATTACTGTTTTGTGCCTGGGTCTTGTAGCAGAATTGCTGGAATTTGCTGGTGTGTGCAGAAAAGATAACAGCTGTTGCCACAGTGCTCACCCCGTTTATTACCCCACCAGCAGGGAGTGGTGAGCATGTGTTTTTTTCCCCATTCACCAGCCCTCAGGTTTTACAAAATGCTTTGATTTTGGACTATCTGAAAGGCCATCTTTGATTGCATATCTTAAAATTACAAATAGAATTGAATGTCTTCTCATACCTCATTGACTCTATGGACTTCCTTCTCTGTGAACTCTCTTTTGCGCATTATTCTGTTGGGTTGGTCTGAGGCCCTCTTAAATTAGTCTTAATATTCTACAGGTGAATGAAATTAGTAAAGCGGTGGGGTTAGGAGAGCTGTGGCTGGGGTGTTGAATTTGGGCACAAGTTCCACCAAAGCCATGTTCTTGACAGTTTTGTGAATCCTGGAGAAGGATTCTGCCAGTTTTAGATGAAATGCTGGTTTCTGATGTAGCAGCAAGGTGAGAAGTCATGAGACCTCCATTACTTCATTGTGTTAGCAGCCCTGCCCTGGGGAACCATAGGAGACTGGGGTAACTGGTGCGTTGTGCATCGGCTCTGTGCCCGGAGTGTGGGGCTCTCCTGCCGAATGGGGCCCTTAAAGGAGAGGAAACCTTTTGCGCCTTCTCTCTTTCTCTCTCTCTTTCCTGTGTGTCTGGAGTTGCTGTGGGTGTCTGCTTTCCTGACACATTTCTACAGGGTGACAGCGCCTTGCATCCCAGATGCACACACTCCCCACGCTTCCTGTGGTACCCTGCATCCTGCAGGATGGCTGCAATGGGCAGGACTGCTTAATGCAGAGCAGGCTTTGGTGCCGGGACACCAGGGCTGGCTGGATTTGCTGCTTCATCATTTGTCAGGAAGTCTTAGTCTGACCTGCAAGCCTTTCAAGGCATCGCAAGCTTTGCTGGTGAATTTTTCTACTATTGGACCAGAGTGTCTCCTGAAAAACACTGGCCTGCCAGTAAAGTCCCTGAATCCGCACAGGCGCTGATGGACACAGGAGTTTGCTCTCTTGTGTAGGAGTTTCAGGCTTCCCTGATGGCTCAGTGTTAAGAAATCCACCTGCTAATGCAGGAGATGCGAGTTTGATCGCTGGGTTGGGAAGATCCCTGGGGTAGGAAATGGTAATCCAGACCAGTATTCTTGTCTGGAAAATTCCATGGACAGAGAAGCCTGGCGGGTTACAGTCTATGGTGTTGCGAAGAGTCGGACATGACTGAGCACACGCTTGTCTGTAAGAAGTTTCCCTTAGGGGTCTGTTCACAATGGTTGGACTAACACACGGAGCATCTGCTGTGATCTCACTTGGTCCAGGCTGGCTGGGAGGGGAGGGACTAATCCCCACCGCCGTGGCCCCCTCTCCTTTTNTTTTTTTTTTTTTTTTTTTTGGTGCATGCCTTAAACGACCACTGATATACTTCATTTAGAAAAAAATTCTGTGAAGATGTTTCATTAATTTCCCTGTTCTGAATGTGGTACCCTTTGATGATTAGCTGATAAACATTTTCATTGGATGAACAGAGCTGATGATGTCACTTCTGTTCAATCAGCAACTCTCTGTTGCTCTTTTGTACAGAGGCACTCCTTTTTCTGTCTCTAGTCTTTTCTAAACACAAACACTAACTTTCTTATTCTGTATGAAACCTTTTAAACATATTTAAAAAGTGCAGAAAATATAAAATTTGTGTGCCTACAACCAATATTAAGCCTATATTAACATCTTGACATATTTGTTCCACAGTGAAAGAAACAAAATATTAAGCACCTGTGTAAAACTCTGCCCCCTCCTTTTCTTCCCAGAGTTAACCAGTTACCATTGAAGTTTCCTCCTCTGTAAATTGTCTCATTTTGTCCTTTTCCTGTTTCTTCTTTTGAGTAGTTAATGATTTTCTAATTGATTTGTAAAATTTCTTTATGTATTCTGAATATTGATCCTTTGTCAGCCATATACATTGAAAATATCTCCTCTCTGTCTATGGCTTGTCTTTTCACTTTGTTTATGATTTTGTAACCTTTTCCAATCTTTTCCTTTTATTTTGATTTTCAGATATAAAACTAGCTATAGAAAACTTAGATTCATACCCTGTTAAGAGACAGATGCTTTGTGTAAATACAGTTGTTTTGATCTCCCTGTCTTCCATATAACTTTCAAACTTCTTTTTTAAAAAAAAATCCAGCTCAAATGCTAAAATGATTACTGCAACTCTGTGATTACAGAGAAAAATAAGATTAATTTTGGATTGTACTGGTATGAGGCATATTTATTTCTTTTCCTCTTGTTCTTTCTTCTTCAGCACAAAAACTAATTGCTTATGCATTTACCAGGCCCATCTGCCCAGTTGAAGGAAGAATCTGTCTGTCTAGCTAGAGAACTGCTCTTCTTCACAAGTTTGATGAGCTGGTATGCCTGGGGGCCATGTCTGAAATCTCTCTCCTCATATTTTATCCTGTTTGATTTCATTTTCTTTAAGTGTGAGCAATGTATTTTCTGTTTGTGCAAAACATTAGGGAGCATACTTTTCTAATACACATTTATGAACTACAGAATTTTTGGCAATGCATTTTTGTTTTTTTACAGCTAACTATGCTAAAGCTGAAACTCCAGTACTTTGGCTACCTCATGGGAAGAGTTGACTTATTGGAAAAGACTTTGATGCTGGGAGGGATTGGGGGCAGGAGGAGAAGGGGACAACAGAGGATGAGATGGCTGGATGGCATCACTGACTTGATGGACATGGACATGAGTCTGAGTGAATTCTGGGAGTTGGTGGTGGACAGGGAGGCCTGGCGTGCTGCGATTCATGGGGTTGCAAAGAGTCGGACATGACTGAGCGACTGAACTGAACTGATGCAGCAGTTAACATCCTTCTCTGCAGTGTTATAAAATTCTTTCTATATCTTTTTTCCCCTATATAACCTATAATTAAAATCATCTATTTAAAAAATATTTTTCCATTGTCATCATCCTTGTGAGTTCAGTAAATCTCTTTTGTTATCTCTTAAGCCCATTTTAGATATGGAAGACATTTTAGATATGGAAGAGGCCATGCCACATTCACTCAAATTTGATTGTTTAAGGTTCTTAATGGATGATAATATAATATGTTTAGAGGTAGCATTTATTTGGTTTGAACATAACTCATTTTACAGTTTGCTGATTGTCACCAAGCATGGACCATTTCTGCCTTTTTTTCCTATGGCTATGGAGCCATATTCACCTCTTTAGACATAATTGGCTTCAAGGGAAAGAAGTAAGTTTCTTTTTCAACTCTGTTTTACTGAAAGTACGTGTTGGTGAACCAAATGATAAGGACATGATAGAATAAAAAAACCTAAGGGTCAAACTACAATCTAGATTATACCAGGTTGAGGTAGATGAGCAGCCCAGGAACATAACCTGGTTAACATCACATTGGATGAACAAACTGGAAGAGTAGAGTAAGAGTCCAAATCCAGATAGAGAGCAAGGATCCAAAGACTTTGAGAGTGACAAAGATCCAAACTTAGAAAGCCAGAGCAGTAGGGAATAAAGCAAAAATTAAGTAATAGCAAATCAAGAGATTACACGGAGACTGGTTTCTTAAGCATTTTAAGTCTGATTCTAGGATGTGAGACACCACGGAGGTCTACACTAAGTGCAAATATCAGGAAACCATCTACTTTTATGAGAGGCAGTTCAACAGGTAAATAAGATGGTGGTATGGCATATTTAAGTGGTTGTACTACATTTTTCATCTTTATATATTTTCTAGAGCTTGGATATACAAGAGATAAAAAATTTCAAAAAAAAAATCTCCCTCCTTAAAAGGATAAAAATTTTATATGCTTATGTAGAGATAAAGGGTAATGGTTGGACTGATGATGTACACTCTAGTGAAGACTAGAAGAAGGAGGGGAAAATTTAAGAAGAGAAAGAGGAAGATACAAAGTTTCTGAAGTAAGGGTTGTCAGGGAGCTGAGAGAGACACTCAGACACTAATGATGAAAGAAGTTTGTAAAGGATTTGGAGACAAAAGATAAGTGGTACTTTGAACAGGGGGAAGGGCATATTTTCTTGCATAATCACAAATATATTTAGCATTTGTATATATACATACTATTCTGTACAAAGTACTGATATGGGTCTAGGAAATGATATATTTTAGACAACAGTTCTTAAAATCAAGTTATATTGAGCATGCTTTACTGGTGTGACATGAAATTGTAATTTAAAATGTTCACCTGCTTATCCCTTAAACCAATATCACTAAGCCACCTGTGTCCATGGAAAATTGTTTTATTGGTAAAATCATCATGAGCCTTTCCGGAGCCCACGCTATATATTTTAAACTCAATTTCACCCCTCCAAAAGCTTCCCTATTGTGCATGCAACAGCTGTGCCTTTTCCCTATGTCCTTGAAGCAACTTTTAATGAATGGCTAAGTGGGATGATTCCCCTGAGGAGTGATAGTCCAATGATCGTTTTTCACTTCTAGAGCCCCATTTTTGCTGTTATTTCTTTAATTTTAATATTTCTCATTACCTTGAATCATTTATGAAGGTAACTGTCTGTGCCAAGTCCTAGTGACCAGCAAACTGAAAACAAATCCGTGACCTCTTAGAAGCTAATATGGGGAATGTGTCCTATTGCTCCCAATAGGATGGGAAATATTAACACTTAGAGTAAGATGTTAATAAAAACTAGAGTTGAATGTTGTAATGAATTCATTCATAGAGCAGAAATGTATTTTAACATTTTGTAATATATATAAAACATTTATAAATATCAACTAATGTATATTTAATGAACATAGCAAGGATTCTACTGCCTAATATCCAAACATTATATTTCATAATTATTATCTGCTCACTGGGCAACATTTTACAGATGAGAGGTGATGGCTGGGAAAACAATTTCTCGAAGCATAAGCCCCAAATGTACTTTTCATAGCATTTTAGCAAATCAGATTACTGTATTTACTCATGTTCATCTCTATCCCTTAATTTTGAAAACAAAATAGCCTTTATTATTGTTTTAGCCCCGAGATATTTACTGAACACCTCCTATGTTCTGAGGAGACTTCAAGGACAGACAGGAGTCTAGGTCATGAAATGAGGTTGACCTTTCCAGGCCTTGGGAATCACAAGTGCAAAAACCCAGAGGCATGGGAGCATGAGATTATTGGAGAAACTAAGGCTAGCTTCATTTACCCAAAACAAAAGGTACCTGTGGGGGAGTTGAGACGAGAAATGATCAAGTACTACCTTACCAAGGTCCTTCCTTCTTTGTCATCTGTGGAATTTAGACTTTATTCTAAAAAAAAAAAAAATAAAGTCAATGGGGAGCATGCAAGTGACATGACTGCATTTACATTTCAGAAAGCTAAGTCCAGCAGCAGACTAAAATAAAGACTGAGTGTGGGATGGTTAAATCTGAAGACAAGGAAATCAATTAAGAGATTTTTCCATTGATCCAAATGAGAAATAAAGGTTTGAACTAACATTGTGGAAGATGAAATAAGGTGATGGAACAGACAGCATGGTGTGAGCATAGGCTTTGGAGCCCATCAGAAACAACTATTAATTCCAGCAATTATCATTTACTATCTCTGTGGCTTTGGGGAAGTTATTGACTTCTTTGAGCCTGTAGTGATGTGGCATGGTGCCTGGTGTGAGCTTTCAATTAATAGATAATATTATTTTACTATTTGGATGGCATGGTCTACAGAACTTGGTAACCAGTCGTACATAGAGGATAAAACCAAGAGCATAATGTACAATGACTCCCAAATTTTCTCTTCAGATGAAATTGTCAATGGCAAGCAAAGTCCCTGAGAAGTTGAAGAGTGTTATAAATGGTAATTTGTCAATAAGGAAAGAAAAGGCATACAATCCTATTTGTACACTTATATTTGGGGATATGACTTAAAAATAGGAACAATGGCTGGTGACTATATGGTAGAGAACTGGGGATAAAAAGAAAAGGTAAGCGAGACAGATGGGACATCAAGGTCATGACTAATTCTTTGTAGGTTTTAACAGAAAGCTAATGGACAGTTTTAAGTGTATAAGTAATTTAATAAAAATAGGAGAAATAGTGTGTGTCATAGAATCATAGAATTCTAAAATCAAAATGAACTGTGGAGTCCACCTAGTTCAATTGCCAAACTTACAACTCCGAGAACCCACTAAGCACACAAGCATTTCTGTACAAAGGCTACCTGTGGTTCACCCAACTCAGCATCTCCTGGGCAGAGCCTTTTTGGAAACTAAGGTGGTGATTTTCCATGAAATACTTCTCCAGACTTAGATGGATCATTTTCTAACCACTCATAGATCTAGCATTGAAAGGGTTGGTAAAAATCTCTTGAGCCAATTCAGCTTATGTTTAGAAGTTCATCTTTATACCAATTTCACCTCTAATAAGTACCTAATTTTAGCTTTCGGTTATTTGGTGATTTCCACCTATCAGTACAGGATGTGGTATTTCTATTGAATTTTCTTTAAGCTACTTTTATTTCTTGCTATTTCCATAAAAGATGTGCTTTGATGGTCAAAAGGCATGTCACCAAAACCCTTTTTCCTGTTACCTTTAATGGTCCCAATAATAACACTTAACATGTTTATTGCATGCTAACTACCTGCCAAACAGCATTTTAAGTGTTTTGTGTATATCAACTCCTCTAATCTTTACATGAGATAGATCCTATTATGATTCCCATTTTGCCAAAGAGGAAACCAAAGCGAGAGAACTTCAGTAGTTTGTCCAAGGACACACAGCTGGTAAACGGCAGAGCCTGTGTTCAAACACAGGCAGTGGCAATCTGACTTCCAAGACAGGATCTTACTCTCTCATCACACTAACTAGAATGTTTCGCTGGCTAAGGACCAGACACTGTTTTGAACATTATATGACACTTCTATTCAGGTATAATTTTAACTCCCTTAATAATATTTATTCCTCTCAAGTTGCCTGTGCTAAATTCTTCATCTAGGCATTCATTTCTGTTTTGACAATTGCCTTAAGATGCATATGTTTTCATTTGTTCTAATTTTGTTTAAGTTCTTTTATTATGACTATATGCCCAGGGCAATAGCAAGGGTCACATTTAAAAAAAAAAGGAAGGGGGAGAGATAAGTAAGTAAAGAAGTCCCCCCACCAACTCCCCAAGGATCTCCAGGGGCTCTGGAATGTGATAAAGCAAAACACTGATTAAAAATTCATACTAGTAACTTGTGTTGTATATTATGCATGGCAACTAAACTTTTTAGTGTCTTGGCAAAACCCTAGGGCAGCAAAGAGGTACCTCAGAGCACAGAAAGTGCATTTGAAATGGTAATGAGAAGTGAGCCGTGTGACAAAGTGCTAGTCAGTGAAATATTTCTTGGAGACAAACATATATTTGGGGAGGTTGGAAAGTTATTGACTGCTGCCATATCTTGACCTATTTTAATGTTTTCCTTTTCTTCCCCTATGCAATGCTTAAGTGACTTCACAGAGGGTACAATTTTCATAAGGCAATAAATACCACTCCATTTGAAGCTTGATGCTAACATGTTGCATTATTAGTTCTCAGAATGGGAATTTGGGGTGTCATTGTTTGAAAAAAGATCCTATATTAAAGTATTTCCAAGGTTTAGAATCCTTGAAATGCTACTCTGTTTTAAAGGACATTCCAGAGTTCTTCTTNGGATCTAATGCTTTAACTCAGTTCAGTGCAATTCAAAAGCCTTGTTATTTACACTACATAAAAATAACCTGGGTTTTGGAGATCTGCTATTTAAAACAAACGTTTATACCAAAATGGATATACTTTGTCACTAAGTTTATATTCCATGTTTGGACATACTGTTTGAATTGGCCTAAGAGTTTACTCCTTATCACCTAAGAATCTATAGTTAGACACTTATTTTTAAAGTGGCCTACTAGGTTCAGTCAAATAATGCCGTATATAACATTTTGAGATCCAAGGGAACAAAAAAGTCAGGAAATAGTCAAATAACATAAATCAACAACAAGAAAAATGTGGTACTTCAGGCTATATATATTGGAAACACTGCCTCTATAGAGGCTCTGAATAGAATTCAACAAATTACAGGTAATGTTTGAAAGGTAAAAGAGAAACAATGCTTTAAATATAGCAAATATGATCCACAGGAACACTTAAATAAAAATAGCATATTGCAATTATAGAGAGTCCTAGTTTCCAAAGTCAAAAGTGGGCACGATTCTTTGGTACTATGCCTCTAGTCATTCATCACTTAAAGTAGTCCCCAAAGATTGCCATAGTGGAGCATTCCAGGTTTAAAGTTTTGATGACTTAAAGTAAGTAATGGCAGGGATCATATTAAGTAATTACAACTGGCCCTTTAGTTGTAAATACCTATTGATGTCACAGCTACTGATGGCAGGCATATACACTGAATTTTTTTATACAATACTGACATCATTTTATATTCATAGGATCTTAAAGATAAGAGTTGTTGTTCAGTCAATAAGTCATGTCTGACTCTTTGTGACCCCATGGACTGTAGCAGGACAGGCTACCCTGTCCTCTACCATCTCCTGGAATTTGCTCAAGTTCATGTCCATAGATAAGAATAACCTATAGCAAAGCCTTTTGTACTCCAGGAACTAACACTGCCTGGATGAGGAGCTGAACAGAAACTTCATTTACAAATTCTACCATCAGGAATTGTGCTACACAGAGGTGTCCTGGTAGTTGGTATCTAAATACTTACTCTGACTCGTTTTCCTCTTAGAGGATCACTTTAGATGGCACTGTGATTCAATAAACCACTGGGATACAGCATTAACTCTCAGTGTGTTAGAACTTGAATATCCATTCATATTACAATCAGGGGACTCAAATGATAGATTGTTTCTGGATCAGAGTTTCTCTAGTCGAGAATATTTTTATCTGATGAGAATGACTATTTTGACTTTGAGATATAAAACCCATAGAGATACTAATTCAAAGCCATTTAATCTGATCTCCATGCATTCCGACACTCCACTGCTACATCCTAGCTATTCTTTATAGGGAAAAACTTATTGTACTGCCAAAAACACCCCCTGCCACCTCAAATGACAAGAGCATTCATGCATTTTCATGAGCTCATTTCAGGATAGGAAAAGCAAGTTCCACAATTCCCAAAAAACACATTAAGACACTAGAATATTCTAAATGGATGCTGTAATTAAAGGACCAACTACCATAATCCTATGTATAATGACTAATAATAGGAAATCATAAACTCAAATGTCTATGAGTTAATAAAATTATGAATAGCTTCTCCTACCCCTCCTCCCAAAGTTGTGTATGTATGTATCTAAGGCTTTTGTGCTTCACTTGACTTTGTTTCAAGCATCCTCACAACTGAGAAATATAATTATCCCGCATACATTCAAGTGCAGAGTTTCACTTCAAAGCCTGGAAGAATCAATAACCACAGCATAAAGAAAATAAACTTGTCAACCTACTTCATAATGTGTAATACATATCAAAAATAATACTGAAGACATGATCAGGTAATTTAAAATTACAAATAATATTTCTATGGTCAAAATCTTTAAGCAGTAAAAATGCCAACTCAATGTTGCAATTTTTTAATCCAAGTAGTAATTAGAATATAGCAATTTAGGGAAAAAACACATTACTCCTGTTGTTACAAGAGCCCACAGGTGTGATTATCTAGTGGAATATTTCACACACATACACACACAAAATTGTGATTTTTATCAACCAAGCTGTAAGGAAGTGTGAAGAAAACTGCAAGTCTCATTACAAATGCAACCTGGGGAAGAACATCAAGAAATCCATCCGTGGAAATTGAGACATAGCTAAGAAAACAGAAATAAATGGCAAATTACATAATAGTAGTAGCAATTTTAACAATAAATAATAATTACATAAATTTTCTTAAAGCTTTTCTTATTTGAAGAGACCTCTGATTGATTTCCTAATAGTTCCACATTCTCCCCTGGGTTTCCCAGGTGGCTCAGTGGTAAAGAATGCTCCTACCAATGCAGACAAAGCAGAAGACCCAGGTTCGATCCCTGGATCAGGAAGATCCCCTAGAGCAGGAATGGCAACCCACTCTGGTATTCTTGCCTGGAGAATTCAATAGACAGAGGAACGTGACAGGCTATAGTCAGTGATGAAAGTGAAAGTGTTAGCAGCTCTCCTCTCTGACTCTTTGTGACACCATAGACTACATCCCATCATGCTCCTCTGCCCATGGAGTTTTCCAGGCAGGAATACTGGAGTGGGCTGCCATTTCCCTCTACAGGGGATTTTCCCAACCTGGGGATCGCACCAGTGTTTCCTGCATTATAGACAGATTCTTTACTGTCTGAGCCACAGTCCATGGGGTCACAAAGAGTTGGACACAACTGAGGATGCAGGCACAACATTCTCCTATAACGATACCATGTGATGCCACAGGTTCTAACCCCTGTATTTCAACACGTCAAATGTGTTAATGTTGCTCTAAGGCAGCTTCCCTTTCTTGAAACCACTCAAAAATAAAAATTCTGAAACATAACCTTCCTTGTGTTACCCAAATTATTCACCCTTCCCCCAAAACATCAAGCCCTTTACCCACCCCCCGATGCCCCCCGCCACACTTAGGCATGTATTCTCTGCCTTCTCCCTGATGAACTCATGTTCATCCTTCAAGATCCCTCTCAAACAACATCTTTCGTTCTCTCTTAGGTCAAGTTTCACCTTTATACTTATTCATGGGTCTTAACAATCAAGTGTGTGTCTCTACCACCAGACTGAATTCCTGGGATACAGATATTGGTTTTCATTCCTTTTTTTTTTTAATATATCCAAATCTATCATGGCTATAACAATTACTCAGTAAGAGTTGGATGAATGGGATAGAAGCATGCATCAATAGCAAGGTCCCTACATTTCAGTTCACATTCTGGTGTTCTGACTTTGATGCTACAACAAGAATTGGTGCTGAATTACTGAATCTAGATGATACAAATTTGGTAGTATTCAAAGAACCTACTGCTTCATGGCACCAGGAATTCTAAGTTGCAGGTTATGTAGGTTCAGTGCTATACCTAATGGGTACCTAGGGCTTTTACTCTTTACTAAAAAGAAAATCATACTTATGCCCAATAATAAGCCAAACTGAACTCACACATACAATGTATTCTTGTATAAACAGGGCTTTTCATTAAACAAAAACTGTAGTCAATAAGTAGGCAAACTGAGATATGAGTGCTTACTGCAGAGTTCATGTGTTTTTCAGTATGTACATGGTTTATTTTTGGATTGTTAATTTTTCTCTTTTCTTCCCTTATCATTCAAAATACCAAGAACATCTTGCCAAAGGGCAGCTGAAACAGGACAATGATGACATTCCAAAGAATATCTCCAAATGTAGTAAGAGACCTCAACATTAGTACTCTGAGACATCCTTTAAGACTCAATAAACTTCTCTCTCACTCTTTTAAAGAGGAAAGCAAGTCCATCCCAAAGATGCTAAGTCAGTTTCATGGTAGCATTCTGCAGCATCACATGCTTAGATGGTACAAACCCAGGTTACCTAGCCCTCATCACTGAATGCAAAATCTGACCTAATTCATTTGAAGTCTAGAATTTAAGGAAGAAGGCCGAGTGCAGAGCGATCCTAGGTACACAAGCAAAGACCTCTGAGAGGGTAGGAAGAGATGTCAGTTCTTCCTAGGACCCACACTGCTCTCTCGAAGCATTTCTCTGTGGATTGTACATTTCATTCCACTGAATTTCGGTCAGATCCATGGAAGACAACACTATCCATCTTATTCCATCTTTTTTAAGAAGGGCTTGATGAGGTGACACAGGACTGACTCTTAAAAACACATTACCTGCTATGTGAGGCATTGTGTGACAGGAAGAACTATCTTAGTGACAGGCGCCTGCCAGCAGATTTGTTGATTTCATGGTCACTTCATTTAAAGTAACAACAGGGCGAAATATGCCATCTGATAATCTGTTTGAATGTCGCCTGTGAAAAGCACTTAACATTTCTGCCAGTTACCAGGACTACAGAATCTGTTCTTCAATATGTGAGGGTCTGTCTTCCTCTTTACTCATTTTTGTCAATTCTCTGCCCCTATCTCCTCTTTCCTCAGAGGAAATCCCCCAGTAATTTTTTGGAAATAGCTTATGCAGAGAAATTTGGCATCAAGGATAAATAACTTTCCTTTAAGACCCGCTTTTTAAAGATGTAAAGACTCTGCCTGCTAATATGGGAGGCTTAAGATACGCAGGTTAGATCCCTGGGTCAGGAAGTTCTCCTGGAGGAGGGCATGGAAATCCACTCCAGTTTTCATGCCTGGAGAATCCCATGGACAGAGGAACCTGGTGGGCCGCGGTCCATGCAGTCACAAAGAGTTGGACATGACTCAGCATGCACGTACACATGTATTATACAGTTTGAGACTACTAGCTGAGAAAGAGATGGTGGGCCATGTGTCAGGTTTCCACAGGCTAACCTTTTAAAAACATCACTGAACAACTCTCAACTCCATCAAGGGTGAGATATATAGACATGGATACTATACCCTTCATTCTCTACATGTTAGCTTGAGAAAATAATAATTTCAAGCACCTGAACTTCATATTTTCATGCATTTTATGGCTATATTTCTTTCTTCTTTTTTAAAACTGAAGTAGGACTTCCCTGGTGGCTCATATAGCAAAGATTTCGCCTGCAATGTGGGAGAGCTGGGTTCGATCCCTGGGTTGGGAAGATCCCCTGGAGGAGGGCACGGCAACCTACTCCAGTATTCTTGCCTGGAGAATTCCATGGACAGAGGAGTCTGGTGGGCTACTGTCCATAGGGTCGCAAAGAGACAGGACTGAGTGACTAAGCACAGCACACATCCTTGATTTACAACATTGTGCTAATTTCTGCTATACATCTAAGTGATTCAGTTATACATCCATATACCTGTTCTTTTTCATAGTCTTTTCCATTTTGCTTTATCACAGGATAGTGAACAGAGTTCCCTGCGCTATACAGTAGGACTTGTCTTTTTTTTTTTTTAATCTCTTTCTTTATTCTTATACTAATAAAAACAAAACCAAACTGGATCATACAAAGGATGATTGTCTACGAGGGCCATGATTGTCTATTCCCCACCTTCCGTCACGTTCCAGCTGGTGCTGGAGTGACCCCTCTCCTTGTACAGGGCAAGGTGTGTAAGGATAACAATTTCTCCCAACTCTGTGGCTAGCTGAGGATTAGGATTTTATGTGCTGGGGGAAGGCAGACTCATAGAAAATAATTATCACCAAGTTAATCACAGTAACAATTTGTTCTTACAAAGCATTTTGCAGTCCATTTTAAAAATGAAGCAGTAAAAGTAAAAATCTTCTAAAAGGAAGTGGCAGTGACATTTGCCAAAAGAGACGCTTCTTTCAGGTGGAAGAGCCTATAGAAAAATCATCATCTAGGTACAGCCAGCCTCTTTGAAAAAAGGGTTCACTCCACGCTGCTTGACAACATCCTGCAGCCTTCCTGGATATCTAAAAATTATCTGTACCAACTGTCTTTTATCCTAATTGCTTAGAATCATACACCCACCAACACCTCGGCTAAGCTGCACGGCCCACACATCCAAGAGCTGCTGCTTGGACATCGACATGCGGGAAGCTTTTTAAACAGCATTAAATATGAACCAGAAACAGCCCAGTTAAAATTTATACTTTCTTTGAAAGATTTTTGACATATTCAATGCTTGTGAAAGCTGAGGGGCTGACGGCCCTAGTCAAATACAGTTGAGTGAGCAGCCTGCAAGCCTCCCCACCCTCCACCTCCAGGGCAGGTGAACCGTGACTCAGAGGGACAAACCTCTCCTGCCTTCTCCACTCCTTTTTCAGAAAATATAAAAAGAGAGGAAAAAATATTTCCTTCAAACTATTGTTCGATGATTTCTTTGTTTAAATAAACATCTCAATAGAAGTAGGCTGTGGTAGCAATTGGCTCCTCCCAGGCTTAATCTAAATCTCTTGGAGTCAGTTAATTTCTCAAGAAATTTCTCCCAAGTGTGATAGCTGGCTCATCTAAGCTATTTTTTTTTTCCTTACAGTATGCTTTCTTTTATAATTTTCAATGACCCTTTTTCATTTAAAAAACCACTTTACAGCTCTTAACACTGTATACCAAGGATATGAAGAAAAATGCCAGATTTATATACGTAAAGACTTTTTCTTAGAATGCTATTCTTAACACTGTAACTCGAGGACTTTTAATAGAGTTTTATGCCATTGCATTAATTTCTTTATTTAAAAATTTATTTAAAAAGCTTTTGTTCAAAACTTCCCAGTGTGTTGCGGCAAATATTTGTGGTTATTTCGATGATATGTTTAACAGATGAAATGATCAGCTGGGAAAGGTATTTAAGAGGCATCCCTCTAAACCAAAAGGAACGAATTTTCAAGTTTCACCAAATAAGATGTAGTGTACCGCTGTTGTGGTTTTATTCATGTTTTACACACACACACACACACACACACACACACACACATAATTTTAAATAATTGAAGAAGAGCCCCTTCAGCAGATTTCCAAACTTCATCACACTCTTCAGAACTGAATACCTGTGAAGCGTCCTGATATTTGGCATTTGGTGTAAACTATTGTGTGAACCCAAGCTTCATCACTTCCATTTTCTGCCATCTGGAGGATATTGAAAATAAAATAAAGACCCCAAAGTGTCTGGTTTTGTGGTTGGGGGTGGAGTGCACCCAAGGTATTAAGTTATTCAAACCCCAGTAATGTATGATATTGCACATTCACACTGTCACAGCCTTTGTTGAAAAGGATTTCCCTGACCTTTCCTGTAACCAGCAAACAAATAAGCCCTCTCTCTCAGCAGGAGAGAGGCACTGGTCCATTAGACCATTAAGCAGTTCTATTCAGATACCCCCCATTCTCCTGTCCTTGGCCCTGAAGAGGGAACTGGCAGTAGTCCAATCAGTCAGAGAGAAGGCAGGCAAATGTGATTGTTGTGTACAGGGTAGCCTGAAATGTCTCAGCAGGACCTGAGTCGTGGAGCAGAGAGCACTGAGGGGAGGACGGGGCGCTACATGAGGGGTAGTGTTCCAACAGCGGAAGGCTGGTGTCGCAGCCTGCCAAACAACGTAATGACTCACCCAGGCAGGAAAATATTACCACCGTGGGGATATTTGGATCGGCTCAGTCTGAGAGTAATTAGGGACTAAACTACAACAGCATGCTTCAGTGATGAAATGAGAAAATAAGCAATACCTCTGTCAAGTTCTGATTGGTGAGTATTAAATGAATATGGGCTTCTATCATCTCCGACCACAAACTAGGAACTTGCAGCAGATTGTCAGAATGGAAAACTATTTCCACATTTTCATGAAATAAGACAGCACACAAACGCATGTGTGCATGCGCGCACATAAACATACACACACACACACACAAACATGGTGAGGTGAAAAATGTTACAGTTGGCGGAGTTTTAGGGAAAATCATTACCACAATTATATAATTCATTTCTATAGCAGGCGTTTGCTCATCCCGAAGCTTTTTCCATCCCTAATTACACTGTCTGCAAAGAGGGAAAAATGAGTCCAGAATGGCAAATGCTAACAGTGTCATTTTATTAATAAGAAAGATATACAACCTCCAAAATAAAAAGCACATGTGTTTAATGAATTTAGGTAATGGGATTATTTTACTTATTAGTACCAGTTGCATAGATGTAAATTCTCTGGCAAAGAGGACAAATGTTAATTTTTATTTCTTTGTATTTTCAAATTGCGGACAATTTGTATTCATTAGACAATGTAAAAACCTCTTTTCCCTTATAATTGTAAAGTGACATTATAATTAAATTGGATAACCTCAGCAGCTTCTGCAAGTTAGGAATCACTTACAGGCTGGCTGGCCAAAGCCCAGGCACGTTAAGCCACCAAACAGAGTTGCACTTCAATAACCCTTCACTGCCACGGTCAGGTCAGCACCTCAGTCACGCAGAGAGAGAAAGATTATTCAGCCTAAAAGGCCTTAGAAGGTCAGGAGTAAGAATGTCTTCTCAGATGAGCCCCTCACCAGATTCTTCCAGAGTCCTACTCGGAATCTTGAATGCACACTTGTTTGACTTCCTTCACCAAGACTACCTTCCCCACCCACTTCCATCACATTCCAAAAAAAGAAAAAAGTAAATAATACCTTCCTCTCACCACATCAGAATGAGAGGCAAACACAAATTATCTCTCTTCTCAATATGAACAACCTCTATTAGGCCAGGTTAATAAACTCTAATAGATGTAAGGGCTAATATAATATTCAGCTATTGACATAAACATAAATATAAATTTCAAAGAAAATAACCTACTTTAGGAAAACTACCTGTGCAATAAAAATTAATGAACTCCAAATGATTTTGCACATCTCCACCAAATTGCATTTTCAGGCTCACATCTTCAGGACATGCTGGGTGGTTTGATGCATTCCCACAATTCATCTTCCTGCTAAGCCAATTTTAATTTAAATGCAATTAAAGGCTCAAAATGAACATTATGTATTAGATAAAGCCCCGAATCTGCAGACTATCATAAATATGATTTTCAGAGAAATTAATTACAAGCCATTAGGGTACAAGTCATCTTACTGAAAATGTTGAGTTAAATTGCAGAATTAGTTTGTTCATTCCATTAAATGTTAAATACTGATTTTGAGCTTTGTACCAATTTAATATCACTAGGTCAGTTTATGAGAAAAATGTTATTTATAGCTAGAAATTATAACATGTCTTACTGTATCTTACTAGTTAAATCAGAGACACTTGGAAAGAAATAAAAATAACCTTAAGTGAGGTTTAGTCCAATATTAATTTTATATGCTAATTTTAATTTCATAAATTAAGCATTATTTTTATAGCATAGATTTTTTTCCCAAATAAGTATTTCACTTTCATTTTGGCTGTAAACTTAAGAAAATGGGGGAAATGCTACAATTGTGTTTAAATGAAATATATAATGATGGTCTAGTAAACCAAAAGTCCACCATCACCACCCGTGCCTTACTCCTAGGCAAGCATACCACAAGCAAGCCAAGAAATCAAACATCCTTCTACTAACCCTGAACCTACCCAGTCAGAGAATATCAGACACACAAGAAGCAGAACCTTTTTTTTCTAAATTATTGCATCAACTTGAACTTTTGGTAACCATAGTTAGTCAAGGATGATATAATAATATAACTCACTGATGGAAAGAATTTAGAGAATCCAACGAAACTCAGTAGTGTTTGTACTACTGATTTATTCATTCAATTAAAATTAAGATGGTGGCAATTTAAAAATGCTATAAAACTTGGGTACAGTTGTAATCAATCTCTTTATTTCTAATTTATTTTTTTTTAAACTTCCCACAAACTATTCATTCGTTGTAAAATATAAAAATATATATATAACCATAAAATAACATATGATTTTTTGAAAAATCAAGCATAACTTGGCTTCCAAAAAAGTCATAAAGTTGGCAAATGGTCCACTCACAGTTAAAATAAACAGTTTGGGAGGAATATGACATTTCCCTTTCTCAGTCATTTTAAGATGAGACCCTCACATCTAGATTAAATCAGTTGCTTCTACATTTATTCCCACAATGGTATTTCATTAAAAACAGAATTGCCTTAAAGGATTTAGACAAATTTGGTAAATGAGTTATTCTAATTACTTTCCTTTCTAATTAAGTAAATATAGTTAATGTAGAAGGCAAAGTGGACTGTTTAAATAACAATTATAATATTATTTATTTGGAACACAATAATGATTCAAGAGGGTTTCCCTGGTGGTTCAGCAGTAAAGAATCCTCCTACCATGCAGGAGCCACAGGAGACTCGGGTTTGACCTCTGGTTCCGGAAGATCCCCTGAAGCAGGGCGTGGAAATCTACTCCAGTACTCTTGCCTGGAGAATCCCATGAACGAGGAACTTGGTGGGTTACAGTCCATAAGGTTGCAAAGAGTCGGACACAACTGAAGTGACTTAGCATGCGTGCACACATGCAATGATTAAAAAAAAAAAAATGCCTATTCCTTCCCTCCACTTTATCCACTGGATTAGCCCTAATCCCACACTTTAAAAAATTATCACAGCTCTCCTCTAGCTCCTAAATCCTTCCCTTTCTCCAGGGCAATGTGGCTGTTTGCCTACTTATCACCTCTTGTCTCTGTCTGCTTCAAGACAGACCCATACCAATTTCTGGACGTTAACAGAAAACTACAGAAGAAATGGCAATTTCATGTGATGGAGGTATTAATTAATACAATGTTGATAATCATTTTGCATATATATATGTGTATCAAATCAACACAAACGGTATACTCTAGTCTTACATAATACGTTCAGGGAAGTTGCTCAGTCGTGTCCGACTCTTTGCAATCCCATGAACTATAGCTTACCATGCTCCTCCATCCATGGAATTTTCCAGGCAAGAGTACTGAAGTGGATTGCCATTTCCTTCTCCAGGGGATCTTCCTGACCTGGGGATTGAACCTAGGTCTACCGCATTGCAGGCAGATGCTTTACCGTCTGAGCTACCAGGAAAGCTGTCAATTATATCTCAGTAAATCTAGAAAACACCCAGATACTTGTATATAATTGGAATTGAGTGTACTGTAGCTGCCTATTATATCTGAAATTCTGTTTCCAAATGAGACAGTAAAATTCCTTATTACTTAGTATCTATCTGCCTCTATGTGAAATTTACATAATAGTTTTACCAACTCTGGAAATATTTGCTATAACAGATATTTTCAAATATGGGGAGGCATTGTTATACAAAAAGAAATAAATACACACACGGGGAATCTCTTACCTTAAAGTTTCCTCACAGCTTGATTACATATACTGTGCTGGGCTGTGCTCTGCTTAGCAGCTCAGTTGTATCACGACCCCATGGACTGTAGCACATCAGGCTCCTCTGTCCATGGGGATTCTCAAGGCAAGAATGCTAGGGTGGATTGTCATGCCCTTCTCCAGGGGATCTTCCCAACCCAGCGAGTGAAGGCAGCTCTCCCGCATTGCAGGTGGATTCTTTACTGTCTGATCCACCAGGGAAGCCCATAAATACTGGAATGGGTAGCCTATCCCTTCTCCAGGGGATCTTTCCGACCCAGGAATTGAACTGGGGTCTCTTACATTGCAGGTGGATTCTTTACCAGCTGAGCTACCAGGGAAGCCCTTACATATACTAAATAAATTTAATTAATATCATTTTGCTACTTAAAAATAAGTGGCTTAAGCTAAAATACTAGTAGTATTAATAATTTCTTTGTGAGCAAATGTTCAAAAAATAACAATTGGGTCAATGTCACATATGTAGCCCTGATAAAACATCATGTTTTATTTTTAATCTAAATTCCTTAAGACTAGACATCTCTTCAAGTAAATTAGAGTAACAGAAGCAGAAGATATTAAGAAGAGGTGGCAAGAATACACAGAAGAACTGTACAAACAAGATCTTCACGACCAAGATAATCACGATGGTGTGACCACTCACCTAGAGCCAGACATCCTGGAATGTGAAGTCAAGTGGGCCTTAGAAAGCATCACTATGAACAAAGTGAGTGGAGGTGATGGAATTCCAGTTGAGCTATTTCAAATCCTGAAAGATGATGCTGTGAAAGTGCTGCACTCAACATGCCAGCAAATTTGGAAAACTCAGCAGAGGCCACAGGACTGGAAAAGGTCAGTTTTCATTCCAATGCCAAAGAAAGGCAATGCCAAAGAATGCTCACACTACCGCACAATTGCACTCATTTCACATGCTAGTAAAGTAATGCTCAAAATTCTCCAAGCTAGGCTTTAGCAATATATGAACCATGAACTTCCAGATGTTCAAGCTGGTTTTAGAAAAGGCAGAGGAACCAGAGATCACATTGCCAACATCTGCTGGATCATGGAAAAAGCAAGAGAGTTCCAGAAAAACATCTATTTCTGCTTGATTGACTATGCCAAAGCC
>SJYV01000524.1:275477-289641 GCA_006410875.1 Neotragus pygmaeus | reverse complement strand
ATGACACCACCATTATGGCAGAAAGTGAAGAGGAACTAAAAAGCCTCTTAATGAAAGTGAAAGTGGAGAGTGAAAAAGTTGGCTTAAAGCTCAACATTCAGAAAATGAAGATCACTGCATCGGTCCCATTAATTCATGGGAAACAGTGGAAACAGTGTCAGAATTTATTTGGGGGGACTCCAAAATCACTGCAGATGGTGATTGCAGCCATGAAATTAAAAGACACTTACTCCTTGGAAGGAAAATTATGACCAATCCGGACACATATTAAAAAGCAGAGACATTTATTTTGCCAACAAAGGTATGTCTAGTAAAGGCTATGGTTTTTCCAGTGGTCATGTATGGATGTGAGAGTTGGACTGTGAAGAAAGCTGAGTGTGGAAGAATTGATGCTTTTGAACTGTGGTAGTGGAGAAGACTCTTAAGAGTCCCTTGGACTGCAAGGAGATCCAACCAGTCCATCCTAAAGGAGATCAGTCCTGGGTGTTCATTGGAAGGACTGATTTTGAAGCTGAAACTCCAGTACTTTGGCCACCTGGTGTGAAGAGCTGACTCACTGGAAAGGACTCTGATGCTGGGAGAGACTGGGGGCATGAGGAGAAGGGGACGACAGAGGATGAGATGGTTGGATGGCCTCACCGACTCGATGGATATGGGTTTGGGTGAACTCTGCCAGTTGGTGATGGACAGGGAGGCCTGGCGTGCTGTGGTCATATGGTCGCAGAGTCAGACACGACTGAGCAATTGAACTGAAATTCCTTAAGGTTAAAAGGTGATAAGAAAAAAAGTACAGAGAGATGAAAATCCAGGCCACTAAGTATTATTCAATCACCCATCCATATCCTGCTATTTTGGCTTGCTTACCATGTTCTATAGATAAGCCTACAGGAAATCAAGTGTTGTCTTAGAGAAAACAAGAGTTTTGTTTGAGGACTAACTTTATATGAGTAAGATTAAGATGATTTTGTTATACAGGATTTAAACTAGATAATTTAACATCTACATATGAAATAGGTTTAAAAGAGTTTAAAGGAACAACTGAATTAATACAACTGCTGTGGAGGATTTCAATCATCTTATCAAGTATGGACTATTATAATTAGTTGAACTTCAAGTTCTACATTAAATCTTATGAAGGGCTTCCCAGAGAGAATTTTGAAGTGGAGCAACAGTGGGGTTTTCTCAAGAACTTAAAATGAGTCATAAGTAAAAATGAAAATCAAAGTTTCATATGGAATTCCTAACTTTCTGTCCTATAAATAATTGTCCCTCAACAACAACAAAAGCACAAAACTGTTTATTGGAATTTGAGACATCTTATTTCCTCCATTTATTCATCATGACTGCTATTCTCCAAAAAACGTAATCAAGAAACACAAAGAGACGTATCATATCCTTTCCTGAAAGCATCTGATTTCTAAAACTATGAATAGCTATTTTAAGGCAACAGTTTTTATTTGATTTTCTGTTATTCATTATTTTAAAATACCCATTTGCCTTTGCTGCATTCAGAAATTGATATTTTCTATTATTCCTAATAAGTCTTTGAAAATCAAGAACTTGGAAATGAAAGATTGCTGTAGATCAATTCTGATTATTTAAACTTGTGTAGAAATGTTTCTTTACACATATAATAGACATAGCCTGAACTTTGATCTTTTATAGTATGAATAGGAGTTAGAAATTTACACAGTAAATATTTTATAACAAGTGATACTAGTGTTTCAAATGCTATAGCGTTCATAACAGATTTCTTAAAGTAGGTCAACTTTCAGAAGCCTTCTAACTTTCCCCTGTAAAATTATAAATCTACAACTGGCTGTCCTTTCCTGTAATTATCCTGACAATTACCTTGATACTCTCTCTGCTAGAGTACAACAATGCCATGCACCGTTAAAAAGTCACAAGAAACCCTGGAATGTAGGTTCTGAATTTCACCACACTCTGAGGATGAAAGAGAGGAAAAGCATCTGGGGATGAAGTTCCAAATTATATCTTTCAGAGTTAGGTACAAGTCCTAACTGGCCATAAGTCTTCAGATATGAATAGTTTCCAAATGCAATAGATATGAGAAGCCATTTTTGAAGATGAGAAAGCTGTGACAGTACAATCAAGGACTTAACTGCTGACAACCTTTCTGATCATGAGAGGAAAAAAAAATAGATAAAGGCAGTAATAGGGGTGAGGAAGCTTACAAGCACTTGGACATCATTACAGGACTCTAAAATGCAGAGTGTGATTGCTCTCTGTTGAAATGAGACATGGGAAAGGAAGTGATGAAAGCTCATGTACCTCTGCCTGCCTTGGAAAATTCTGAACTAGTCAGATCACCAGTGCAAAGGAAATAGTACCTGTTAGTATTATACTATCATTCAGTGCCTGATATAGTAATGCAGATTGTTAGTGGTAATAAAAGTAGTATTCCTCTGAAAGCCAGCTTAACTTTCAGTCGCATGTAAGTTTAAGTCTGTATCTATTTCATGTCTTACTAGGGCATTTCCAACTAGCCTCTTCCAAAACCAAAAAATAATTCTTCCTTTCAGTTTCTTTCAGCGACTACTTTTCACACTTTGATGCATAGACTCAAAATGATCATTGGATTTCACCATTTTTTCCCCCATGTTACAATTTATTTCAATTTTCTTCTGGCTACCACTGACCCTTGTTAATTTCTGAATACTCATCCATCATTGTTTGAATTTCACTAAGTTCCCAGCTGTAGGACTGGATGTGTCATCACTCTTTCAGGCCTTAGCCTAATCCTTTCGCCAGAGTGCTGTGAGATTATTATTTGCTTCAGTGTTCGTCCCTAAATATTCTTTCAAATGACTTAATAATGCCACTCTTACCAGTAGAAAAAAAATTGTTTTTGTGTCCACCTTCATAGCAATACAAGTTGCTATATCCAAATTACCACCTTCTAATTTCTCATCAGGAAATCTATTTCTGTTCATTAACTTGCTAATTATTTTAATCATTATTCATTTATTTATTAAAAACATTTATTGAGAATCCAGTTAAAATCTGAGCATATGCTGCTGAATACCACAGATATGATGTGTGCTTTCATAAAGCCAACATTAGAGAAGAGGAATCGGGCCATAAACAGAGCCCACCAACTTTTAATCATAAATTATGTCAGAAATAGGTCTGTGTTCCTTGGAACAACTATTGGTTCACCTCAGAGCCTATGGGCCACAACCAGAGAGTCTGTGAGCTACAACAAAAGATCCCACATGACACAATGAAGACCCTGCATGTTGCAACTAAGACTCAACACAGTCAATTAAACAAACAAATATTTCTAAAATAAAATATATTCATGCAGTTATAAGAAAGTTAGTACCTATCAATATGCCATGAAAAAAGCATAAAATTATTAATACCCAAAATAAGCATGCTCATAGATATGACTGAGCGACTTCACTTACACTTTTCACTCTCATGCATTGGAGAAAGAAATGGCAACCCACTCCAGTGTTCTTGCCTGGTGAATCCCAGGGACAGGGGAGCCTGGTGGGCTGCTGTCTAAGGGGTCACAAAGAGTCAGACACGACTGAAGTGACTTAGCAGCAGCATAGATATGACATAAGAAAACATAATTTTCTCATATGTTATCACTGCTATTCTACTTAGATAATTACAGCTTATATTTCTGATTTGTTTCATCCTGATATTGTTCCTATATTAATATTTTAGTAATGCTAAAAAAAAATGCAAGCTTTTCCACAAATATTCAGGTAGTTAAATTCAAACCCAAGCAACATGATAACATTCCACATCCACCATGCTTAGCTTTGACCACGTACACCACTGATGAGCAATCTGAAGAGAATTCCCACTATATTTCACAAGTTTGTTAACATAATGGTAGAATGTTTTTCAAATTTTGAAGTAGAATACATTTTGTATGCTTCAAGTAGCATGCTACAGAGGTCAAGCTGTGGTAATTTAAAGAACAAATCTTTAATGGAAAAAGTTTTATTAAATCCAAAGAATCAACATCCATTACAATAGATAGGCCAATGTTACACAGTAATTGTTGAAAGCAAACTTTGTTTTACTAGTCCAACTACAAAACAATCAATAAATCAAGAAAATAATCTAGAATTAAGCAAAAGCACAGCTGGAAGACTTCAGACTGTTAAACTCATTTGAAAATAAGAATTTTATAGCTATCCAAACTATCAAGAAATATTTTTCACTTACAGAATACTATTCTAAACACTCTTCAAGATGCTCAAACTTCTAACATACACCAACAAACACATGAAAAAAAAAGTTCAACATCACTCATTATTAGAGAAAGGCAAAACAAAACTAAACTGAGGTATCATCTCACACCAGTTAGAATGGCCATCATCGAAAAATCTACAAACAATAAGTGCTGGAGTGGATGTGGAGAAAAGTAACCCTCTTCAACTGTTGGTGGGAATGTAAATTGATACAGCCACTATGGAGAAAAGTATGGAGATTTCTTTAAAAACTAGTAATAAAACTAACACATGTCCCAGCAATCTCACTACTGGGCATATACTCTGAGAAAACCATAATCCAAAAAGACACATGTATCCCAAAGGTCCATCTAGAGAAAGCTATGGTTTTTCCAGTGGTCATGTACAGATACGAAAGTTGAATGATAAAGAAAGCCGAGTGCAAAAAAAATTGATGGTTTTGAACTGTGGTGTTGGAGAAGACTCTTGAGAGTCCCTTGGACAGCAAGGAGATCCAACCAGTCCATCCTAAAGGAAATCAGTCCTGAATATTCATTGAAAGGACTGATGCTGAAGCTGAAATTCCAATACTTTGGCCACCTGATGTGAAGAACTGACTCACTGGAAAGGACTCTGATGCTGGGAATGATTGAGGGCAGGAGGAGAAGGGGACAACAGAGGATGAGATGGTTGGATGGTATCACTGACTCTATGGACATGAGTTTGAGCAAGCTCCTGGAGTTGGTGATGGACAGGGAAGCCTAGCATGCTGCAGTCCATGGAGTCACAGAGTCATACATGACTGAGCGACTGAAGTGAACTGATCCCAGTGTTCATTGAAGCATTATCTATAATAATCAGGACATGGAAGCAACCCAGAAGTTCATTGTGAGATGAATGGATAAAGAAGTTGTACATATATGCAATGAAATATTACTCAGCCATAAAAAAGAATGAATTTGAGTCAGTTCAAGTGAGGTGGATGAACCCAGAGGCTGTTATATAAAGTGAAGTAAGTCTGAAAGAGAAAAATAAATACCATATATCAATACATATATATGCAATCTAGAAAAATGTTACTGATGAGCCTATTTGCAGGGCAGTAACAGAGACGCAGATATAGAGAACAGACTTATGACACAGTGGGAAAAGGAGACTGGGACGAACGGGGACGAATTGAGACACTGAACTGAAATTAGCATTGAATGTAGCATTGAAACATATACATTAGTATATGCAAAACAAATAGCTAGTGGGAAGCTGCTGTATAACACAGGAAGGTCAACCCAGTGCCGTGTGACAACCTAGAGGGGTGGGATAGGAGTGGGTGGGAGAGAAGTTCAAGAAGGAGGGGACATATGTTTACTTATGACTGATTCATATTATTGTATACAGAAACCAACACAAAATTGTAGAGCAATTATCTTCCAACTAATAGCAAAACAAAAATTTTAAAAGATCCTAGAGATGTTCAAGCTTCTAAACAGATTTAAACTAAACTCTTTGAGTACTTTTTAATCACAAAGATTTCCAAAGTCCATTTGAATTAAGAATTACAAATGATCTTACACAGTCATTGGAAATATGGGTAAATCCTTACATTCTCCAAATTTAGAAGTCAATTTAAAACTACTTCACAGAAGTTGGCGTAAGAATGACTCACATCTAAACCCCTACATCTTTTGTATGACTTACAACTCATGTACTTGGTACTTAAGGCAATAACTTCCTCAGAAACCACTGTACTAAATTTAAATGTTTCAATGATTCATTGAGTGACATTGACTAATGTTCCAAATATTTTCTTAGATCTTAATTTTATTCTCTTCTAAAGGCAAAAAAGCTCTGAAATACCATATATTTTATCTTTGATTTTCATTCCACTTCTCTCTTCCTTTGTAACATTGAAAACTCTTCTAAGTAAGAGAGAGAAGATTCAAGTCAACATAAATGAAGCGTAGGCACAAAATAACCAACTCAGCTCAGACTTAAGTGTTTAAAAAATGGAGGGAGGAAGGGAAAAGGGGAAAGATGAAGGGAAGGAGGGAAGGAAGGCGGGGCCTAGCCTCTAGGATTTCAGATAGCATTTTAATCAAAGGTTCAAATTATGTCAGCAAGNTAATTCTCAGCTGCCCAGAGAAAGCCTGTCTGCAGTAGGAGAGGATAAGCCAAGGAGATACAGGCAAAGCAGTGAGAGAAACCGAGAGCTCTGGTTTTGTTACTTGTCAGTAAAAGGATACAGAAAAATTAGCTTCAAATGGCTCAAAGGGATTAGGGAAAATAGGTCAACTAAGAGAATCCAAATGTAAATGGTTCATTGGGAGCACTCAGTGTGGTAGAGACAGAAAGACGAGCCAGTTTTTTCTTTACTCATTGCTGTGCTCTGTGATATATCTCCTTTCCTTGATCTTTAACTGATCTTAGCAGAGTCCATAACTTTCTGGCCACTTTCAAGGATTAAACACAGCTGGGTCCTGATAGAAACACCAGCCTTCTATCCAATATCGTGATTTCTCCTCTGCCACTGCTGCCTAGACATGTGGCTCAAAGGACTTGAATGGACAGAAAAGATGGTCTTCCTTTGCCTGACTCCCTCTCCCTCATGTTTCCAACCGGTCTACACCAGAGCAGTCAGGGAGGGATGGGAAGGTGGGATCAACTTACCTGAGTCTCATATGGCGAGGTGGCCTTGATTTCTCCTCTCTGGTTCAGGACAGTCTGCCGGGTGGCACAAGTTCTAATGGCTCCCGATGTGCTTTGCTTAAATAAGTGACCGGTGGACCCTTCTGTCTCATCTGGTAGGCTGAAAGGAAATTGAGCTGCCAAGCCCTGTGAAGCCCTGGCTAGAGATTTGAAGGAAGATGAATGGTGCTTAAGTAACAAGAAGACCGTGAAATCAAACCATTAAAAAACAATTTCAAGACCAGTCAACTTCCCTCACCTTCTTTTCAGCATGATAAAGCCCCCCAAAGTCATCTGAGGGCTCTTTTGATCTTGCGCAAGTTGGTGGGTTGACTGTCTCACCACGTTCCACCAGGGCACGGTGGTGCTCCCTGCTTTGGGGAGAGGCCGCCTCTAGAAGATGGAGAAAGGCGAGACTGCCACCTCCTTCCCCCACTTCTGCCCAGCTGAAGTCACTAAGGTTGCCTGCAGGCGCACCTCTGAGAGAGAGACTGAGAGAGACTCGCTAGGGTTACCTTCCTCTTATTTTTAAAAACTTCTTTCATCCAATCTGAGCTCTCAGTCCCTCTGCCTTCCCTCAAATGAACTCAGTATTGAGATCTAGGGCTTCCCTGATGGTTTAGCAAAAAAGGACACCCTTACAATGCAGGAGACTCAGGAGATTCAGGTTCAAACCCTGGGTCAGGACGATTTCCTGGAGGAGGAAATGGCAATCCACCCCAATATTCTTGTCTGAAAAAATCCCACGGACAGAGGAGCCTGGAGGGCTACAGTGCAGAGGGTCACAAAGAGTTGGATAGGACTTAGTGACTGACCACATGAGCACACACCAAGGTCTAGAGAAGACTGGTGTGGGATTTTCGGCTCATGGAGCAAGATGCTTTAAATCTACTGGCGATGATGGTGTGGGTGTCACCTAGGAGGACATATATTTCTTCTGTCTCAAAAACCCAACTTTCCATTTTTTAATTTTTTAATTTAAAAGTTAATGGTACAAATTATAAAGACATGCATTCTCCTTTGAAACGTTAAATCAAAGCACTTTGGGCGAGATTAAAGTTCACTTTGACACACTGTGCCCCCTTCCCACCGAAGAAGAGTTGTTGCAGGAAGATGTATGCCCTCCCCAGTCTTTTTTCTACTCATTAACATGCTCAGTATGTATGTATGTCCTCATAGAAAATATAAAGAATGTGTGTTCAAGTTTATCACAGGCATTCTCTTTGGCACACTATTCTACAACTTGTTTTTCCATTTGACGTGGTCTTTCAGGTTAGAAGGACTGAACTCAGAGCCATCTCTTTGGGTTCACAGCCCAGAAGGCATGAGGGAGGCTGAAACTCAGTCCATCTCTGCTGACGTAGCATAAAGGAAGGGCTCTCTTTCTTTGACTGGTCTACCCAAAGGGAACTATCTTTTTCTAATTCATTCAAAGATGTGGTGTATCTGCTATATTTAAAATGGATAACCAACAAGGACCTACTGTATAGCGCATGGAACTCTGCTCAGTGTTATGTGGCAGCCTGGATGCGAGGGGGGTTTGGGAGAGAATGGATACCTGTATATATGATGGCTGAGTCCCTTCACTGTCTACCTGAAACTATCACAGTATTATTAATCAGCTGTATCCCAATACAAAATGAAAAGGTTTTAAAAAACAAAGATATGGTGCGTGATGTGGTGGCCCTGAATCGATCATCTATGCTCTATTTAATTGCTTTGTAGTATTCCCTAATGCAGATATATTGCTTTTTTTTTCTTTTTGTTTTTTACTGAAGGATAGTTGCTTTATAGAATTTTGTTGTTTTCTGTCAAACCTCAACATGAATCCGCCATAGGTATACATATATCCCCTCCTTTTTGAACTTCCCCTCCATCTCCCTCCCAGTCCCACCCCTCTAGATTGATACAGAACCTCTGTTTGAGTTTCCTGAGCCATATAGCAAATTCCTGTTGGCTATCCATTTTACATATGGTAATGTGAGATTCCATGTTACTCTTTCCATACATCTCAACCTCTCCTCCCCTCTCCCTGTTTCCATAAGTCTGTTCTCTATGTCTGTTTCTCCATTGCTGCCCTGTAAATAAATTCTTGAGTACCATTTTTCTAGATTCCATATATGTGCATTAGAATACGATATTTATCTTTCTTTTTCTGACTCACTTCACTCTGTATAATGGGTTCCAGGTTCATCCACCTCATCAGAACTGACTCAAATGTGTTCCTTTTTATAGCTGAGTAGTATTGCATTGTGTATATGTACCACAGCTTCTTTACCATTCATCTCTTGATGGACATCTGGGTTGCTTCCATGTTCTAGCTATTGTAAATAGTGCAGTGAACAATGGGATACATATGTTTTTTTCAATTTTGGTTTCCTCAAGGTATATATCTAGGAGTGGGATTGCTGGGTCATATGGTGGTTTTATTCCTAGTTTGATATACTGCTTTTGATGGAGCTATCTCTGTGGTTGGACATTTATGTTTTTGCTAGTTTCTCATGATAGTAGGAAATACTGCCATGAAGTTTTGTACGTGACTCTGTGCACACGTGCAGATATTTCTCTAGAGAAGTAGTGAGATTTCTGAGTCATGAGGATGCTTATTTTAAATTCTACTGCTAAGTTGCTTCAGTCGTGTCCAATTCTTTGAAACTCCAGGGACTGTAACCCGCCAGGTTCTTGTATCCATGGGAGGAATACTGGAGTGGGTTGCCATTTCCTTCTCCAGGGGAATCTTCCTGACCCAGGGATCGAACACACATCTCTTACATCTCCTGCACTGGCTGGTGGGTGCTTTACCACCAGCACCACTAGACAATGTTAAATTATCCTCTGACCAATATGCAGTCTCATCAGCAGTGTGCACGAGTGACTCTTCCCATTATCCTCTCCAACAGGGGAGGCTGCTAGACTTGGCTCTCCCTTCCAGTTGCCATGCCCTTCTTAACATGCACTGGTCGACCCTACCTCCCTGAGGTCGTCCCCAACTGTCTTATTTTGTCCTTGGTTTCTTCATCTACTTGATCTCAACCTTGGCTCTTTAGCCACCTGAGCTGCTTGCTCCTTGGTCCTGACAAGGAGTGTCTGCTCTCATGCTGGCCTAAATTCTAGGTGGCAAGTGGGCAGGAGAATAGCTTTGCCTCTGCCTAGCTGTGTGACCCCAGACCAAGCCCCAGTTCCCCCATCAGCACCATAAAGGAACTGAGTTCCAGGAACTCCAGGATCCTAGCTCTCACTTTAGCAGGTGCTTTTGCCTGCATCAGAGCTAAGCACGCTCTTTGGTCCAGTTGAAATGCTTTACTGCAAGTGCACATGGGCAGACATGAGTCATTGGAAGTGGTGATGGGTAGGTATGGACTTTATTGCTTCAATAAATTATATCACCATTCATTTCTGTGTTTTCATGGGTGGGGATGGGTGACGAAGGAAGGACCTTTCGGTCTGCCCAAGCTCTCCATCACGTAGTGAACGTTTCTTGACTAAATCAGGCTTACTTTCACTATTGCAGCCACTTCCTTCTTGCTCCTTGGACCAGATCCTCATCATTTATTTCAGAACTATTTATGGAGTACCTGCAACATCCTCTACTCCATGGCCACTTTTGGAAGGGATGAGAGTAGAAGACGCAGGGGGTGGAAAAGAGCTTTTATGAGCGGCCTGCTGCTCACTGCTTAGTTCACTGCTGTTTAATAGGGCTGTCTGAGATGATGGAAGGGTCCTCTAAAAGCTGTGCTGTCCAGTATGGGCAAACAGAAGAGCCTTGGACCACGTGCTACAGAAGGCATGCTTGGGAGCCCTGTGCTAATGTTTAATGAATGCAAGGAAGCAAAGCAGTGCTGGGGGCCTCACGGCGGACACTTCAGAACTCAGTCCTCTCCACCCTCTCTTTAAAGCTTCAGTCTCTTAATCTGTAAAGAACAGTATTGAAGATCAAAGGACACTGCGTGTTTAGGCCTTGGCATAGGGCCTGGCCCGCTGTAGATGGTCAACAACTGGGGTGTTTCTGACCCCTCTCCTGGGCCGTCTGGGTTCTCAGGACTACTGCAGGCTTCCATCAAGTAAAAGCTTCGCCGTGAGGAGGCGGGACTCAGGGAGCAGAGCCTCCGCTTCAGGGAGGGGCAGGCTGGAGATACTGCTTCTCCCTTCTAAGGCTCCAGATCCTCTGGTTCTGAGTCACCCAGGTGAGTTACACAACTTTATGGACGCCACCAGTTAGACAGCACTCCCACTGTGCGGATTGTCAAGGGTAGGAATTCGCCTCTCCCACTACTGCCTACCAAGACAGATGCCGGAGCATAATAGATGCTTAGTGAATAGGGGTGGGGGATGGGTCACCCAAAGTCATGTGGTTTGAGTAGCAGCCAGGAACTAGGAGTTTTAGATACCTTTCTGCCCTACCTCCAGCTCTGTTCCAGGAAAACATTCAAGTTAGGGTTTGAGCCTCTGGCCTTGTCACAGGGCTCTGTGATCTCATCAAGTGCTGACTTTGCTTGGGGTCTTAGTTTCCCCATTTGGCCTCCGGTATCCTTCAGTGCTAGGACCTTAACACGTACGGGCAGCTTTTGCTGGGCAGGTCCTAAAGCTGGTATAGCTGTGGTATAGCACACTCTTCCCGGGCTGGGGTTTGTCCTCCCGCCCCTGGCATCCCCACCCCCTCTCACCGCAGCTGGCTTCCTGCGGCTCTGACAACAGGCGGGCGGTGTTCTCCTTCCCTTCCCTGACCTCACTGGGCAAACACTCCGGAGGCAGTCAAAGCAAACAGGGCTTGTGAGACCCGGCCAGGAAGTCTAGAACAAAGGAGGACTTCTTTTATCAGCTGTTTCCTTTTGTCAGATGATAAATTGTGAGAGTAATTACGTTAAAAAAAAAAAACTAGAACAGACGAGAAATAAAATCGGTTATACACTCCTTTGATAAATTTGAGCCATCCATTTATTTTTCATTCAATGAGGATGTGATTATTACGTGTCAGGTACGTGGAGCCGTGGCTGTTTCATGGTGTACAGACATGGAAGCATCCAGGCTCTGGCAGAGGAGATGAGCAGTAAGAAACAGACAGGACTGTAGGATACCATGACTAAGGGTCACTGACTTTGTCATTACCGTGTCCCTACTGCCTGGAATTCGGTGCGCATGTAATTGGTGCTTAATAATGATTTGTTGAGCAACTGAGTGAATGAATGAGGACGGATGCTTGGGAAGCTCAGAGGAGGTTAATTCAGAATCCAAAGCTTCTTGGAAGAAATGACAGACTGGAAGACTTGAAGAAAGGGCGGGAGTTATTTAGTAAGGCAGAACGGGTGAGTCGAGGCAGGGAAAGATGGGAGTAGACAGCAGTTGGGTTTTGCAGGCCAAGGGGGCAGCCTCTGGTTGCGGATGAGGGTCCTGAGTGAATTCAAGCACATATAGTTGCCCATAACAGACCGTTTTCGACTACGAAAAACTGCACCGTCATAAGGTTCAACCAAACATTTAAAATGTCACTAACTCTTCAGGGACCAGATCACATGGGGCCTTATGAACTGCGTAAAGAGACTGAAATTTTCTCCTGAGGGCAGGGAGAAGCAACAAGGCTTTATCTTCTCTTCCCCCCACTAAAATAAAGCTAAACTGTTAAATATATAATTTTAAAAATTCATGTCCTAAGAGTGTAAAGAAAAAAGACAGCAGTCATCTTTGATCTCACCACCCAGATAACAGTGGCCCATTTGAACCAACCTAGTCCCAACAGCGTGGTGACTATTGTTGCAGACTTTCCTCTCAAGTCCTATCTACGAAAAGGAGCTGAGCACGAAGCTGCTAGCTATTTAAGAGTTGCCAGTGTGGCCTCTGTGTCTGACCTGAGGAGGTTACCATGGAAAAATTCATTTTTGTTTTGTGAGCAGTCAGAGTGGGAGAAAGACACAGCAGGACTTTTTCAGACTCAATGGCTGTGCCTCCTCATACATGGTTGACATGAGGTTGCTTGGGACAGGTGGGTATGTTTATACAAGGTCAAGGAACCTCCCTGGGAGACAGGACACTGAGATCTAACATCTTCTCTAAGAAAACTGAAACAAAACTCAGAACATTGGAAATTTGAGAAATTCACAAAAAGAAAAGTATTCCCTGTAGTCCAACCTTGCAGAATCCCATTAATGACATTTTGGGTATATTTGCTCCCAGTCCTTTTTCTCTATATACTCCGTTCACATATATAGTGATAAATCAAACTGAATTAATGGTCAGCAAATATTCACTCTTTTGTATTTGCATATGCATGCATTCATACATGTACACCCATACCCCATATATACCCACAGAAAAGAAGAAGAAATGTTTTGGGTCCCTCTCCCTTTTGCCATTTTATTTTAGAACTCTAGCTTGGAAGTTCATGAAGGCATTTTGTTAGCCTGAGCTAATCCCTCACAACTCTTTGATGAAATGCCCTTAACCCCAAGAAGGTCTCTTATTTCCTAAAATGGGCGGGTTGAAGCCACTGTTGGTATCTCTTCAGCCCCAGAGCCTCTGCCTTCTTGTGGCATTCTGTTTCTCACCGATTTTGCTAAGGGTGGGCTTAACTGATGTTTATAGAGCAGCAAGTCAAGTCCTGCAGCTTTGAAAACTGGTATGAATAAGTGGGCCACAGACCCTTCTCTGCCTCTGTGGTTGGTTCCCATGGAGTGTGGGTGGAGGGCAAGGCTGTCCACACAGGGCCCAGAGCTGCCACCCCGAGTGGAGCGTGCACAGCTGAGACTGACCAAGTGGATGCTTGTTCATTACACGACCCCTGTACCCTTCCTGCTTCAGACCCACCAGCTGTGCCTCCCTCTTCCCTGAGCCCCCTCGCCGGGGTTCCAGCCTGACTGTCTCTCCATGATGGGGGGAAGCTTCAGACCATAGGCCCTGGCCCTCCCATCCCCAACCCTGGATGGGTTGGCCATGGAGAGGCAAAAATTATAACAGAGACTGCGACATCTCACTGACACACCCCATCTTTGTTTCTCTTTTTCTCTTGGGGAAAGTGCTAAGACCACTCCAGGGCAAGAGGCAGATGCCTCGGGTATCTGTTTCCCTTTAACACCCTTCAGTCTTCTGACTTTTTCTAAGTGCCTTCTAAGTTTTACAGTTTTAAACAAAACTTCTCTTTCCAAACTTTTTCTTTCTGCATATGCTCTTCCCCTCTTAATGACTTGCCCTAAGCCACCAGCATGTCCCTGGGTCTACAGGCATGGGTTTTGCATCTGCAGGTTAAGGGCTCATTGCCCAGCCCTCCAGAGTCCTGA
>SJYV01000524.1:204721-268856 GCA_006410875.1 Neotragus pygmaeus | reverse complement strand
GAACACCCAGGACTGATCTCCTTTAGAATGGACTGGTTGGATCTCCTTGCAGTCCAAGGGACTCTCAAGAGTCTTCTCCAACACCACAGTTCAAAAGCATCAATTCTTCGGCGCTCAGCTTTCTTCACAGTCCAACTCTCACATCCATACATGACCACTGGAAAAACCATAGCTTTGACTAGACGGACCTTTGTTGGCAAAGTAATGTCTCGGCTTTTCAATGTGCTATCTAGGTTGGTCATAACTTTTCTTCCAAGGAGTAAGCGTCTTTTAATTTCATGGCTGCAGTCACCATCTGCAGTGATTTTGGAGCCCAAAAAATTTGGTTCAGTTGTGTCCCACTCTTTGCATCCCTATGGACTGTAGCCCACCAGGCCCCTTGGTCCATGGGATTCTCCAAGAAGGAATGTTGGGGTGGATTGCCTGCCCTCCTCTAGGGGATCTTCCCAACCCAGATCCCACGTCTCTCATGTCTCCTGCATTGGCAGGCAGGTTCTTTATCACTGGTGCCACTTGGGAATTTCAGACCACCAAGGAAGTCCCTCAAACACTGTATTTTCAAGGTGCAGAGGCCCAAGGCCTCACCAAGGGGTGCTGGAGCCAATGTACTCAGAACTGTAGACGGCAGCTTACAGGCTAAGTGAGGAGGCGTTCAAATGGCCAGATCACTTGGAAGAAGTGCCCTACCTCATTTATGTTTGTTAAAAATCAGGTTGGCAAAGATGAAAACAAATTGTAAAATTGAGCACTGGTGAGCACATGAAGAAAACAGTATTGCCGGGGGAGCAAAAATTAACACCGGTCCATAACCCATTATCAGAAACCCTTGGGGACAGGAATGTGTTGGAATTTAGAATTTTCCAGATTTTTGGAAAGCAACACAATGTATAAATTGTACATCATATAACACTCCCTGTAGGAACCAGGGCAATACACACATTTATGTGCCTGCATGAGATGTATAAATACTCATACTACATGGGATAAATGAAAGGCTTTAAATGGCCTTGTGTCCGTGCAGGTCAGGGTCTGCCACCAAACGAGTTTAGTTGTTAAACTTAATAAAGCATTTTCAGTTTTCAGAGTTTTGTGGATAAGGGATTATAGACCTTGTGACCTTTCTGGAGAGTGATTTTGCCACAAGCATTAAGAACTTTAAAATACACCTACCCTTTAACCCAATAATTTTACTTCTAGGAATTAGTTCTAAGGATATAACTGTGATTATGCGCAGTTATTATCTTTAGTATTAAAAGTTATTATCTTTAGTATTAAAGATGCTCATTACTGCATTGTTTTTGTTTGAAAGGGAAAGAAAGAAAGAAATTAGAAGCAACCTCAATGCCTACTAATAAGAAATTGTTTAAATAGGCAGTGGACTAGAAGGCGGTCCTTAAAAACACAATGTTTACTTATCGACTTGGAAAGTAATGCATATTGGTTTAAGGCAAATTTAAGCAATGAAGACAATCTTATTTGTGTAGTGAAACCTGGAAGAGGGCATGTATACTAAATAGGATTATTTCTAGGTTTGTATTATACACAGTTTTTCTTTATTTATTGCTAATGTGGGTTTTCTCATTTTCTTTATTTTGAGTTAGAAAAGTAAGACTTCCAAAGAATTCAGATGCACCTAAGGTAAAAGAAAGGCCTCCACTTCTCTCACCCTTCCCTAACTCCTCCTTGGAGGTAATACATATCCATTGAGTCGGTTTCTTTCCAGACTCTTTTTCTCTGTAAATGCATGAAACTTTGTAATTTTTCCATACATGGAGTTTCAAGCAGCTTTTCCGTGCCGTGTATATTGTCCTATGTCTGACTCTAGCACTAAGTTGCTCTCCATGCTACAAAGGTTTACTTTGTTTACTCAACCCTTTCCACATTGCTGGACATTTAAGTAGCTTCTGTTTACTTACTATCTCAAACAATGCTGCAGAGAACATTCTTGGGCATGTACCTTTGTGGACCCATGTGTCATTTATGTGCAAGAGTTCTTATTTTTCATCTTCTTCCCATGAACATGTGTTCCTTAGATTATTAAAAATCTTATTAAACACATTAAAAGATTCCATTAGATTGTTTCAAATCGCCTGAAGCCACTCCGTTGGCCTACTTTTTTCTCAGGATAAATGAGCTATTCAATAGCACCGCCTTGTAAATAAATAACCACATATTTTTGAGCCACATATATTTTTACAGATTCATCCTCCCCAAGGAGGTCCAGGGCTGCAGACGGGAATCTTGGTTGTAGTTGCCAAATCTTCGGGTGGGGGTGGCGTGGAATGTCCTTGGATGGCTGTCAACTTTTCGCCATCAGGTGACCCGGGGGCCTTTCCTTGGCAGTTGCTGGTTGCTGATCACTCCTGGGAAGGCGTCATTGCTGATTCCAGAGGGTAATGGTCTCCCGGGGCGTGGGCTGGCTCCTCTGGAGTGGGGCCTGAAGGATTTTCTGGGGGATACACAGGGTTCCTGGATCCAGAGAGGGGCTCCTGGGGTTGTGAGCCAGGTGGAATGGGTCGTCGTCCTGGGCCCAAGCTCTGAGTTTCCAAGCCCCCTAGCCTTTCTCTTCCTCGTGCTTGCAAAGTAGATTTGCACGCACATTTCCTTAGCTTTCAGATGACCATTTCTCCTCTGTGCAGCAATGCACCTGTAATGGGAAGTGGACACTGAGTGTGGGGATGACCTTCCCCTGGCTCTTCCTGAAGCTGTTCTTAAAAAGGGGGTGCATTGGACAGTTGGTGGGTCCTAGGGTCAGGAACATAGATGCTCTTTATTTCTCTTCACCTTCAGCCCAGGTGGCGCTAGTGGTAAAGATCACGCCTTGCAATGCAGAAAACTTAAAAGATGCAGGTTCGATCCCTAGGTTGGGAAGATCTCCTGGAGAAGGGAATAACAACCCACTCCAGTATTCTTGCCTGGATAATCCCATGGACAGAGGAACCTGGCAGGCCACAGTCCATGGGGTCGCAAAGAGTGGGACACGACTGAAGTAACTGAACACCAGCCCTACCACACAAGCAGTTCAGCTGGCCCACCAGACCGGGGGCTGGACAATCCCATCCCTTGCAGGTAGAGGATGGGGGAAAGTCTTTTCTGGCAAAAGCCGAACTCATCATTCCTTTCTCTGGCTGCTCAGTTGCCCATCCCTTCCTATAATGCTGCCAGAACCCTCCTGTGTAATTATTAGGTGCATAATTAATACATGAGAGGCGTCTTCCTAACATATCTGAGCCAGCGTGCTGTCTTAAAATGGGATGGGAGGCAGGACTTACAGGCTTCTACATGTCAACCGAAAACGTCCAGTCAGACAATCGCATCATCAGCCCTGGCCATGCACATTTATATGCTTCTTGGATGCACTGGCCCCATGGAGGGAAGCCAAGACGTGAGGAAGGGTTCTGAGCTAAGGACTGGAGAGGGTGGGCTTAGAGAGGCGGGAAAACCATGAACTGGGCTTCTGGTAAGAGCATCTTCAGAAGGCAGAGGTAGAGTGGGTGGGGAGGCAGACTGGGGATGTCACAAAGAAGGCAACGTTTGTGATGCACCTACTGCGTGCCAGGCATTGAGATGCTGTCCCATTTCACACCTGAGATAAATGTCAAGATCTCCCCTCTTACAGGTAGCAACGGGGAGTCCTGCAGTGGTGATGTGAGCTCTGAAGGCCACTGTTAGGGACTCAGTTTCTTCTGACGCCCAAGGCTTAAAGGAAAATCTCCCTTGCTGCCATCTTTCTTCAGTCTTTTTTCCCATCAGTCCATCCAGCACACCGTTGCTAGCAATCCAGATTCTTGGTTCAGCTCATTCCCTCCATAGGCTGGCTGGTCCCTATCTCTGCAACCTCATTACCTGTGGCTGGAAACATGTGCCAGTGAAGATACTGGCTGAGACGCTCTCTGAAGTCTCTTCCAGGCCTATGGGTGAGGATTTTATGGTTGCAACATATTTATAAAATTCATAAATATTTTATTAATTTATTCTACACGTTTCTGACTGCTAGTCGGCACAAGCAGTACCCTTGCCCCCAACCGTGACTTCCCACCACTTGGCTGACCAAGCAGGGCCTTCGTGCTCCTTTCCCCGCTCATCAGCCTTAATCACTAAATCACTAATCATTAACGAATCCTAAATAGACTCTAACCCATCCCTCTCTTTCCATTTCCCTTACCTCCATACCTTTCCACCTACTCGTCTTTCAGCCTTGAATCCTCTCTCTTCCCCTCTTGGTTGGTGGATTCCCACTCATCTTTCAGGATCTCAATTTGGAAGCCCTTCTTTCAAGATGCCTTGGAGCCATTTTTGTCCCCAGGTTGGGGTTGGGAGCCCCTCTGATGTCTTCCTATGGCTGGATGACCTGGCCTACCATTCTCCTGTGGCATGCTGCTGCTGCTGCTGCTAAGTCGCTTCAGTTGTGTCCGACTCTTTGAGACCCCATAGATGGCAGCCCACCAGGCTCCCCTGTCCCTGGGATTCTCCAGGCAAGAACACTGGAGTGGGTTGCCATTTCCTTCTCCAATGCACGAAAGTGAAAAGTGAAAGTGAAGTCGCTCAGTCGTGACCGACTCTTGGCGACCCCATGGACTGCAGCCCACCAGGCTCCTCCGTCCATAGGATTTTCCAGGCAAGAGTACTGGAGCGGGGTGCCATTGCCCATGGCGTGCACCAGTGAACATATGTGAAGGTGACTTTAAACTATAAAGTGCCATTCAAGCATTTTTTTCTTCTCGTCCTCTTTTCTTTCTTCTTCTTGTTCCTTCTTACTTCCACCCTTCTTCCTCTTCCTTGTTTAGCAGAGGGGCTTCGTCTCAGGGCTGGTGGAAAGGTGGGTGGCACTCCCCATGTTTGGGTAAATGTGTATGTTTCTGGGGATGAGGTCCAGAGCTTTCCTCAGCACCTCAGGTGTCCTTGACCCAAAAAAGGTTAAGCATCCCCATACATTTTCTTGACACAAATGGGGAGCAAGATGAAGCAGGCTTATTGTTCAGCTCATTACCATTCTCTCTGCCCTGCTTTGTCTGTCTGGAACGTGGACACGGACTTCACGTGGCAAGCCAAACTTTCAAATCTGGATTGAAGCAATACTGGAAGCACTGAAGTTCAACCTCAAAGCAACTTCTTGCCTCAGTGCTGTTTGTCCCCAGGAAGGCAGTTCCAAGAAACAGTGCTTCCTTTAAAGGCCAGGGAGGGACTTCCCTGGTGGACCAGTGGCTAAGATGCCTCACTCTCCATGCAGGGTCATGGGTTCGATCCCAGGCCGGGGAACTAGATCCTGCACGCTGCAGCTCAGATCCCACATAGCTGCTGGTGCTTAGTTGTGTTCAGTCACTAAGTCGTGTCTCTTTGCGACCCCAGGGACTGTAGCCCTCCAGGCTCCTGGGGATTTCCCAGGCAAGAATACTGGAGTAGGTTGCCATTTCCTTCTCCAGGGGATCTTCCTGACTCAGGGATTGAACCCGAGTCTCTTGCATTGGCAGGATTCTTTACCGCTGAGACACCAGGGAAGCCCCAAGACCCCCCACACTGCAATGAAGCTCAAAGACCTGGTGTGCCACAACTAAGACCCGGAGCAGCCAAATAAATAAACAGGAAATAAAAGAAATATTTTTTAAAAATAAATAAATGCTGGGTAGAGTGAGGCCTGAAAGGCCAGGTTCCCTGTGTGGCTTGATTTTCCAAGGGCTCAGTCGAGGCAAGCAGGTGATAAACGGGACTGGCCCCAAGGAAGGACCAGAGGCACGGCCCCCAGTGCCCCCAGGGAGAGCTGCCTTCCTGCCTCATGGGCCCAGCATTGCCAACTGCTTTCTCCCAACAAGACCTGAGGCTATTGTGAGAAGCGATCACTATCACTCAGTTTAATGCCCATTTCATATATATTTCAAGATAAAGACTGAGGATTCATGGGTTCAGCCTGTGAAGGTGCAGCATAAATATGTGAAAATAAAATATCTCCTGACCTCGCCATCAGAGACATAGATTATATTTATTTTCTTAGGAGTGTCTGGTGAAGTTTCCTTCTTTCNTTTCAAGATAAAGACTGAGGATTCATGGGTTCAGCCTGTGAAGGTGCAGCATAAATATGTGAAAATAAAATATCTCCTGACCTCGCCATCAGAGACATAGATTATATTTATTTTCTTAGGAGTGTCTGGTGAAGTTTTCTTCTTTCTTCCTTTCCCTTTTTTCTTTTTTTCTTGGTGGTGGTGGTTGTTGTCGTAGCTCAGCAGGGCATTAAATTTAGGAAGCAGTCTGATCTGTCATAGCCAGAGCCGGCAGGAGCGGGGAAGATGTGACCTGGAGATACAGCCCTCTGTGTTTCGTAATAAATCCCTTGATCTGCAGCTGGAGCCCTGTGGGAAGGCTCAGGCATTAGCCTGCCCTGAACAGAAGCGTGGAGTCTTAGAAACAGCGTCATCGTAGCACTCGGAGGGTGCTCACAGGGGCTCTCTTAGTGGAGGGTCCCCCAAAGCAGATCGAGCTAGGAGAGGCTTGGGGAAGTGGGACAGGGGAGGGAAGGAAGCTCATCTAGGGTGAGTTCACTTGAGCAGGTTGCCTCTGTGGGCAAGGGGGACGCCACCCACTTGAGGAGGAAGTTGGGCATTTATTCATGGACTCCTGTCCCCACTGGTGAAGGAGCACTCTCCAGGGTGTTTTTTTTGGCTTCTGAGATACAACACCCTGCTACCTCCAGTGGCTTTCAGTCTACTTTGGGGGGATCCTCTTACTGTTCCTGTTCAGTCCCTCAGTCATGTCCTACTCTTTGTGACCCCATGGACTGCAGCACGCTAGGCTTCCCTGTCCATCACCAACTCCCAGAGTTTACACAAATTGAGTCACTGATGCCATCCAACCATCTCTTCCTCTGTCACCCACTTCTCCTTTTGCCTTGAATCTTTCCAGCATCAAGGTCTTTTCCGATGAGTCAGCTCTTTGCATCAGGTGGCTGAAGTTTTGGAGCTTCAGCTTTACCATCAGTCTTTCCAATGTATATTTAGGACTGATTTCCTTTAGGATTGACTGGTTTCATCTCCCTGCAGTCCAAGGGACTCTCAAAAGTCTTTTCCAACACCACAAGTCAAAAGCATCAATTTCATGCTCAGCCTTTTTTTATGGTCCAACTCTCACGTCCATACTTTATGGTCCATTTCTCTGATCCTCTTACTCTGCCCATCATTAAATGTAGAAGTACCCGAGAACTCGGTCGCATCCCTGTTTCCTTGGTTGTCTACACAATCATCTTACACTATTTATCTCATCTGCTCCCTTCGCTTTCGTTCACCTATGTACTCCTGATTCTGTCATTGCCAGCTTGCACAGACTCTGAGTTGTGCCCCCAAACGTCACCTGCATCCCTAGATATTTGTCAAACACCACCCTCGGCTCTGGAGCCTGAGGAAGGGGGAGGGCTCGCATTAGAGGATGAGCTCAGGGAAGGGTCTGCTTAAAATAGAGAAGACTGACAGCAAAGGAGCCCGTGGCTCATCCTTTTCAGTTACTTCTTTGTAAACAGCGATGAGCACCTTGCCTTTTTTTTTTTTTTTTTGGCAGTCTAATCACTACGAACTCCCCTCTGGTGGGTACTTTTTTTAGAGCATAATAGAAGGTGTGATATCTTGTGAGAGGCGCCAGAATCACTTGGAGCACGGCAGCTCTGGGACTGAAGGAGGAGGTGACAAGTTCCTGGGAATATTAAAGATTAACACCAAATACTTTGTTGCTATTTAACTCTCTGACGATTCATGTTGCTGGCGCGGAAAGAGAACATTTCTTTCCCTCCCTTCTGTTTATGCCTTCCCTTCTCTGTTCTGGGGATCCAGAAGCTGTGGATGTCAGATGCCAACTCCTTAAGGGCTGAAATGGTTTTATATAATACCAGAGAGGGGGAGCCTACAAAATGAAGAAAGAATCTAATTCAGCGCTTGGCCTGCGATGGANCACATACTGTTGAAGCCTGGCTTGGAGGATTTTGAGCATTACTTTGCTAGCATGTGAGATGAGTGCAATTTGATTCTGTATTAAGGATCCTAAAGGTAAGAATCCAATGCAATTAGTCAAGTAGACCAGTCATGAAGCCTCACTTGCATAGAAGCCCAGTGTTCTTATTTAAATTGCATACTAATTAGCGATAACATGAATACTGATACAGATTGCAAAATTAATATAGCTCCCTCCCTGGCCATCCCCTGAGACAGTCACCATTACAGGATGGGGTTAGTGGTGGCAACTAGGAAAAGGAAGGAAAGATCATTTCTGTTCCTGTTTTTCTATTATTCGACTTCCAGTGATTGTTCTTGTTCTTGTTTAGTCAGTCAGTCATGTCTGACTACTTTGTGACCCCATGGACTGTAGGCTGCTAGGCTCCTGTCTGTGGGATTACCCAGATAAAAATACTGGAGTGGGCTGCCATCATTTGCTCCAGGGGATCTTCCTGACACAGGGATCAAAGCCTTGTCTCCTCCATTGGCAGGTGGACTCTTTACCACTGAGCCACCAGAGAAGCCCTCCAGGTATTACACTTAGTTAAATAAATATAGCCAAATTAAAAATATTTATTAATATTATTCATTTATATGGAAAAGGACTTCATAGGTTAGACAACTACTTTCCTACCTACACACTATCTCCCTAAAATTCTCTGAAATAAAAATTCTACTACCTCTGTGCGTAAGGTATATCCTCAGAGACCAAATGGAAAGGAAAAACAAAGGTAGGACAGACCTTGATAAGAGGAAAGGGGTTAGAAAGGTAGAAGAAAACATATTCTTTGGGCTTCATACATTGATTTATCAAGTATACTGGTCAGCAAAGTTCTAGTAATTTCTCAAAATGGTAAAAGTTGACTCATCTTAGGCAGGCAATAAAGCCACTGAAGAACAGTCTGTGAAGCTTTCCCTGAAACTTCATCTTTATCCTGGCACAATGTGAAAGAGCTAATTGAGAAAAAAACTGAACATCTGGGCGGTTCAGTGGAAAGCACAACAGACCTTTCACTGCAGGAAGTGCCTCAAAAATATTAATAACCAATTTCTCCATGCACCACACAGTGTGCGATCAAACCTCCGGTCCATCCAGCTCCACAAAGCCAATCTGAAAGGAGGGCAGGAAGAGACACAACTTCAGCAGCCTGATAACTTGGGACGGGTGAAGTGACACTGGCTGTGATGATAAATAATGTGTCTTGTGCTGCGGCAGCAGCAAGAGGCTCCGACACCAGCGAACTGGCGAACGCAGACAGGCTCCCCTGAAAGAGTTGGAAATGTCAGTGCACCCACTCCTTCCTAATGGAAAGATGTGCGATGGATTCTTCCTTTATGCAAGCAGCAGGGTTCCTGACAGAAAGACGGAGGAGAATCCAAAACACTTAATATAGTGTTGTTGTTTTTTAGTGTGTTTATTTTGTTATTTGCCTCTTAAGCAGCCATGAGTCAAATTACTGAAGATCATGGATACCATTTGGCTACTGGGCAGTATTTTTAGCAAAATACATACTCAGCATCTCCAAGTTAAAAATAATGATAAATGAAAGTAAATGGAAGATATACAGAGATTAAAATCTTCCTATATTCATTATGGGTACAAGACACTTTTATAATTTTATTTTTGGTTAGATCACGAATAACAGCATAAACATTTCCAGAAAATTACAATTTATTGGCAGCATATGATATGGCGTAATCTAAGTGCTTTGTGTGTGTCAATGTATTTATGCTCAAAACAACCCAGAGGTAGGTGAGGAAACTGAGGAAATAGAGTCAGGTAACTTTTTCGGATCACGCTCCTAGTAAAAGGCAGCACTGGGCTTAGATCCAGGCAGACTGCATTTTAAGCTTATGTTCTTAATTTATAGGCAGTTTAGCTTCATGATGGTTTATATAAGAATCAAAAAGAATGGAGTTGAGAGAATTTCTACTCAAAATTCTGTAGCTATCATAGGATACCAAATTTTTATGCAGACTACGCAAAATGAGATGCGGATCTCTATGATATAGATAGTTACACCCACAGCCAAATATAATTGTGATATAGTGGTGGCTCGCAGCTGCACCCCAGGTGCCCTCATCTGTTAGGACTACATTATCTAAGACACACAGGACTCGACTAGGCTTAATAGGTTTAAATCAATACCTTGAATTAACATCAGGAAAAAAAATGTTGCAAAGACAGTTAGGTAGGCATGGAAGAAACTGCATTTATGAAAGGAAATTACAGCCTTTTATGTGAAGTTTTCATTACCAAGGTAGGCATGTATGTGTACATACGGGTGTATGGGGCACATGTGTGCATATATATATATATATATATATACACACACTGAATGTCTATATAAATATATATCTAGGAAAGGAGACATTGATGAATTAGCAACATCTTCAGTGGAGATAAAATAACTCTTAGAGGAATTAAAGGTAAGTTTTGGTGAATATTCTCTACATGGGAGAATGATGGTTCAACTCATTCTGGCAGTAGAACTGCATCAGAAAGTCAAGACTAATTCCTGAGTTTTTAATCAAAGACTGCAATTTTACTATTATTTCATGGCAACATTTGGAAGAAGCTAGGAGAATTGTCTTTCAAAGGGTAGAATGTGTTATGCTTTCATTGCTTTAAGATTTTAATATTTGAAAAGTACTGTAGCATAGATGATCAAATAAGTTAACATTCTTTCATTCATACAGGGACATTAGAGATGTGAGTTTGATCCTTGGGTCGGGAAGATCCTGGGGAGAAAGAAATGGCAACCCACTGCTGTATTCTGGCCTGGAGAATCCCATGGACAGGGGAGTCTGGCAACTACAGTTCGTGGGGTCACAAAGAGTTGGACAAGAATGAGCACAACAACATTATATTCAAGCCTTAGCTTGTGAAAACAGACAGGATTTCTGATTCCATTCCATTGCATTCTGGTTGACTACTTTTTTCTAAGTGAGCAATATTATCCTTCCACAAAGGGCATCTTGAACTTTTAATAAATAAGGACTTTACTCCCTATAGGGCAAAGGCTTGAAATAACATCATTCTTCACGGGTTCCATAAACACTCCCATATTAAAATGCAATATGTCTCATTTGGATGCTAACTAAAATTTTGGAGAATAATCATCTCTATTATTTATAGGTCATGACGTTTACTGAGAACCAATCCATATGCTTTAACTAGGCAACAGAGCCTAAAGTTATCCTGTGGAGTTGATGCCAATAAGCAGCCTTTCTTTGTATTTCAAATGTTTGTTGTTGAGTTCTTTATTTGAGGAGTAGGATGTGCCTTCTCTTTGGAACTTTCGGAGGGCTTCCGGTAAGGCAGTGGGAGGCCAGGATGGAGCTGGAGAGGAATGACAGTCAGCCACGCACTCTGCACAGAGCGTCAGGCTTTTAGGATCTAGAAAGGGCTTCTAGAAAGAAGTCTTGTTAATGTCTCCCTGGAACGGTAGAGACGGAAGATATCAACTTTGGGGCTCACTTTTAAGCCACCACCTTACAGCAGCTAGGAGGTGTTTATTCCGTTTTGGTCATCACGGTATGGCTTCATCACAGCCCTCTTTGGAGAAATTCTATTTTTCCTTGCTGAACTGTGTAGTTACCCACTTCATCCTCCGTCCTCCCATCTCTTCATCAGAAAGGGCCAAGAACCATGCTTTATTCATTTCTTATCAGTGGTCAGAATGGTGTTTTACACATAATAAACACTTAAGTGTTTTAAAGCTGTTCTTATTTAAAATTACTACTTTTGTATAACTGCACTTTTGTGATCCCCAAAAAAGTTTTGTTGAAATCCTTCCATAAATCTTACTTTGAAATAAATAAAACTAGTCTATTCCTCCTGTGAAATTATCTTTCCTTCTTAGAGTCCTGAGAAGTCATTCTCTTAAGAACCCAGACTCCACTCAAGATTCCAAATGCCCCAGCATCATAATCAAGGGCGAAGGGCTCTGTGGTGATCCAGCCCCACCTTCCCACCAGGCAGCTCTGGCCAAGGCAAACCTCATCAGATCCTTGACATTCCAAGAACATGCTCATCACTGATCCCTGCTGATGCTCTTCCCTCACNAGCATCATAATCAAGGGCGAAGGGCTCTGTGGTGATCCAGCCCCACCTTCCCACCAGGCAGCTCTGGCCAAGGCAAACCTCATCAGATCCTTGACATTCCAAGAACATGCTCATCACTGATCCCTGCTGATGCTCTTCCCTCACTTTCCAGTCTTGGAAGGTGCAATTCCTGACCATCTTTTAAGGCCCAGCATAGATACTCATTTGGCGAACAAATGCAGATGTCTTTACTGTCTCAAAAATGTCAGTCATAAGAAACTAGGAATAAAAAGTCAGGCAAAAATAGACACTCTTCCTTCTTTCATGGAGCTTACAGTCAGTGGAGGAGACAGATACTGAATAATCTATCATGACAATCGATGTATAATTGCAAGGGCTTTGGAAGGCAAGGTCTGAGCCCTTGAGAGTTTATAACAAAGGAACCCAGACCTAGAGTGAGGCATCAAAAAGCCTTCCCTAAGGAAGTTACACTTTAGATGAGATTTTTTGTGAAGTGAGAATCAAAGTAAAACAGATGAAAGAATGGGCACTGGGACACAGCAGGAAATATATCTGAATGCTGCAGAGGGAAAGAACATGGAGAGTTCAGGACACTGAAGGCCAATGTGGGTGAAGAAAAGAAAGGAAGCTAGAGAAGCAGGTGGGGGTGAGACCATGATTTCACAGGAATGATTTTAGATTCCCATGGCTTAAGTGCAACAAGAAACCACTGACACCTTTTCCATGGAGCCAGGCCCTTTTCCCAGGAGAGAAGTAAGCTCTCCCTTCTCGAAGCTTCAGCTGTATGCCTGCATCACACTCGTGGCACCATAACCTCCTACCTTGTTCTATGGGCACATGTGAACATCCCTTTACTTACCTTGCCTTATTAAGCACCTGCAGAGCATGCTGCCTACAGCTCTTCAGTAAATAGTCTTCCTGGATTAATGACCCATCATTTAGTGATCAAAGATGACCCTTTCCTTTACTTTGAACTACCCAATGACCAAACTGCTTATTTTCATATATTAACACTAATTTAATTCTCTAATGTCTGAATTCTGAACACATAGCTCTTGGGATTAGTTTTACCTCTAGAGTCTGGCCATAAGCAAAATGTAGCACTTTTAAGTTTTTGCATCTCTCTTTTCAATTAATTATATCATTTGATAATTACAAGATACTTTCTTCTACTCTTTTCAAGGTAACTTATTTACCACTCAAGAGAAATCTTTATGTATGTATAAGTTGCTTCAGTCATGTCCAACTCTTTGTGACTCTATGGACTGTAGCCCACCAGGCTTCTCTGTCCATGGGGATTCTCCAGTCAATATCACCAGAGTGGGCTGCCATGCCCTCCTCCAGGGGATCTTCTTGGCCGAGGGATTGAACCCATGCTTTTTTGTCTCCCGCATTGTCACGTGGGTTTTTAACCACAAGTGCCACCTGGTAAGCCCTTTGTATGTATTACTCACTGTTTTATTGAGCTTTCTATTATATTGAAAACTCCTTATCAAAACTGATGAAGGAAACACTAGATTCCATCCTATTTTCTCTTGTTTTTCTATCGTTATACTTATCAAATCACTTGAATCATAATGTTTTATGGAAAGCTTTTTAGAAAATTTTAATATCTTCATTGTCTGTCAAGATTTTTAACCCTAAATAGATGCTCGATAAATGTTTATTAAGAAGAAAGGAGGGAAGCAAGAGGAGGAAGAGATCATCTCTACCATGCCCACCTTCATCTTCTGCTGCATTAAATTAAGTTTTATAGTAACTTGTCCATGCTTTTAAATTGATTTTTTAAATTATTTCCCCAATCCACTGGATTCCACTTTTCTTTTCTACATCTTAAGATTGTTGAAACACTAGACTATGAGTCAGGGATGTGGAGCAATGAAGAGAGCTGGGCAAGAACAATAACACGGATGCAGTCCAGTGCCTAGGACAGTCTACAAGAGAAGCTCAGTCCTGAGGAGACAACTACTAGAACCTCTGATGGTCACCAGGACATGATACTGGTATTCTTAATGGCAGTGTAACCAGGGCAGTGGTGGTATTGATAAGACTGCTTCCTCATCTTCCTCTGACCCTCGTGCAACTTTAATTGCATTCACATTTAAGATGGCAACCTGAAAATTTCCCAACCTCATGAGTCTTTGTTCCTTCAAAAGAGTTTGTCTCACATCAGGGCAAAGTGTATTCCAGAAAATGCATAGAGAGTCTTAGAATGAAATACAACAAATGACGTATATCAGCCATTTATAAAATGTGCTCATGAAGGGCAGGGGAAGAGGAGGCTGTGTCTGGACCCTTCCTCCAATCAAGCCATGAAGCTCTCCTCCTGCTCTTTCATTTGCTTATGCTTCTGGGTGAGATATACTTGCAAGAAATCTCTGCAGCTTTAAAATAATATTTGTAGAAGGTTTTACGTTTATTTTTATTTTATTTATGTTTATCTTTCATGAGAGAAAGAAATATCTAAGAGTTATAATCCAGCCATCTTGGCCAAAAGAAAGAGCTGCCAACTGAATGGAGTCCACTATGTAGGCATGGATTCCCAGGGAACGTCAAGGTTAAACAGGGGCTCCCTGAGTAGAGAATCTATTGTCTTTCTAACTCCATGTGGAGCCCCAATGTCCTGGGGCTGCACAGCAAAACAGAATATTCACAGAAGGAGATGTTCTATCACTCTGTGTGATGGGTGGCCTGTGTTTTATAGTTAAGTGCGTGCTTTTTCAAGTGGATGCTTTTGAAATACCACTGAACGTAGGTTCATAAACAGGGAAAGATAAGTATAATAAGCTGGCTGAATAAATAAGAATACTCAAGGCCTGTGCACATTATACCACACGAGACAAGTCCTGTGAAATACTGGCAGTTACTTTTTTTTGTAATGCATCAAAGAGGTCAGCCTGGAGAAACGCTGCAGGGCAGCATCCTCCGTTTGTGTGGCCCTACTCCAAATCTCACGGGCAGCAACAGCAATGATAGGCTTAGACCACCTGGCCATTTGTTAGCAGCAAGGGCTGCCTCTGATAGAAGCCAGGCACAGTTAGGGAGATGATGGCAACATTATTCTGTAATACCTTCCGAGTGTTATTACAAAATGACAATATTGTTTTTAGCCCATTTCCCTTAACCAGATTGACAGAATTACAGGTTGACATTATTGTGAAATTTTATGATGTATCATGTTAACTGTGCCAGTTTGATTAGCCTTGATTGACAGCTTGTACCTGAACAGCAAGTGAAATACCTCAAAAATATAAAACCAGTGTATCTCGCGTGACTTTCACAATAAACAAAATCTCTAGCTAATTTAATTTTTAACTAACTAGGAATTTCATCCTAACCTCATTCTACTAAAATTTTATTTCTTTCAACATCATCTTGAGGTTGGAGCTGGAGGAGAATAAATCTAGGCTGCAGTTATAAAATCACCGCTTGCTTTCTGAGACTTTAAATGCATTAGGAACAGACTGCTTGGCTAATGTGGCCCTGGTCTGCATTACCACTGGAGGAAAAAGATGCACCTCAGGGCTGGCATCCCTACACAAAGCCCAGGCTGAGATATGAGGCCTTTAAAAACACAATAGAGAAAGGCAGGCACAAGCACCTCTCTGCATTATCACCATACCTCCACAATGCTTCTCTCTTAGAGCATTCTCATCTGTTATTGAAACAGAAGTTGATCTCCTTTTAAATCTTGGAACTAGAAGCTAGACCACCAAGTAAATTAAGCAGAGGGGTGGTAATTTCCCCCTCTGGCTCCATGGTGAATTGGATCTGCAATTCAGTCTGGAATGAGATTGGTAGTTTCCATTTGCCTTGGAGATTAAAACCATTCATACTGCAGAATCTAGACATATTAAGAGGTACAATTAGACACCACTTGTAGATTCCACTTGCCACCTGACTTGTAAACACAGTCAGAAAAAGTGGGACTTGATCCAAACAGTCCTCTCCAATCAATAACCTGCTTCACTTCCTTCTTTGTATCTCTCTGGAAATCTGTAACAATTATGCCACCAGTTTAAAAGTACTGCATCACAAAAGGAATCTTCAGATGCTTCTGAATTATATTCCTTGTTGCACAGAGTGGAAATGAAATTCCCACAAAACGAGTGCCCGTGCTCTGTGACAAACCAGATTCTAAGGGCTGAGCAACAGTTACAAAAGAAAGCAAACCACCTACAGAAAATTCAATGTGCAATTTAAAAAAATATTTTTTTTTCTTTTTAGTGCAGATGGTACACCAGGAAGGCTTTTGTTATTATTTTTATTTCCTGGAGGAACAGCCAGCTGATTATCAAGTTTCCAGGAAGGAAATGCAACTGCTGAGATGCACTGGGGCATATTTTGTTAACACACCCACATCATTGCCTGCTCGCATTAAGCACATGTATCCAAATATTTATTCATACATGCATTTGAATTTAATAAATCTATTAATCCCATAAAGAGGCACTTAACACCCTTTTCTTAAAGTGTCTACATGTTTTAGGCTGGTCTCTCCCTGAGTTTGCTGTGTTTCTTAGGGTTAACAATCCTTGTTTGGATTTATCCTCTCCACTTCCATTTCAGACCCAGACAAGTGAAATAGAACCCTGGGAGAGAAAGCATGCTGGTACCTCCAGGGTCTATTTTCTAGAGTTTTGGTTTACACTGATAACCTGAACTGTGAATATTACATAGACCCTCAGGCTAATAGTGGACAGTCTTGGCAGATAACATGAAAACAGACAACTTTAAAATATGTGATAGACATAGTCAAGGTTTTTAGAATAGCAAAGCTACACATACACTGAGTCTTTTTGCTAAATCACTCAGTCATGAAATTATGCAGCTCTCAGGAGGCTATGGAAAGAGAGCTCTAATTCTACTTCCTTAAGAGGATGGTTTGCCTTGGAGATGAACAANGTGATGAACAGGGAGGCCTGGCATGCTGCGATTCATGGGGTCGCAGAGAGTCGGACATGACTGAGCGACTTAACTGAACTGAGGGAACTGTTTATAACCCAAGTTTCCAGATCCCAGTCAAGGGACAACCTTGCAAGCAGGCTTTCTAAGGATAGCGTTATCAGTCTAAATATGCTAAGTCTTCTGCATACTGGCCCTTTAGTTTTCAATTGCACCATAAATCAAATGTGAAAAGAGAACAAAGATATTTTCAGATACGCAAGACCTCAGGAAAAGTTACGTCCTATATCTTCCTCCTCTGGAGAGTACTGAAGACCACACTTCACCAAAGTGATGGAGTAAACCAAGAAGTAGAAAGAATGGAGAAGTAGGACACAGGGACTCCCACACAAAAAAGAGGCAATGAAATCCTCAGGATGACGGTGACAGAAGATCTCAGGATGAGAGCTTGTCAAGGAACACATCAGGAGAAACTTCTTTAGGAGGCAACATCAGTAGGCTATTTGATGGACTGAGTAGATAAAGAGCACATCTAGACAACTGACAGCTACTTAGAGTTGAATCCATAGTAAGTAAAGAAAACAAACATGAAATCAAGACAATTACTCAGCTCAGTTCAGTGACTCAAGTGTGTCCAACTCTTTGCTACCAAATGGACTGCAGCACACTAGGCTTCCCTGTCCATCACCAACTCCTGGAGCTTGTGCAAACTCATGTCCATCAAGTGATCAATGCCGTTCAACAATCTCATCCTCTGTCGTCCACTTCCCCTCTTGCCTTCAATCTTTCCCAGCATAAGGGTCTTTTCCAATGAGTCTGTTTTCACATCAGGTGGCCAANCTGCTTGCTCCTAGCAGAGCAAGAGTTGATCCTGGGGAAGGAACTGGGGTGGTGGGCAGTGTCACTTCTCAGCCATTTCCCCCTTCTTTCTTGCTAACAGACTGACTCCATGGAGGCAATCACTCCCCTCCAGGCAGCCTCAGGGGAAGTGAGTTGCATCTCCAAGCTTGGGGGAGTGTTTAGAGGAGCCTATGAGTTTGTTTTATCCCATTTTCTTTATGGCTTAGGAATAAACAGATGACACAATTCTGGTCAATGAGACAGGAGGGAAAGTCTACTTGGGGAACTTGGAAAAGGTTTTCTCAGTTTCAGTCAACCCACAAGAAGATACAGTTCTGTGCTGTCCCCGATCCATGTATTTCATTGTGATGCCTGGAGCTGCTGCAACCTTTCCGTAACCATGAGGAAAGCCCCCGGTGGTAAAGCCAAATGAAGAAGGACAGAGGCAAGAAAATCTCAGGAAAGCGGGATTAGAGTCCTAATGTATTCATCAGGAGCCTTCCCTACCTATTTGCTTGAGTTATGTGTTTGCAAATTGCCTTCTTGTTTAAGCCCAAGTGGGTCAGGATTGCCTATTTCTTATAGCCAAACAACGTGACCTGATAATGATCAGTGCCCAAATCATGAGCTATCTGTACAAATATAAACAAGACCTGTAAACATGCACATTTATGTCTGAAAGTCCCATGTAGAGGTCTGCTGAGAAAGAACGAAGGGGCTGTGTACTTGTAAGAACAAGGGAAAAAGAGGGCACTTGAGCAACCAGGCATTAAAACTCTAACTGCATAACAAGTACCACATGGGCACAGATATATAAATAACATAAGTGATGCACTTGGGCAGATATATGGGGGTTCAGGAGTACTGCAGTTTCAACAAAATAATGTTTGCTGACAAGGGAGGCGGGGCAAGCAGAGAATATAAAACAAACACAAAAATCTTACCATGAATCTCTCTGCCATCTCCTGGTTGAGCCCAGAGCTCTTCAGTCTCATTAACCCAAAAGGAAATTGGTCTGAGCCCTCTGCTCATCTACATTGATCATTTCCTGACAACCAGCATATTACAGTCCTGACTCTAACAGCATCTCTGTGGCTTTGGATCTGGGTGATAAACTGCTTTTTCTTAGAGTTGGGGGGGAAGATATCATTGGAGGGAAAGATCCTTATCTTTTCAGAAATAACTTTAAGCCTTGGCAACCTCTATTTTTGACACCATCAAGCTGGTTTCCCCAAACAGCATATTTGAGGCAGGAATTGTAACGATCTGTTGTAAAAATATTGTTGTCAAGGCAAAGATGGTCATGTATATGCCACTTAGGCAAAGTGACAGAGCCTTTTCAAATTCTCATGCCACGTCATCTCAACAAATACCACTTTAGGTGGTTTTCATTTTCATGATCAAGTTTTCTTATCTCAAGTTTAGAGAAGGCAGATGCCCTGCCCACAGTCTCCTGGTTGCTGAGTCAGTAGGCTGGGACCAGAGTCTAGGGCCACTTTCTCTTCTGATGAAAAGGTGGCCCCTTCTTGAAATTAAGAGATGTCTTGACCTTTCATACAATGGTTTGGAAACAGCAGCTCGGGCATGGGGTCGGGGGACGGTGTTTGCATCTTGGATTGTACATTTCTCCTTGGAGACGACTCCCTGAAGTTCCAGTCCTAACAGGCAGATGTGCCTGGAAACAAGGAATGCAGTGAAAATTTGGCCATGACCAGCATCTCCAGATCTGGGGGTTTAAGAAGTGCTAAAGGCACCAGCAAGAGCTTCTAGGCAGAGAAGAAGTGACAAAGACCTCAGATCTACTTGCATGAAGGGTATTTAGTGCTCTGCCACAAATCCTGATGAGTGCCACCACTCTAACTCTGGGCATTCCCATGGAGCTCGGCCACTTCCTGTCCCTCCCAGAGGCTCAGGAAGAAACAGGATGGAGCACGTCCCAAACAGGTTCAGGCTCATCTGGGCACACCGCGTTCCCACGTCATGTGAGTTCCCACGTCTGCTGGGGAAGCAAAAACAGAACCCCAGACCCCCAGGACAGCCTGGAATGCAATCCAATGAACATCTGTGTCCACAGAGAGATGTTAACAAGTGTATCCCCCAAATCAAGTTCGGTGACCCAAAAAACATGGGAAATACTCTGGCAAAACTGCAATGACCTACACCAATAGAAGCTCTCAGAATCCCGCAGTAAAACAAAAAAGGCATGTGATCCAGACTTTCCCAGATTTATTTGACATGGATTTTTCTTTTTCCTTAAAAATTCCTAGAGCACTATTTGGGAAATCGTGCATGAAAAGCAGCTGGGGGAATTTCCCTGGTGGTCCAGTGGCTAGGACTGCACACTCCCAAAACAGGGGACCTGGGTTCGATCCCTGATCAGGGAACTAGACCCCACATGCTGCAACTAAGAGCTCATAGGCCACAAGTAAAGATCCCTCGTATAGCAATGAAGACCCGGGGAAGCCAAATAAATACATAAATATTAAAAAAAAATAAAGCAGCCGGGGAGAACACAGAAGGGCACTTGGATGCCAGGCTTCTTGGCTAAGAGTGGGTAGAACTTGGGTTTTTAATTATTGACCATTATTAATATAGCAGGCTTCCCTGTGGCTCAGATGGTAAAGAATCTGCCTGCAGTGCAGGAGACCCAGGTGAGACTCTGAATTGGGAAGATCCCCAGGAGAAGGGAATGACAACCCACTCTAGTATTCTTGCCTGAGGAATTCCATGGACAGAGGATCCTGGCAGGTTACAGTTCATGGGGTCGCAAAGAGGCAGACATGACCCAGCAAATAACACACAAGCATCCCAGCTCTTCGGCCCATCTCCCATCAGGGGTACGACTCATGTGCTCATTCAGAGGAAATGGAGATGACGAGCATCTTCTCCTGGAAAGGGCTTCTGGAAAGAGAGCACTAATAGAGAACGCCACTAACAACAGAGCCCCCGCTGTCTCCCAGGATGGTGGGGGGAGGCGCAGGGGGAGAGGGGGGTGGTGTCTTTTTCTTTTTCCTTGTTTAGCCTCTGCCCATAAAATATGAATTTCCATCTCCCTGAAGAAACAGGAAGTAACCCCAGCTGTTCTCTCAACATGTGTACCTGCCCCCCTACTCTCCCATAAGAAGTGAGAGATGTACCCGATGGGTGAGGTGGGCAGAGTCCATCATCTGCCACCATATTCTCCTCCAGGCTGGGGCCAGCGCAGGCAGGGGAGACTCTTTCTGCCTGCATGGTTTTCCAAGGAGTTCCTAAGCTTTCTGACGTGCCAGAGTCTACCCAAACTCATGTTCACTGAGTTGGTGATACCATCCAACCATCTCATCCTTTGTCGTCCCCTTCTTCTCCCGCCTTCAATCTTTCCCAGCATCAGGGTCTTTTCAAATGAGTCAGCTCTTCGCATCAGGTGGCCAAAGTATTGGAGTTTCAGCTTCAGCATCAGTCCTTCCAAAGAACACTCAGGACTGATCGCCTGTAGGATGGACTGGTTGGATCTCCTTGCAGTCCAAGGGACTCTCAAGAGTCTTCTCCACCACCACAGTTCAAAAGCATCAAATCTTTGGTGCCCAACTTTCTTTATCATCCAACTCTCACGTCCATACCTAGACAGACCTTTGTTGGCAAAGTAATGTCTCTGCTTTTTAATATGCTGTCTAGGTTGGTCATAACTTTCCTGCCTAGGAGTAAGCGTCTTTTAATTTCACTGCAATCCCATCTGTAGTGATTTTGGAGTCCCCAACAAAAAGTCTGACACTGTTTCCACTGTTTCTCCATCTATTTGCCATGAAGTGATGGGACTGGATGCCATGATCTTAGTTTTCTGAATGCTGAGCATTAAGCCAACTTTTTCATTCTCCTCTTTCACTTTCATCAAGAGGCTCTTTAGTTCTTCTTTACTTTCTGCCATAAGGGTGGTGTCATCCACGTATCTGAGGTTATTGATATTTCCCCTGGCAATCTTGATTGCCCTTTGCTTCATTCAGCCCAGCATTTCTCATGATATACTCAGAATATACGATAAATAAGCAAGGTGACAATATAAAGTCTTAACATACTCCTTTTCCTATTTGGAAACAGTCTGTTGTTCCATGACCAGTTCTAACTGTCGTTTCTTGACCTGCATACAGATTTCTCAAGAGACAGGTCAGTATTAACTGCCTTAGCACTCCATTTTTTCATCTGCAAAGCAGGAATGATGAAATAGATTGTAAGAATTAAATACAATAATCTACGTATTATCACCATGCCATAGTACTTGGCGTATCTCCAGAATAAAAGTTATTGTATACCATTACTTCTCTCCTTCAATGACTGAGAATACATAGTTATGTTCTATGAATAGTACCCTAATTTCATAAAATTATTCTTTTGTCTGTTCACTTCTATGCTGAGTGGCATTTCATGGTTAAACACTCTCCAGGTTGCTTCTTTCTGAACTCAGGTTCTATATTAATTCAAGATGTATAAAATATATTTTTAAAGTAGTGTTGCCATATTAATCATTTCCATATCACTATCTCTAAACAATCAGCTGGGCAACATATATAACCTGGACGAGATGACAAATGGCTTTGTGTAGACTCTTAAAGGTAAACGTCTTGGAAAAGACTGATGCTCAAGGAAAGGCTGTCCTTAGTTAACATGCACTGATCATACACAGAGGATGTATCAAAAATGTCTGAAGCCCATAGCAGTGAAAGCACTGCAGGGTACCATGGCAGAGCTCAGACTTTGGGGTGGTCATTAAGAGCAGGAAGTTCCAAACCAGGCAAACTTGGCTCATTCACATCCCCTGTGCCAAGCTGTGCAGGTGTCTATCCTCTTAAAACCAGTTTCCTGTTCTAGGATAACCCTTATCAGAGGGAATCTGCAAGGAATAAGTGGGAAATGATTAGAAAATCACTAGGGCATAATAAGTAATCAACTGATGGTAGATACTGTTATTAAGAGATATGATTGGCCCCTTCACAAAGTTTGACTTCCTCTGAGAAAAGGAAAAATAAACCATTTACACAAAATTACTTCAAAACATAAATAAAACAAAAAAATGACAAGCATAAAACAATGAAACAAAATATGCCTATTTGGTGGAACATACACGCGCTGAAACTGAGGAACCCTGTGTTATAAACTGTTTCACCATTAACTTGTTCCTCGATGATGCACTAGTCTTTAATCTCTCAGCTTTCACTTTCTCATCTAGCAAATATATTCCTTTAAGCTCTAATTCTAAACACTTCAAGTTTAACAGAAGCCAGAGTAAGGATATACTGGTGAGTCCTGGCTTGAAGCATGGAGTAGGGGCAGTTCTGTACTTACAAGTAGTGAAACTGAAAGTCACTCAGTTGTGTCTGAGTCTTTGTGACCCCATGGACTACACAGTCCATGGAATTCTCCAGGCCAGAATACTGGAGTGGGTACCCGTTCCTTTCTCCAGGGGATCTTCCCAACCCCAGCATCAAACCCAGGTCTCCCATGTTGCAGGCAGATTCTTTCCCAGCTGAGCCACCAGGGAAGCCCACAACAAGTGGTGGGAGAGGCATAAAGGCAGAGGCAACAGGGCGAGTAAACAAGGAGGCCATTGGGTGAGTCAACACCGAGTTGTTAACTTGAAGGAACATGGTAAGCAAATATGGAGGGAATAGGGTAGATGAATCTAGACCTACACAGTCAGTCAGGTAGTCTGTCCAACTCTGCATCTGGTTGGACAGACTCTGTCCAACCTCTGTCTTAGCCTCTCTCTTCCTACCCCATGCTTCCACACACCCCCTTCCCAGGGCCCACAAGTCTTACCTCCTCTCACTGTGGGATTTGCAATCATATAAAATCTGTCTACTAATCCCTGGGAATTCCAGGGCAGTTTGCAGCTGCTCTAAATTGCTCCATTAAAAAATTCTTAGTGCAATCTACATTGTAAAACTTCATGTTTAACAACAAAATGAGCTTGCAGTGAAATGCTCATACAATGAAAAGCAAAGAAAGCTTCACAGCACTTCTAAGAGACAGGGTTATTCCAAAAGCATTTTCACATAGCTTTTTTTTTTTTTTCTACCCACAACTAATTCTAAAACAGCAAAGTTCATTTCTTTTAACCTATATATGCATTTTTAAAATTATAAATTGCATTTTGAGGCTTTTGTTATCTAAAGATAAATATTCTATCTGCAAATTAGATTTCCCCCAAGCATTGCTAACCATGTGTCATCTGGAAGACTCCAGGGATAACCACTGTTCTCTGCACAAGAAGTAGCTCAACGCCCTTCCAGGAGCTGATTTTAAAGAAATCATGGCTGCTATTTCACTATAGAGCAATATCCTATTTCCACTGTATCAAAAGGATATTCCTTTGTTTCTTTTTCTATCTTCTTCACAGTGGGAAAAGTAGTGATTTCAGAAACCTCATTCTCAGAGCGAGTCAGTCCTCCGACTATATTGGAGAAGGTTATAAGAAAGTAGTGTATTTAGAAACCACCTAATAGAAAAGTAAGAACAAAGCCAAATTCAGATGATGAAGTGCTAAGAAAGGCCTTCACATCTGTGCTATTACCGTTTGTAATAGCATGGGACAATGACAGGGAGGAGACAGCAGAGTCAGTCATTCACATCAATTTTCTGTGGCCCCCAAGGAGACAACTACCTCAGTCAAATAAGCAAAAGTATTTGGTGACTGAAGATTTCTTTAATATCATAAAGCATTTGGGGGCATCAACACAGTGCTTATACTACACTGCCAGCTTGCTTGCCTGGCTCACAGAGTTTTTAAAAACAACTATGATTATTTTTATATCCAGAAAAATCTAGCGAATAGTTGACAGAATGACTGAATGAATGAGTAAAAACGTTATCAACACAAAGGTATATAACTTTCCAGAAGGTTTTAATTAAACCAAGAAAATCCTACCACGTAGAGGGTAAAATTATATGTAATTATATCAAGGGAACACACTGGAAAAAATAATGATCTAGATAGGATCTGTAAGAATAATGGTGAGAATGCCAGGGTTAGGAGGCTGGGCATAAGCCTTGCACAACCATTTAATCGGCTACCTGATCTTTGGAACTCAACTCACTGGTTGTGTTTCAGGTCTCTGACAGACATTAAAAGCACAAGAGTAGAAAAGAGTAACAGTCCCTGCCTTCAAGTGTGTGACTTCCCTGGGGATGGGAGCCAGACTAATGAAGATACTCCATAAAACAAACCTATGGGTGTTATAATAGGGTTAAGGGTGGAATGGGATGGATGGGATGGGATGGATGGGATGGGATGCAGGGTACTACAGAGGCTTGTAGGAGTGTGCACCTAATTGAGTCTTAACTGGTAAGAGATGGCTATACATAAACATTTAAATTCTACTCTGAGTCTTAAATAGTGAAGTAAATTTAGGCATTTAAAGAGGAAGGAACAGGAGTAGGGGACAGGAAGCAATCCAGGAGAGAGGTGCAAGTGTCTGAACGTAAAGAGAAAAGAGGTTGGCACTCAGAAGGGGAGATCTGTAGGGCCAGGGTATACAGGGCTGCGTGAGACATGAGGCTGCAGAAAAAGGCAGAAGCTTAGTTGTAAAGGATCTTGTCTATGATGTCAAAAATGAGGAAAACTGTCCTCATTTCTCTTCACGTCTACTATTATGTGCTATTTTATATAAAATTCAGTAACAGTACCTTGAAATTATTATAATAAAATGTTCTATTATCAATGAGGAACAACAACTGCACAATATTAATTCCTATCTTTGCCTTTCTTTATTGTCTGAAGGCTATTCTAAGAAGTTCAGTTCAAAGAAGACCAGACAAATTTTGAGGCTTGGTAATGTTCTTTATCTGATACCAAGTCCTGGAAAGCTTATCCTAAGTTGCTGTCTAAAATCTTAAGTATCATCCCAGGTTTGACTTAGAAGAGGAGAGAAGTGGCAGAGTCTCCCACAGCTGGGCAGGAGCAAGGAAGAGAGAATGGAATCTACTCAAGCCCTTTCCCTTAGAGTATGCTTGAGATGGAACAAAGGGTAACAGCATTCCCGTCTCACTGCTGTGGATTGTTGGCTCCCTCTGCTATCCTAAGTGTGGGTCACTGAGCTTGGATGATGCAGATGAAAAGGTTTCACTCAATTATTAAAGAGTGCCTCATACACTATCTGCTGCTGCTGCTGCTAAGTTGCATCAGTCGTGTCCGACTCTGTGCAACCCTGTAGACGGAAGCCCACCGGCTCCTCTGTCCCTGGGATTCTCCAGGCAAGAATACTGGAGTGCGTACACTATCTAGGTCATCTTAAATGCAGAATAAATTGTTCCTTAATTCATAAAACAGGTAATGGTCACCAATGTTTCCATTCGATCAGTAACTAGAAACATCATCTTCCCATCCATGTGTGGAATCACGGAGGAAGCCAACCATCTGACTATGGTGGCCCCAACCACCATTCATCGGTTTTTATTCCTCATGCCATCTGAGATCAACTTCTCATAATCAGATTCTTAAGTTTCTCCGAGTGCAAAATGGATATTTTATTTAAAGAATGTTTTCATTCTCCATATGACTATGCTGTGAATGGAATGAGTGCTCCATGAGCCCTTTAATTAATCTTAGAGAAGAAATCTGCAGGAAAGCCACTCAGGAAGTCATATTTTCCATCTGCTTGGCCCTTTCCAAAGCACACAGTAGCATGGTAGTTAGAGCCTGGCCTCAACAATCAGACCTAACCTTTGTTAGCTATGTGTCTGCAAGCAGGTTCTTTTACCACTAAGCTTTGTCCTCCTCATCTGCAAAATAAGAACTCATAAGTACTACAGATGAACGTTGAGAATATTAAATGCCATTGTCACTTATAAATGATACACAGACATGAAATGTTTAGGTGAGTGACAGGTACATGCAAAGTGTTCATAAACATTAAATAAAAATGTGGGTTTTTTGTTTAAGAAATAGTTATTCTCTATCAAAATAAGAGAAAAGATCATTTCCAAGGTAATATAAGTAATCTTCTGCATTAATTTATTGTCATAAGTAATAAACACTGTATACAATATAAAGGGTCTCTCTCTATATAGAGGCTATTCATTTCCATTAGTTTCATAATTACATTTAACTCACATCTATAGTTTCCTCTCCATAATGACAAATACTATCCACATCTGTCTAATGTATTTCTGGGATTGCTTCTACCAATTATTTATAATTCTGGAATTCACAGAAATGATATATGATTAAAAACCTTTTAAAAGATTTGAATACTGTCTCTCTGAATAAACAACATCTTTTAGGTCAAAAATACAGCCAAAGAGGAGGGCACATGAGGTATTTTGGAGACAAGCAACAAGCACCCATGTACCTAATACTGTGCCTTTTTTCCTTCTAGTATTTGTTGTATGCACTTTGGGACGAAGGAAATATGTATGAGAATTATTTTTAATGTAACACTTTATTTTAAAATGATTTATAGCATTTACAAAGACACAAACAAGACTCCAAGATAAAATAAACAAACAAAAAATAACAACTATGAAGAAAAAAAGAAAAGGAATGGGGAATTAAGAGAAAGATGAGAGGAATAATATAGCAAAGGACATGCCATGAAGTTCTCTGACCTTGACAGAGCGAGGTCACAACTCTGATCTTCACACTGTTTGCAGGATCCATATTATACAGACCCACTAGCAGCTCAAAGAGAAGCTGAATTATTCCCTCACTGGACCAGAGTGAAACCTCTCCCCTTGGGTCCTGAGACAGAGGAAACCCAATGTATGACAACCAGAACTTCTGTGCAGACAGCACAATGATTAGTGGTTTTTTTTTTCCCCCCAGACTATTTTTTTTTCTGATACTCCTTAATGTTAAGCCTGATACCACAACACAATTTAAACCAAGAAATTCTCTAGTGAATCAAAATGAGACAGTCTAGTATGAGGGTTTCTGACAGATTGTAACAAGTCATCTCTAGAGGAGTAGATGGTGATAAGTAAATACACCTTTCTGAAGGCAAGCACATGTGGTTAGATGATCCCTACATCTCTTTGGAATTCCTGGAATGTCACTGTGTGTGTGTGTATGTGTGTGTATGCCTGCACACATACTTTACCTTCTAGAACACAAACTGATAGTACTCGGGAGCACTTTCCTGAGTTTGAGTGACCTAACGATGTTAAAAAATAAGAAGGATAATAAGTGTTCTAAGACTGTTAACATTGTCTGCATCTCAAAAATTCTCATTTTATGTATGGATCCATGGAAAGTACAATGCTAAGATACCTGGTGTTAGCAACTCACCATGATGCAATATATACTAGGGCAGTCATCTTGCATCCAGGTGACCTAACTCTGTGTCCACAGGAGTGGCATTTAACTTCTCTCTCTCTTTAATCACATGTAGAGAGTGTATGTTGGACCCATCATAACACTCAGTCATTATAGAACAAGCCTTTGTTTGACACACTGAATCAGCAATATGCATCCCTTATCTGCATCATGTGCTCCACTCAGAATAAATCACAGATCAGAGTTACACGTGGACAGATGTTGGGAGATTTACAAGTTCCTAAATCTCCCCTATTCTAGGGAAGCCTCAAGAAGGGAATGAGCAATTATTATATAAGTCAAGGAGTTAGATGCCTGTATTCTTTGAATCAAAGCATCCCACTTTAAAATGGATTTTTAAATATTTAGGAGGGGATCCTAATGATGAGATAGTACAAATCAGAGCTGTCTGAATATGTGATGGTGCTATCCATTCAGATGGGCTGAAATAACAGTCATGAATCTAAGTTTCCCATCCCCCAGTCACAGTCCGACCAGCCTCTCTTCTCGGTCTAGCTCCAGGCTAGCAGTCGAGCAGACTAGTTAAAAGACAATTAGTCCAATTTCACATTCTCTAGCAGCCGAAAAATTTCATGTTATTTCAGTCACAGTGGATGGATGCCAAGTTCACTGGAAGCAGCCCTGCTGATTTATCCAGTCCATTTTAATACTTTAGAAATACTGTTAAAACATGGCTGTCCTAATTACACAGGGATCAACGCACAGCGTCCCTCTCACCCAGGACTCTCCCAGAAGGGCTGCAATCAGCTGCATTCCCCTTAATTTCACCATGCAATTCCAACTAATTTCATCCTAGTACAGTGCTGTCAGACAACTCCCATGCCTCTGCGGTTTTAATCGATTAGCTCAATGTCTCTATAATGCATCACCAGCTGCCAGGCACAGAACTGGACGCTTTGCAAGCATTTCAGCTAAAAGACAGTTTAATTACTACACCAGCCTCTCAAAGGCATAGACACAAAGCCTTGGAAGCAAATTATTAAAATATTTGATGTCAACAAGCCACTTTATAACTGAGCAAACAATGACAATCCCAGAGATGGAAATCAGGAGAAAGTCAGTTTTTAAGTTGTGAGTAAGCTTTTTATGGACTCTTAATACATTCAAGCAAATGGACTGGTTTCAGCATCACTGTTTCCATAAGGCACATGTGTTTCCTGGGCATTATTTGGTGGAATATATGGGCATCTGGGACACTGACAGGCTTGGAACATTATCCTACAATGGAAAAGAAAGGACTGAAGGACATAGCATTAGCAAAAAAGTAGACCAATGACTCACTAGTTTGATAACACTATACTCACATAGCATGGGTTCAGACCATTAACTCTGCTCTTGCACATCCCTCAACTGTCAAAGCTTAACAAGTAAAATGACAGTACTTTGGTCAAAGCACAGTATTAGATAAATATATATGTAACAGTAAAACTAGAGAACTTTTAAAAACGTATTTAAGTTAATCAGTTTAGTATGATGTTTTTCAACCATTCTTGGTAACAAAGAAATCAGGACAATTGTGACAAAGAGGAAAACAGTGTTCTCAGGAATACTTAACTGTTTACACAGTACCGGGCCCAAGAAGGCACACAAAAAAAGAAAAATTATTATTGTTTTTAAAATCTACTTCAAAGAATCTATTACAAAAGAGTCTAAGTATGAAGGTCAATAGACTTCCTGAGGCTAGAGGGAAAACCACGAAACCTACCACCCTCAGGCCCCATGATGAGGTGCTGAGAACTAGTCTTTGCCTCATTTGCTATCTTTCTTTTAAAAAGTCTGTACTTCAAGTCTAGAAACAGAAAAGAAGTCACTGACCACAGCACACATGGTCCTCAAAACACCTCCAGACAAGAAATGCATCCAACTTCATTACCACAAGGAGAGTAGAGACATCAAAGGAACTCTTATCTCCTTAATCAGAGGCACAAATCCAGTAACAGATGAAAGGCAATATCTTGTTTTAAAAAGAAATTGGAATGTATAAGAAATTATGGTTTAATATTAGGATTTGGCCTGTTATTTTCATTTCTTACTAATTCCCTTTGATTGGAATTGCTAATGGAGGGGGAAACACTTAAGATAAGTTATGATGGCAAAGTATCTTCACAATTCACTGAAAATGAGTAGCTCTCCCCCGTATGGAGAAAGGGACCAGCTATGTTCCTAAGAGTGATCTTTCATAGTTCAATTTAAGCCATTAGTAAATCTCCATTTTGTATCTGATCAAAATTTGCCTGTTTTCTCCCTCATTTTTCCTTTCTAATTTATAGAATGAGACTCCCCCTCTAGTAACATCATTTGCAGTTCTTTAATGCTTTCAAAATACTTCATTACGGCAGAACAGCAATAGCATAAGCTCTTAGGGTCAGCGGAGTAGTAGACGTTACTGCTTTCATTTCATAAATCAAGTAACAGACTCACAAGAGTTTCTCTGACTTTTCCAAAATTTCAGGATGGCAAAACAATGATCAAGACCCAGGTCTTCCAATGTTCATCATGCTCTTGCCACTATATTCTGTGGCTATTTAAAAAATCTTAAAACAGGCTGTGATAAAGCATCTTTGTTTCATTTTAGATCATTTATACTTAAGTCTTAAATATTTCATATCCAATCTTGCTATTATTTTAAGAGTGTAGTTTTCTAAACATAACTTTTTCCCCCCCTAGTTTTCTTATTAGTTGTGTGACCATACAATTCATCACCCAAAGTGAGACATTTTTCAGAGTGAAAGGCAGTTTTTGATGATTACACTGGAATAAATAGCAGAAAAATGATACTGACCCAAGAGAAATAGGTTATGGTCCTCACTGTAGATCTGACGCCACGACTACTGAAGCTGCCAGAGAGAAGCCCTGGCGTGGGCTGATACTCTAAACCGGCCTTGGGAGCGGCAGGGGAGCAGCCCCCATCTGTTCAGTTCAGCACACAGGTTCGGCCCCACACAGGGTCAGGCTGCATGGCTTCTGACATTTGTTTTTAAATCGTTCACAATAAAGTAGATCAGCTGACATTATTCATTTGCAATCTACCTTTGGGTCTCAGGGGCAGCTCAGTTTGAGTCCCTCACTCTGTCAGGTCACTGCTTCTGCAGTTCAGAAATAGTTAAAATGTGGCACCTTCATATGGTTCAGTCAAATCCCTGAAGCATTTCTCCTCTCTCATTCCCCGGGTGGAATGCTTTGTATTCTGGTGTCATCTCAAAGAGAATCCCAACTACTACTTGTTCTGAATTCTTCCTTCTACCCATTGTTTCCTGATTGCCTATCTGTTCAGAATCAGGCTGAAAAGTCCTCTACACTTGTGCACCTCAAACTTCAGGGTCAGATGAATCACCTCAGGATGTTAAAATTAAAGAATCTGATTCAAGAGGTCTGGGAAAAGGCCTGAGATTCTGCATTTCTAACAAGCTCCCAGGCGACACCAATGCAGTTGGAACCCACACCTCAGTTTTAGGAGCAAGGCTTCTAGACTGCATTGTTCTGGCAGACAGCAGCTTTATTACCAGCTTCCTCAGTTGGGCTTCCCTGGTGGCTCAGCTGGAAAAGAATCTGCCCCACAATGCGGGAGACCTGGGTTCAGTCTCTGCATTGGGCAGGNCATTTCATAAATCAAGTAACAGACTCACAAGAGTTTCTCTGACTTTTCCAAAATTTCAGGATGGCAAAACAATGATCAAGACCCAGGTCTTCCAATGTTCATCATGCTCTTGCCACTATATTCTGTGGCTATTTAAAAAATCTTAAAACAGGCTGTGATAAAGCATCTTTGTTTCATTTTAGATCATTTATACTTAAGTCTTAAATATTTCATATCCAATCTTGCTATTATTTTAAGAGTGTAGTTTTCTAAACATAACTTTTTCCCCCCCTAGTTTTCTTATTAGTTGTGTGACCATACAATTCATCACCCAAAGTGAGACATTTTTCAGAGTGAAAGGCAGTTTTTGATGATTACACTGGAATAAATAGCAGAAAAATGATACTGACCCAAGAGAAATAGGTTATGGTCCTCACTGTAGATCTGACGCCACGACTACTGAAGCTGCCAGAGAGAAGCCCTGGCGTGGGCTGATACTCTAAACCGGCCTTGGGAGCGGCAGGGGAGCAGCCCCCATCTGTTCAGTTCAGCACACAGGTTCGGCCCCACACAGGGTCAGGCTGCATGGCTTCTGACATTTGTTTTTAAATCGTTCACAATAAAGTAGATCAGCTGACATTATTCATTTGCAATCTACCTTTGGGTCTCAGGGGCAGCTCAGTTTGAGTCCCTCACTCTGTCAGGTCACTGCTTCTGCAGTTCAGAAATAGTTAAAATGTGGCACCTTCATATGGTTCAGTCAAATCCCTGAAGCATTTCTCCTCTCTCATTCCCCGGGTGGAATGCTTTGTATTCTGGTGTCATCTCAAAGAGAATCCCAACTACTACTTGTTCTGAATTCTTCCTTCTACCCATTGTTTCCTGATTGCCTATCTGTTCAGAATCAGGCTGAAAAGTCCTCTACACTTGTGCACCTCAAACTTCAGGGTCAGATGAATCACCTCAGGATGTTAAAATTAAAGAATCTGATTCAAGAGGTCTGGGAAAAGGCCTGAGATTCTGCATTTCTAACAAGCTCCCAGGCGACACCAATGCAGTTGGAACCCACACCTCAGTTTTAGGAGCAAGGCTTCTAGACTGCATTGTTCTGGCAGACAGCAGCTTTATTACCAGCTTCCTCAGTTGGGCTTCCCTGGTGGCTCAGCTGGAAAAGAATCTGCCCCACAATGCGGGAGACCTGGGTTCAGTCTCTGCATTGGGCAGGTCCCTGGAGAAGGAAAAGGCTACCCACTCCAGTATTCTGGCCTGGAGAATTCCATGGACTGTATAGTCCATGGGGTCACAAAGAGTTGGACGACTGAGCAACTTTCACTTTCACCAGTTGTTAGTTGATAACTGGGCATGTTATTTAAATCCTTTGATCAACTCAGCTTTCACATACATAAAATGTCTGCTGCCTCACAGGGTTGTTTTGGGTATGAAATGAGATAATGATTTCAAAATGTCTAGCACAGGGCCTGACATTATTAGATAAATATGAAGTCACCATTACTCTTATTATTGCTGTTTAATAAACACAAAACAAAAAGGACCTCAGCCCCTAGGAGCTGTAGGTTATAGAGTAATTCCTCAAATGTGGCCCTGGGACCACTAGCAGCAAACACTTTAGGAATTTGTTAAAAATGCAGGTTCTTGGGCCAAAAGCAGACCTATGGAATCAGCAATCCTGAGAGTACGAAGCAGCAATCTATGTTGAATAAACTCTCCAGTTGTTTTTGATAAATGTTGAAGTTTGAGGGGCACTGATGCTTTTACTTAGGAATAAGCTTTTAACTCAAATATTTATAGCACAGTTATTTCATAAGTTTGACCTCATTTAACTGCAATGTCTGTAATTCTTTTCATGTCTATTATTATCTGTTCCTCAAGACAAAATCTTTATGTCCTTCCCGCTCATGTAAATTATATACACACTTGCATTAAAATTTTACATAGAGCTTCTTTATAGTTTATAAGATAAAAGCATTTGGTTCAAAATGTGGTGTGATATACTTGAGTTCAGTATTACTGAATGTAAGATGCTTTAATTTCAAATCTGTTTACTCTCCTTTTGTAGCCCATGTTTTGGTGATATGCACAATTTTTAATTGGAAAGTGAGTGAACGTCACTAATTTATACCAGATTGTAAGATCAAGGTGAGCTAGAAGAATTGTTCAAGTAGAGGTTTTCATATCTTTAACATGCTTTGCATATTTTCTTTCTGTGCTTTTCGTATTATCTTCCTTTTTCTTTCCCGCCCCCCCCTCCTTCTTTTTTGGAGGTACTCATTTCTCACTTGGATTCCAGAACTCTACAATATCCTGACATTCCTACCAAGTCTTCTGGGTCTTCTGAAATACTTGAGCCGGATCCTCATCTTGTTTTGATCTGCAAATACTGGTTGACCCTAGGGCTCCCTCCACAAAACTCTTCCTTCTCTATCTACATTAATTGTTAGGTAGCCTCACCCAGTCCTCTGGTTTTAAATATCAGACACACACTCATAACAAATGCACATCCAATTGCCTTGATAACGCCTTAATTTTTGCAAAACTGAACTTCGGGTGCTCACCTCTTCAAACCTTTTAGTAGTCAGGAACTACTACTGATTAACCTTCAAAATATATCCTCAAGCTGATTACTTCTCACATCCTCCAGCATACCCTAATGTAGCTCCCCCTTCTCACTCACCTGGACTTCTGCAGTCAATAGTCTCCTGAACTAGTCTCTCTGCTCACACTTTAGCCCTTCCTAGTATGCTTTCTACATAGTAACTAGGGTAATCGTTTTTAAAATTCCAATCACATCTATCTCTATCTCAAACCCTCTGGTGGCCTCCTTCCCTCTAAGATAAAATCCAAAGCCTATGTCTGGTTCTGGCTACAGTCCCAACCTCATCTCCTACCCCAACCCCTTTTTTATCTGCTCCAGTGTCACCAACCAACTTGGCTTTCTTAGAGTCAATCAGTGTTGCTCCCACGAGGCTTCTACAATGCTGTTTCCTCTATCTCTTCCCAGGGATCTGCATAACTTGCTGCATCACTTCACTGGGGGAATGTTGTATCTCAGAGAGACATTAAATAGTTGGAATACCATCTGAAATGTCATCCTCTGTTACACCCTATTCCTTTACCTGCCTTATATATATATATATTTTTTTTTTAATAGCACCTACAACTGATACCACATGTGCATTTGTTGATTTACCCTCTCTTGAAAAAAAGGTAAATTCCTTGATAGCATTTATTGGTTATGTTCACTTCCCTATTCAAAAGTCCCTGGTACATAGTAGGCACTTGATAACTCTGACAAATGAAATAATCGAAGGTCAGATAAAGGGAACTGCCCAAGGTAGTCAACTAGTCAGTGCTAGAGGTGGGACTAGAAATCAGATTGCCCACTTTCTGACATCCAAGTGTCTCCCATTTGACCATCCTGCCTCCCCACCTGATTATGTACCCTGGGAATAAAGCAGTTCTATATAAAAGAAAGAAAAGTCTTTTTTTTTTTAAGTGGCTAATATTTCCAAGTTTCTATATTTCTCTCTGTAAGAATGAGATGTTGGATAACCAACTCAATGGACATGAGTTTGAGCAAGTTCCAGGTGACAGTGAAGAAAACGGAAGCCTGGCAAGCTGCAGTCCATGGGGTCACAAAGAGTCAGACATGACTGAGCGACTAGATAACAACAACAACTTTAAGAAAAAACATTTGGCACACTATCTAAAATATCATCCCATAACACTCTCTGCCCTCTTATACGCTTGTTTCCTCTGTAGCATTTGTCACACATTTTACATATATTTGTCTACTTTCTCACCAAGGAATGTAAGCTTGGCAAAGGTATGGTTTCATAATGTTCATTCCTGCATTCTAATGCCAGCAAGTATTTCCAAAGCCCATGATGAGTGAATGAACAAACATGGGCTCCTTAACTTCTACCAACTATTCTTTACAGACGTTCTGCTATCATCTTGTCATTTATCTTAAGGCATGAGAAAAAATCATAATTTTTGTTTATCATAATTTATAAACTGCCTTCTATATGCCAAGTACTTCATGTTCATTATCTCTGATCCTCACAATAATCCTGTGAAATTAATTACTATTATTATGTTCATTTTACAGATGAAAGGACTACATAAAGCTCAAAAAAAAAAAAAAGAAAGAACTTGTCTAAGATCAAGAATTAGTAAATGATAAAGTTGAGATTCATCCTAGAATCTATGTCCTTTTGTCTCAGAAATCCATAAGTTTTCCAATAAGCCATATTACTGATACTTCTTTTAAAATGGAGCAGTATTCTTAGGAATAAATATTATTGTTTAGAGCAGTGAGATCAGGGGGCAGAAATAAACATTTGGTTTCATAGTTACTTCTAACATGGCAAAAGGCCACCCATTCAGGTACAGTATGTAGTACATAGAACATAAACTTTGCAGATAGCCATTGGTGGCTGAAGACAAGTTAAATCCTTCTAAGTGTTGTGATAACTACATTCACTCCCATCCTCACTACTTCTGTGTTACTCTGGTGAGTATGTTTAACACTTTTTTCAAGTCATAGAAACAGTATATTCACAACTGTTTATCAAATTCCTCAGAGTAAATGAATCCTACTTTCAGGGTAGAAATGATGAATACAAACAAATCTTAGGGTCCAGTGCTAACAAAGTCCTCAGCACACGGTGCCCACTCACTGCACACTACTGCTGCACACTCAGTCTCAGAATGGAAGTTTGAACCGGCAAGCACTGATACACAGTAATCCCCTAGGGTGATACCTATGTGGGTGCCTTTGGTGCTTTCATATAAAACTAGGTACTAAAACATGAGGCTCAGTGGTAAAGAATCCATCTGCCAAGGCAGGAGATACAGGTTAGATCCCTGGGTCATGAAGACCCCCTGGAGAAGGAAATGGCAACCGACGCCAGTATTCTTACCTGCGAAATCCAATGGGCAGAGGAAACAGGTGAATTACAGTTCCATGGGGTCACAAAATAGACACGACTTAGCAACTCAGTAACAACTAAACAATGAGACAAAATTATTGTGTGTTTTGGTATAGAAAAGTTAGAGTATCTATATAAAGACTCACATGTAGTTTGTGGCTTGGATTTCTTACAAATTAGATTTGGGAAATTATATTTTGAAAGGATTCGGCCTTTACTGAAACAGGTTCAGTTGATCAAATTATCAAATTATATTAATTTATTGTGACTGCATATTTAACATCCCCCATCAAAGTCAAAGAGTGGGGAAAAAAAAAAAAAGGAAGAAAACAACTGGGAATACTGTCAATCGAGTCAGAATGCTGTGCATAGGCAGGTCCTTTAAACATGAATCTATCCTGGATGCGTCTATTACGGATCTGACTTCACAAGCAAGGAAGCAAAATTACTTAATTCATTATCAACCTACCATGATTTAGATCTATGCATGTGAAAATCTCTGTTACTAATTTTAATTGCACTATTCCCTCTCTACAGGATACTGTTAAATTGGTTTGGTGAAATAGTAGTGAATCACATCAAAGTGGTGGGCTACATTTTATAATATATCTAAATAACTATCCCATTTTCCCAGCATGTTGCTATGCATTTTAAGTATTAATATTATGACTCTGGTTTAGAAGAATGTAGCCTTTTTCTTTAAAATAAATTTCCTTGCTCTTTTAGTACTGTTAAAATTGGGCTGGATTTTAAGTGGCTAACGAGTAATAAAAAGAGCAATATCTGCTGCAGGGAACCACAAAAAACATGCTGGCGGGCTCATAAAATATGTTCATGCAAGTCACTTGCAGATATATCATTCTGATACAGTAATGGTTTTTCCAAACTAAGTGGGCTCCCTTTTGTAGCTACACTTTATTATCTGGATTCTTATTTTCACTCTTACCCCGGGATTTTTAGAGAGAAGCATTTTTTCTCACATGCACATTTGTAAATTTTGAGGAGCAGCAACAGTCAACAGGAAAGATGCAAACTCATGATTCAGATCTGGGAGCTCTCACAGGCACTGCTGCTATTGTGCATCTATGACTTACATTTCCTGCAATGCTTCAGTTTCTTCTGCTAATACAATAAAAAGGAGCCTGAAACTTTTCTTACATAAAAATGCATTCCCCACCCTTTTTTTAAGTTGCTAGATTTCTGGCATATATATATATATATATATCCTAATGGGAAGGCATTCTCGTCAAACAGAAGACGCTTAGGGGTTTGAAAGAGGGAGCCTAAATTCTGAGCCCCTGCCTGAACTCTAAACTGGGCTCCCAGCTAATTGAGAGAAGCCATTGCCACAATCTGTGGAGGCTTCAGCTGTCCTTTGTATTAATTATGTTACTTGGAAGATTTGAGTTTCATAACATTTCCTCTAGGAATAGCACAGATACTGCTTTAAGACCAAACTAAAAGAAAGGAAGCTACTTACATTATAAAACTAGTGTAGTAACGCAAATGAGAAGCGATAGGTCTGAACTCGGGCTGTCTGTGGAAACAGAAGTGAGAGGGAATATTGCAATGATAATTTGGGGAACCAGCTAGATATGGGGTCTGGGGACAAAGCGACATTACAATGGCATCCAGTTCATGGTTGGTACCACAGGGACAGGAGGCCAGATTGGGAAAAGAATGTGCTCATGGACATGCTTGTCTTGATGTGTCCAGAGGGAAACAGAGTAAGAACTGGCAAGAGAAATCTAGAGTTCAGGTGAGAGATCATCAAGGCCTATTAAATTTTGGAATCACTATTTCAGTGAAAGTTTTTTCTTTGGATATCCATTCATTCAGCAACCATTTAGTGAGGACTTCTATGTGCCACACACTTACTGCGGTGCTGATATCCAAGAAAACAAGTTTATCCGCCTTGACGAGTTCATAGTCAAGGAACCTAGATGGTCCATAACTATTTAGAGACAAAAGCAAAAAGTAGAATTTTTATGAGTTTAGTCTACAGGCTAGCATTGTGTGGATAACTTTTTAAATTTTAATTTATTTATTTTTAATTGAAGGATAATTGCTTTACAATATTGTGTTGGTTTCTGCCATACAGCAGTGTGAATCAGCCATAGGTATACACATGTCCCCTCCCTCCTGGGCCTCCCTCTCACCTCCTAACCCATCCTACTTCTCTAGGTTATCACAGAGCACTGGGTTTGAGCGAATAACTTGTCAAGAACCACATGTATCTACAGCTTGTTGTTCAGGATGGAAGTATTACAACCTATAACCTTTAATTTATAAACAAGAAAATGTAAATAACTTTCTACAAGTCATGGAGCTAGTAAGTAGCAGAACTGGGGTTCAAACCTAGAGTTTTTGTGTTTGTTTTGTCTTGCCTTCTTTCACATTCTACAGCTTTCACTTCCTATACTATGTAGAAAGGGAACAGAAGGGTCCTAAGGAGAGGCCCCAATGTGAGGGAGGCTGGCAGAGGATGAACCCAAGACCCCCATAAGGAAAAGAGCTGGAGACTTAAAAGGAAAGAATTAATCCAGAAACCAGTGGAAGAGGGAGCTGGCAAATGCTCCCCAGGGGTCAAACAGCATGCCATGCAGAGCACCAAGTGGAGTCACTTTCAGAAAATCAACAATGTAAACACAGTGAGAGCTCAGCACTGGGGCACTGATGGGAGATCAGCAAGTTGCCACAGTGACTGGAAGCATAACAAGTAATTTAGCTGGAGTGAAACTGGAGTATAAAGGAAAAATACTGGTTCACGGTAACAGAAGAAATTAGATCAACACAATTTAATTTAAATATTCCAAATGTATAAAGTTGTACAGAGATTTCAGACTATTTTCCACAAAACTGTCAGTGATCAATACCTTTTGGAGAGTTGGTTTCCACCCCCCTGCCCCATCCCCAAAAGTAACTGCCTTCGATGAAGACTGTTTACTTCTTGGGATGTCACATTGGCCAGAATTCCAGTGATGCTTTGAGGAAACAAAGTAAACACCTATAAAAATCAAACAGAGTTCACTTTCACTTCTTATCTGGCCCTTCTACAAGATACTTAAGATTGTGACTCTGGTTTAAAGACAAAAGCTCTAGCTAAACCAAGCAGTTGCGACAAAGGTCATGAGCATCCCACTGCCATAATTACAGGTATTATGGTAAGATGGTGCTCTTTGTAGGAAAAAAATGCTGAATACTGCTGTGTCTGACTCAAATACTGATTTGCCTAAGATGAAAAAAGATGCAAAACAGAATGGGAAAACAAGATTTCTGGCCAGAGAAAACAGATCACAAGTGCTATACTAGGAGGCTTGCCCCAAGCCTGAACTCAATGAGCCCTTGAAGGTGTCACCTTGATCTTTATCAGCTTACTCATTATTGTTAAAAAATTATAGTCACTTAATTTATCCATGTTGTGGGAAAAAGTAAAAACTACACATCACCACAGTACCACAGTAATATCAGCTCAAATATGCTTTTTGTGTGTGTGTTTTCCTTCTACTTTCACTTTGAAAAATAATTAAAGATTAATAAGGGGCTCATCCTTTATTATGGGTTCAATTAGTATATTACTAATTTTATAAATATCTTGTCAAAAAGATTGTGAACAAAAATGAATATATTAGTTACAGCACACACCAGAACAGAGGGAGGTGAGATAGAAAAGTGCTAGTTTAATTATGCTAACACCGCTCTGGTAAATGTTGAACCAGATGGTAGAACTAGCAAACAATGGAGGAATTTTTAAAATCAGTTATTTTTCAATAAGTATTTGTACTCCAAAGCCCTATATTAAGAGCACTGGTAGAAAGATGATCCTTTCCCAGGTGCGGTTATCTACAATGCTGCTATAAAGCTTCCTGGGGTGTATTTCCAATGATCTCCATCCCTCGCCTGCCATGCCCTCCAGGATGGTATTCACCTCTCAAGCTGGGTGACCTGACGGATGTGCAGAGAGGACAATGTCTACTATATGGCAACCTGTCAAATGATAATCTGTGGTTGTGACATGTGCTTAATAGTCTAAAGCTGCAAGACTGTTTAAACAATAACACTACAACACTGTTCTTAAATTATGGGCTTCAGGGGGAAGACATGCAACTAATCTTTAGCCTTCAGATCAATATGACTTTTTCCTATTCTGGTGAATGATTTTATATATATATATAATTAAGCTATATAATTGTTTTTAAATATCAGAGCACATTTTTAAAGGAGATAATCCCAATCTATCCCCCTTATTTCCCTCCCTATCCCATTTAATGGCCTCTTGCTCTCTCTGTCTCTGTCACGCATAAACACATACACACATACCACTCTACTAAATTTAACTCCTGAGTGTCTTACTCACACTGTGTCGTTAATGACTAAAAATTCCATCTCTACCAAGCAGAGTTAACCTTTGTCGTCTCTGTGCCCTCGGAGAACTCTGTCAGGTCTTTTGCGGTTGCTGGTGCCAGCACGCTTCTCCACCACTCTTTTTCTTTATAGATCACATACTCATTCCCCAGCTGTCATGAGTGGGGCTGTTAAGTGTTCACAGCTATAACCTTCTCCACAGAACTATTCTCAGTCGCTGGGAATCAAACTTTCTGGAAATGCCTGAGAGGTCACACTTGGTGACTGAGGGTAGAGAGACAAGTCAACGACCGACTTATGTGGGTTACCAGGGCTAGCTCTTTTTCTCAACTCCACGTAATTTCTTCTTCCAGATCTTTCCAGAGGAACACACTGAAGCTATCCTTACTCTGTCCTGTCCTTAGCTTCCCCTACTGCCTCACAAGTTCACCTGAAAGCACCACTCTTTCTCTACATCCCATCTCAGACTCTACTTCAAGAAAACTAGACCTAAGATAGCTGTTAAAGACCTTGCCACTTTGGAACATGTGTAGTTCTGTAAGTTGCTCCAATAAATGATATTTCATATTTCTCATCTATGAGGGTATTTTGTACTTTAACACAAGAGCTTTCATTAAAGACATCAAGTACAAGTCAACAGATTTTAGTAATTTTTGTTTTGAAATTTCTCAATGAGCTTCATGATAGAACATTTTATATAAAATTAGTCATTATTTCTTAGGGGTTTACATGTCAGGGTCTTACTAGGCATTTCCAGGCCTAGGCTGAATATCAGGGGTTATGATCAGATGAGGGCTGGAAGAGATTCCAACTTTACAACCAGTACTTAGAGAAAGCATTAGTCTGTGATAACCTTTCACTTTAACAGAATCAGTAATGACATTAGTCACAGAAAATGTAAATTACAGGGGCAAAGTTCTTTCCAGGTTTTACTTCTTCTCTCTCTCTGATAGAGAGACAAAGAGAAGAAAGACCCAGTGAGGTACAGAATATCAACATTCTTCTATTCTTCTTTGGCCTAAACACTTGCAAATGACTTTTCAATTTTCTGGTATCCAAGACCTATACTGACATCTAAGATGTCAAAAACATATTAAAAAAAAAACCACTTCTCCAAGTTTCTGAGGTCCTCAAGGGTAAAGACTACTTCAAGTCTATTTTGGGAGCATTCCCACTGTGAAATTATAGACATATAATAATTGAATGAAAAATTCCTGATGGATTAAGCTGAAGCAATCTCTACACCAGTAAAAGAGACATAAGGTTGAATTGTTGTAAGGGTACAAAAAACAGGATAAACACAGCAGTCCATGACAAGAAAACATCAAAGACTTGGTCAATTTTGCAGCAATGAAGACAACATGAACCAAAAGCAACCACTGAAAACAAAGGTCCTTCTCACTTCAAAGTTTGCATAATTTTATATAAGTATGTCTTACCACATTATTACTTTTATTTACAAAATACTGTGCATAGAGATAACATCTCTTAAGTATGAGAAGGAAAGAGTTAAAGAGTCTGACCCAAGGAAGAGATCATGAAGGACTATATCTATTCAGAGAATGCAAACATCAACAAAGTATTAGCAAACTGATTTCAAAAGTATATTAAAGAGACTGTATATCACAATCAAGTAGGATTTACTCTAGGGATGAAAGAATAATTCAACATCCACAGATTAGTCAACATGATACACTGCATTAACAAAATGAAGGATAAAAATCATACATTCATCTCATAGAGGCAGAAAAAGCATCTGACAAAATTCAACATCTTTCTGTGATAAAAGCTCAACAAAGTGGGTACAGAGGGAATGTACCTCAACATAATAAAGGCCATATATGACAAAACCACAGCTAACATCATACTCACTAGTGAAAAGCTAAAAACTTTTCCTTTAACATCAGGAACAAGACAAGGATGCTTACTTTTACCACTTTTGGAAGTCCTAGCTAAAATAATTAGGCAAGAAAATAAAAACAACTCAAATTGAAAAGGAAGAAGTAAAACTGTCTCTATTTGCTAATCATATATCATACATAGAAAAGCCTAAAGAAACCACCAAAATCCACTGAAACTAATAGAAAAATCAATGTACTAAAACCAGTTATGTCTAATATATACTAATAAGTTATTCAAAAAATGAAGAAAACCTCATTTTTAGTAGTACTAAAAAAGAGGAATATTAAAATCCAATAGCATTAAAAATTGCTCAGGAGTAATTTTTACTGAGGAGGTAAAAGATTTACATGCTGAAAACTATAGCACTGATGAAAGAAACTAAAAACAACATAAATAAATAGAAATATATTTCATATTTACGGACTGACAGAATATAGTTAAAATGCCCAAACTACCCAAAGTTCTCTAGAGATTCAGTGCAATCCCCATCAAAATTCCAATGACATTTTTCACAGAAACAGGAAGAAGAATCCTAAAATTTCTGTGTAACCACAAACTATCTGGAATAGCCAAAACAATCTTGGGAAAGAAGAATGAAACTGCAGGTATCACACTTCCTGATTTCAAACTATATTTCAAAAATATAGGAATCAAAGCAGTATGATATTAGCATGAAAACAGATGCATGCCCATGCATAACAGATGTAAACCCATGATGCATATATATATAGGCAAAGTAATTTTCAACAAAAGGAACCAAAATATACAATGGACAAAGGAGAGCCTCAAAATGCTGGGAAAATTGGATAGCCAAATACAAAAGAATGAAACCTATCTTACACCAAATATACAGATCAACTTAAAATGATTGAAGAATGCCTGAATTTAAGCTCTGAATTCATAAAACTCCTTAAAAAAAAAAAAGGATTAAACTCCTTGACATTAGCCTTAGCAATGATTTTTTGGATTTGATACCAAAAGGAAGGCAACAAGAGCAAAAACAGGCAAGCAGAATTACATCAAACTAAAAAGCTTCTGTACAAATGAAACAAACAACAAGATGAAAAGTCAGCCTACAGAATGGGAGAAAATATTCACAAACCACACATCTCACAAGGAGTTCATATCCAAGATATACAGGAAACTCATATATCTCAAAAGCAAAAATAAATAAATAGACAAAGTAAACAAAAATTGTAAATCAATTATACTCTAATAAAAAGATTTTTTTTAATGGGCACAGGACCTGAAGAAACATTTTTTTCCAAAGAAGACATCCAACTGGCCCATAAGTAAATGAAAATGTGCTCAACCTTACTGATCATCAGGGAAGTGCAAATCAAAACCACAGTAGAATCACCCTCACGCCTGTTAGAATGGTTATTCTCAAAGAGATGAGACATGAATTCTGGTGAGAATATGGAAAATAAAAAAACCCAGAACACATGTATACTGCTGGTGATAATGTAACTTGGTACACTGGTAACTATGGAAAACAGTACGAAAGCTCCTCAAGAAATTAAAAATATAACTACCTGTATGGTAGTTCTGGGTATTTGCTCATAGGAAATAAGATCATTATCTCAAAGAGATACTTGTACTCTAATGTTCATGACAGCATGATAGCCAAAATACAGAAACAATATAAACATCCCCTGGTAGATGAATGAATAAAAGAAAGTGCAATAAAAATTACACACACACAACAAACACATGATTAATTATGTGGGATGAAGAATCTGTTAATTCAGTGGAGGGACTCTTTTAACAATGTCTACAGAAATCAAATCACAACACTGAAAAAGTTAAATATATTAAATATTTTGTCAATTAAAAGTGACTAAAAGTTGGGGGAAAAAATTACATTTAAAAACGGAAGGAACCAGTAACACAAGCAGATCCAAACACTCAGATTATCTCAAGGCTGGCTTGCAGTTCTGGGGCTTGGTATCCTTGTCCCAAGGTCAGGCAAGAGAAGGGACAAGATTTACAAAAGTCATTGGAAGTTGACAGCACCTGGGCCAAGTTCTCAAAAGACACACTTCTCTTTGGGCAAATCTTTTCCCAAGGCAGCCTGAAATTTTGCAGCTGAAGAAAAGAACCATCAAGAAGAGTGTAATGGCCATGTTTTTAACTTATCTGGTTATCTTCCAGCACATAACAGAAGTAATTGTTGAAGGGACAAGTAAATGTCAAATCCTTCCCAGCAATGAAAGAAGTGAGCGAGAACGACTGGCTCCAGATCATGCAGGCATGGAGTAACCAAGAACCACAGAACACCAGTTGGCTTACTTCATTTCAGTATGAGTCATGGGCACTCCTGTGGGCCCAGCACTAGGCTCAGTGTTTTCCAGCATTAAAATGAATTATATGTGTAGGTTTTGTCCACTGAAAACTTGTAATCTAGTCTATGGTGGTTATAATCCAGTCACTGGGAAATAATTATTTAAATATAAGAAGTATACTTTTAAGTTGTTTGCATCTTAAACTATTTTGAACACTTTTAGTTAGTGAGATAAAACTCCAGAGGAATATGTCAATAAGTTCTATTTTACCTTCATGAAGAATTATAAAGGCATGTAAAAAAAGATTAATTTCATGGTTGAGTTTTCATAAGCATTTGGAGCACCTACAAAATCTTTCAACTCATACAAACATAGCTCGTCCCTATTTTTAATTCTCTTTCTATATTTTGATAAGAGGACAGCACAACAGATGTCTCCGGGCCTCTCATAAGTCAAGACCCACAAAGGCAACTTAAAGTGCATTAAATTTTAAAAATCTTCTATATGTATATATTCACTTAATATATTCTCATTTGCACATTTGTGTAGTAAAATTCACACCATAAAATATATAGAAAGTACAATGAGCTGGAAGCAATATATTCCAGTATTCTTAATACCCCAGGAATAGGCTGACCTTGGTATGCTCAGATTCCCCCAAAGTCTTAAAAATTATACAATGTGAATTGTGGCATTTAATTTATTATATTCTATATGCTTTAAAATGCAACCATTGATTTTTCAAAGCCTTTGGGCAATATACAGTAGCAGATTTCATAAACTACAGGGTAAAAATGACAAAGTCATAATAACAAATGTCAAGCTGGCAATTACCCATCCCAAACAATTCTTTGCCTTTCTAAGTCAGATATTACAAATGTGTCTTTTTTGGACAGAAAATTAGGGAGAATTTTTAAACCCACCAACTTTCCTAATAGCCCTCCGATATTTATCTCTGAAGATGGTCAATAAGAGATGTTGACAATACCCAAGATATGAATGCAAATACCTTTACTGACTAAAGTACTAAGGATCTGTAACACACTAGATCCATTAACTGTGTTTTACAGAAATATTTGCGATTCCCTTGGGGAGTCCTTCAAACCCACACTAGATGGTGAGACAGAGAGTCTAGATATATCTTTGCCATGCATTGGCTAAATGACCTTGATCAAATCACTTAACCTCTATGAGCCTCAGTTTTCTTCTCTCATCTATGAAATGAGGGGATTAGGACAGACAGACATTGCTGCTGCTAAGTCACTTCAGTCATGTCCGACTCTGCGTGACCCCATAGATGGCAGCCCACCAGGCTCCCCCATCCCTGGGATTCTCCAGGCAAGAACACTGGAGTGGGCTGCCATTGCCTTCTCCAAGACATACATTAGGCAAACAGTAATATATCAAATACATGGTAGATAGTCATTTAAGTGTAGTTTTTTAAATTATTGTTTCTAGTTCAATGAAATGACAATTATATCTGACATGGGAAAACACTCACTTTGGCTTAGTGTTGAGGACTCTTATGGGTAGGTTTTGGTAGAGCACATAGAATGTATACCAATTCCTTCTCAGTTTGAATTATCCCATTTCAGACTCTTAGAAAAAGGAAGAAATTTGGGTCTAGCAATTCGTATTTCTAAAGCTGTTGAAATGGTTCCAGTGTACACAAATTAATACGCATCCTGTCATTGGTGTCTATCAGATATAAAAAAAAGGAAACCATGGATTTAACTCATCTTTTATATTATTTAAACAGGTAGGCCTCTTTAATTTCAGACTGAGATAAAAATGAGCTTTAAGAATGGGAAATGCAATGCCTTCTCAAAATAAAGCATCGAATTTTGCTATCAATCCCCTGATGTTAGCCTCTGAAACACACAATTTAATTGATGGTATAGGCTAAGTAAACACATATGGGTATATGTATGTATGTACATGTCTCTAAAATGTAATTCTTTTTAAAATGCTATTAATAAAGAAAATAATAGAGTGTGTCAAACAGACCATCAGAAAACTAATATAGGCTCTAGTTTAAAAATATGGATTGAAGTATTTCAAGTAAATAATAATGAAAGTCGCTACGGATTAGAGACATCACAGACTCAGGCTCCAGAGCCACACAACTCAGCTTTGCATCCTGGCTCCATGATTTACCTTGAGTGTATCCCTGTACTTCACTTTTCTCAAGTGTAGAAAAACAGTACTTCACTACTAGATTATGAGAATTAAATGACTGAACGCATGTAAAGCACCTAAAACAAGAGTCTAGCACAATAAATACTAGCTTTTACTTTATTTGCTATTACAAACTGAAAAAAAGTTCTAATGCCTCACTCTTAGTAAGTATCACAGAAAAAGTTAAATTTATTACCATACAAAAAAGATTATAACATCTGAAGGTAGAAAACTATATTGTAAAAGATGAGGAAAAGATAACTCCCTAAGAAAATTCTGGATTTCCCAGGTGGTTCAGAAGTAAAGAATCCATCTACCAATGCAAGGAGATGCAGGTTTGATCCCTGGGTCAGGGATTAGGCTGCATTCTGCAGTCAGAGGCCTTCGATCCTGGATCTCTGAGGGACTCCCCAAGCAAAGGGAACAGAGAGCCCTGATGAAGTAAGGCAGCACAGGGCTGGCCATGGCTGAGGCTGAAAGTTGGCAAAAGGATAAGAAGGGAGGATCAATTGGATGACTGGGACTGACATATACACACTGCTATACATAAAATAGATAACTAATGAGAACCTACTGTATAGCACAGGGAACTCGACTCAGTACTCTGTGATGATCTATATGGGAAAAGAATCTAAAAAAGAGTGGACATATGGACATTAATTTGAACAAACTCCAAGAGATAGTGAAAGACAGGGAAGCCTGGCATGCTGCAATCCATGGGGTTGCAAAGAGTCAGACATGACTTAGCAAATGAATAATGATAAATATGTGTATGTATAACTGATCCACTGTGCTGTACACCAAACTAACACAATATTGTAAATCAACTATGTTTCAATAAAATTTTTTTGAAAAGGAAATGAACATTTGTTTAGTACCTTCTATCATTCATGCTTCTTGTGTGAAAGAAGTTTTCTGAAACAAAGGAAACAAAGAGGTCAGGAGAGGGAGTTTCACAAATTTCATTCATTTCTCAAATATTCCTATATCTCTTCAGACACTAACTGTTCTAATTAAATCTACCTCTTCTAGTAAAATCTAGTTAAATCATTCCTCTGTGTATGTGTGTTTGTGTGTGTGTTTTGTGTATACAGGCCATTAATAATCCAGACAACATCATTGTGTGTGTGTGTGTTCAGTCACTTAGTTGTGTCCAACTCTTTGTGACCTTGTGGACTGTAATCCACCAGGCTCCTCTGTGAAATTTTCCAGGCAAGAACATTGAAGTGGGTTGTCTTCCTCCAGGGGATGTCTCCAATCCAGGGATCAAACGTGCATCTCCTGTGTCTTTGAATTGCAGGTGGAGTCTTTACCACTGAGCTGTCAAGAAAGCCCGATAACATTATGATATACAAAGTTAAATGGAAATATTCAGGCTCACTTTCTTCAAAAAAAAACCTCTCATCTGGATTATGTCATTCTCAAATCAATTGCTTTTTAAATTAGTTTTTAATAAACGATACTCCATTATTTTCACTAAGAAAACAATTTTCTTGGGGTATTTGCTTTATAAACTAAAAAAATTTATTGTGCTGAGGAATCTCTAAATTGTTTAAATATCTGTAACAAAATGGCATGAATGATTGTGTAAAAGTGAGAACGGGAAATGTTTTACTGTTATTAAACATGTCCAAGGTAACAATTTTAACATTTCCTTCTGATTTGATTGAAATCACTTAAATTGTGGGTCTACCTAATTTCAATGAATCAAGGTGAAAATATGACCTTTCAGGTTCTGGCATGCTGCTCAATCAATCAACTTTATCATGCTCTGCATGTAATCCATCTGGTTGTATACTGAACTTGAAGGAAATTTAAACAATGGTGTGAAAAACTGTACCCCACTACACACACAGTTCAATTGTACTCCCTACACATATATTTCTTGGCTTATGAAACACAGTCTGTCTTTATAATTTAACAAAGAGACAACCCACAGAGAATTAGGCAAAAAGTTTCTCCTTGGATTAATTTCTAATTACACCAGCTAGAAGGATGAAAGCAAGTCAGAAATACCAACACTGTGAAGGGCTTCACACATGCTGCTTCCTAAAAGAAAAGCTGCCCTGCTTCAACTTGTTAAAAAATTGTCCTCTTTACTTGTATCTTTGGAATACAACTGGCTTAAAACAAAGCAGAGGACAGAGTCATTCCGAAAGCCACCCCCTTTTCTGTCAAATGACTACGAAGTAGTTTAATTTCAACTCCGAATGAGCTGAACCTTGTACGTCATTACCTTTCACCAAATAGAGCACATTTCCCAAACTTCTCCCCTTGCTCTCAGGGCAGGCAAGGCCTCCTCAGGATTGTTGCTAAGCCCAAGAGCCAAGAATTCCTATAATAAGACAGATACTGCCACAATTTCCCAGGACTGCTTTAGGATAAAATGATGTCTGAATTTCAAATTCCATTATTTTAGAACAGAAATAAAAGTACGTAACTTCTTAAAGGGGAAAACTGTATTGGAGGAAAATTACTTTGACACACAAAATAGTTATGTCACACTTGGTATTACGATGATCTGAAGCGTTAACAAGCCAGTTATTTAGCAGGTTTAAACTCTGAATACCTAAAAGTCAAAATATTACTTGTATTTAAATGGAAGAAACTGCTTAAAACAGTTTTAAAATGCAGTGAGTAGCGTGTATATAAAAATAAACATTTTTTAAACTGGCACAATTGTTCTTTTAAGAGTTATTACCTTAAATACAATGGGTATATCTCACTATGAGTAACTAAAGTTGGTTGACAAAGCCTAATATAATCTTTTTCCTCAATTGCTAACACCAATTTGACAATCAGAATAACCTATACAGGGTGTCTAGTACCCCTTCAAGGAATGAACAAAGGATTTTAAAATTAAATCTTAAGATTACCAGTTGTTCTTCAAGTAAATATTCAATTACTATATTTTATTGAGCAAATATGACCAAGATAGGAAGAAGAACCAATATTTCTGCGTACAGAGAACAGTAGGAAAAACCTTCATGGATGAAGGAGCTTCTTGAAGCATTGGTAGCACTAAGATCAACCTAGATAGTATATTCAAAAGCATAACATTACTTTGCCGACTAAGGTCCATCTAGTCAAGGCTATGGTTTCGCCGAAGAATTGATACTTTTGAACTGTGGTGTTGGAGAAGACTCTTGAGAGTCCCTTGGACTGCAAGGAGATCCAACCAGTCCATTCTGAAGATCAGCCCTGGGATTTCTTTGGAAGGAATGATGCTAAAGCTGAAACTCCAGTACTTTGGCCACCTCATGCGAAGAGTTGACTCATTGCAAAAGACTCTGATGCTGGGAGGGATTGGGGGCAGGAGGAGAAGGGGACGACCGAGGATGAGATAGCTGGAAGGCATCACTGACTCGATGGATGTGAGTCTGAGTAAACTCCGGGAGATGGTGATGGACAGGGAGGCCTGGCGTGCTACGATTCATGGGGTAGCAAAGAGTTGGACACGACTGAGCGACTGAATTGAAGATAAACAGAAAAACGGCAAGGTGATATAGCCCAAGAGAAAACAGAAATCTGTGGAAGGATAAGAAGGAGGCTGATGGCAGATGTGGGCTTCCCAGGTGGCATTATTGGTAAAGAATCTGCTTGCCAATGCAGGAGATGCAAGAGACACGGGTTTGATCTCTAGGTCAGGAAGATCCCTTTAAACAGGAAATGGCAACCACTCCAGCATTCTTGCCTGGAAAATTTCATGGGTAGAGGAGCCTAGCCAGCCACAGTCCATGGGGCAGATATATTTGTACAAATCATATTTGGCAAAGGTATTTGCACTATTTTCTTTATGCTTAAAAGAGCAATAACACTATCCACCCTTTGAAGATAAAGAGCAATAAGTTTTCAATACACTAAAAATTCTAAAGGGCTATAAGAACATAAACAGAGGATTATCATTATAAGTAAACCTGAACCAATTTTACTCAACAAGTAAATATAGCTGTTGTCAGGTTGTTTTTGTTTTTTTTTTTAAAGAAAAATGACCCCCAAAAGGAAATTGGTTAGAATTATGATGGAAAGAAGAGCCAGAGGAAGAGCTTAGGGAAATTAGATGAATATTTGGTATATACATACAGGAAAGGAGGCAGGCCAAGATAAGCCGTTATTGGTCAGAAACAGAAAATAATAAACCTGAAATTTAATGCNGGTTAGAATTATGATGGAAAGAAGAGCCAGAGGAAGAGCTTAGGGAAATTAGATGAATATTTGGTATATACATACAGGAAAGGAGGCAGGCCAAGATAAGCCGTTATTGGTCAGAAACAGAAAATAATAAACCTGAAATTTAATGCAGATAAAATATCAATTGAAAGCTGATATGTTACAGAGAATGACCTGTTAATGATAATTCTCAAATTTCAAGTCTAAGTGATTGAATGAATAGTAGTAGAAAACTGAAGAAGCAATTTAACTCAGGAGAAAAGATCAACTTAATTTGAGCCCTGCTGCTCAATATACAAGTGTGTGGTTAGATTTATCATAACTCCAGGGCAAGATGGGGACTTGAATAGCAATTTAGAAATACAAGAGCAAACTTGAATTCTAGCTGATCATAAAAAATAGTTAACCAGGTAGAAAGGATTTCTTCTAAAGATGTGTTTAGCTCATTTAAGTATATGCCAACAAATCACAACCAGATGTCCAAAAATGCAAATTCCATCTCTCAAGGTAGAAAGATGAGATTCTAAGGATCTTGTCACATTAAAAAACTAAGGTTATTCCCTAGGGAAAAACAGTAGTTGGAATAGAAAGACATGAAAGTCAGACACCGGTCATTGGAAAGAATTTTTATACATGGGAGGTAAGCTATGCGCTGAGGTTCCCAGGGCCAACAAAACAACTGTGTGTGCAATTGGCTTCTGATTTTCATCTGGTTTAGTCCCTCTCTGTCCCTCTGTGGAGGATCCCCTTACTATTCTGTGTGTGCTCCTCACTTGTTTCCATATCTCACTGAGTCAATCAGATTCATCACTTGGTTTCATGGTTCATTAAGTTGCTACTTCTTATTTTTATATTTTAAATTTATAATTAATAACAGCATATCATTTATCTTTGTGTTTTAAAATAAATACATTGTTGTAGCCAAACTGGGTTTTATCTGATTATAAAGTTGGAATTTTCAACATCTGACATAGCACCAGGAATCTGTCAGAGATAGACAGAGTTTCATGTCCTGACTTATCACTTCTTTCCCCCTTCACTATTAGCAGTCTTTACTTTTTAAAAAATTGGTGTTTTTTTTTTAATTAGACGACAATTGCTTAACAATATCATGTTGGTCTTTGCCATACATTAACATGAATCAGTCACTGGTGTACATATGTCCCTTCCCTCCTGAGACTCTCTCACACCTCCCATCCCATCCCATCCTTCTAGGTTGTCACAGAGTACCAGATCTGAGATCCTTGCATCATACAGCAAATGTCCACTGGCTATCTAATTTTGCATATATAATTTTGCGTATGCTTCAAAGGTACTCTCTCAATTTGTCCCACCATTTCCTTCCCCACTGTGTCCAAAAGTCTGTTCTCTACGTTTGCATCTCCACTGCTGCCCTGCAGATAGTCTCATCAGAACCATCTTTCTAGATCCCATATATCTGTGTTAATATACCATATTTGGTTTTTCTCTTTCTGACTTACTTCACTCTGCATAACAACTTCTAGGTTCATCTGCCTTAAAAGAATTGAGTCAAATGCCTTTCTTTTTATGGCTGAGTAATATCCCACTGCATATGTGTACCACAGCCTCTTTATCCCTTCACCTGTTAATGGACATCTAAGTTGCTTCCCCGTCCTAGCTACTGTAAACAGTGCTATGGTGAACACTCGGGTTTGATTCTTTTTTGATTATGGTAGCCTCAGGGTATATACTGGGCATATATCTTGAGTCTTTACTTTAAAAAATAAAACAGACAAAAATAAAGTTATTTTCTATATTATTTACATTCACAGTATTTCTCCCTCTAAATATTTCTTGAGTGTTGTCTATAATCTGTGTTCACATGAAATATCAAGGTGACTGTGAATATTAAGTATGACTATAATTCATGCTTGTGTTTGCCTATTCATCTGCTTAAGAATAGCTAGAAGGAATAAAGAGAAGCACTTAAAATATTTTGAAGTAAAATCATCCATAGAATGGCTATATTTCTCTTCTATAGGTGAGCCAAGAATATGGTGGGTAGTTTAATTTGTGAACCATTTTATGAACTGGAGATTTAGGAATGAGCAGTCATAGGCATCTTTTTATTGTACTCTTGTACAAAGTAAAATTAAATAAAAAATGAAAAAAAGGAAATATAATCAGAATTGGTGCATAGAAGATACTGAAATAGGAATGATAAGGCTCCAACTCTGAGCCAGAAGGTAGAAAGACAGCATTAACCGCAAATTGATAGAAATACCAGATCCTCATACCACAGGCAATGCTTTCCTGAATATAAGAGAGCCAGAGATGTCTAAGGGAAAGTAAAGTAGGTATTTTCCTTAATTCAATCAAGATTTGGAAGACATATAAGTGAAGTAGGTAGGAAATATGAGATAGATCCATGAAGGCCTCGGGCATGAGATGAGATGAGATCAGCATGTCCTTTTATGATCAGGTTGAGCCCTTTGAATACTCACAACATTCAAAGTAGTTAACTGTATACATTTTATATCAATGTCGAGTATAATTCTAATCAACCACTGGAGAGATTTTCTACTTTCGGTTTCTCATTATCCTGTCTACAGTATACCAAAGGGAAAGGACAAAAGGCCAGATATGAAAGCTAGTCCTAAAACTTTATACCAGGTCATGGCAAATTTTTACCATTTCCTAATAAGAATTTAGTACGCTGCTAAGCCAAGTGGCTTAACTTTCTTGATTTTCTAAGTACCTTAACAAGAGCAAAAATAAAAATTGAGTTGATTGTTCTCAACTTTCTTTACTTCACTACTCTCAGGAAGTCCCAATCTAAACAAGATTCATATTATATTTCTGCTGAAATTGCTTTTGTTCAGTCACTCAGTAGTGTTCAACTTTTTGCAACTCCATGTACTACAGCATGCCAGGCCTCCCTGTCCTTTACCATCTCCCAGAGCTTGCTCAAATTCATGTCCATTGAATTGGTGATGCCATCCAACCATCTCATCCTCTGTCATCCCCTTCTCCTCCCACCTTNTAAAAATTCTAAAGGGCTATAAGAACATAAACAGAGGATTATCATTATAAGTAAACCTGAACCAATTTTACTCAACAAGTAAATATAGCTGTTGTCAGGTTGTTTTTGTTTTTTTTTTTAAAGAAAAATGACCCCCAAAAGGAAATTGGTTAGAATTATGATGGAAAGAAGAGCCAGAGGAAGAGCTTAGGGAAATTAGATGAATATTTGGTATATACATACAGGAAAGGAGGCAGGCCAAGATAAGCCGTTATTGGTCAGAAACAGAAAATAATAAACCTGAAATTTAATGCAGATAAAATATCAATTGAAAGCTGATATGTTACAGAGAATGACCTGTTAATGATAATTCTCAAATTTCAAGTCTAAGTGATTGAATGAATAGTAGTAGAAAACTGAAGAAGCAATTTAACTCAGGAGAAAAGATCAACTTAATTTGAGCCCTGCTGCTCAATATACAAGTGTGTGGTTAGATTTATCATAACTCCAGGGCAAGATGGGGACTTGAATAGCAATTTAGAAATACAAGAGCAAACTTGAATTCTAGCTGATCATAAAAAATAGTTAACCAGGTAGAAAGGATTTCTTCTAAAGATGTGTTTAGCTCATTTAAGTATATGCCAACAAATCACAACCAGATGTCCAAAAATGCAAATTCCATCTCTCAAGGTAGAAAGATGAGATTCTAAGGATCTTGTCACATTAAAAAACTAAGGTTATTCCCTAGGGAAAAACAGTAGTTGGAATAGAAAGACATGAAAGTCAGACACCGGTCATTGGAAAGAATTTTTATACATGGGAGGTAAGCTATGCGCTGAGGTTCCCAGGGCCAACAAAACAACTGTGTGTGCAATTGGCTTCTGATTTTCATCTGGTTTAGTCCCTCTCTGTCCCTCTGTGGAGGATCCCCTTACTATTCTGTGTGTGCTCCTCACTTGTTTCCATATCTCACTGAGTCAATCAGATTCATCACTTGGTTTCATGGTTCATTAAGTTGCTACTTCTTATTTTTATATTTTAAATTTATAATTAATAACAGCATATCATTTATCTTTGTGTTTTAAAATAAATACATTGTTGTAGCCAAACTGGGTTTTATCTGATTATAAAGTTGGAATTTTCAACATCTGACATAGCACCAGGAATCTGTCAGAGATAGACAGAGTTTCATGTCCTGACTTATCACTTCTTTCCCCCTTCACTATTAGCAGTCTTTACTTTTTAAAAAATTGGTGTTTTTTTTTTAATTAGACGACAATTGCTTAACAATATCATGTTGGTCTTTGCCATACATTAACATGAATCAGTCACTGGTGTACATATGTCCCTTCCCTCCTGAGACTCTCTCACACCTCCCATCCCATCCCATCCTTCTAGGTTGTCACAGAGTACCAGATCTGAGATCCTTGCATCATACAGCAAATGTCCACTGGCTATCTAATTTTGCATATATAATTTTGCGTATGCTTCAAAGGTACTCTCTCAATTTGTCCCACCATTTCCTTCCCCACTGTGTCCAAAAGTCTGTTCTCTACGTTTGCATCTCCACTGCTGCCCTGCAGATAGTCTCATCAGAACCATCTTTCTAGATCCCATATATCTGTGTTAATATACCATATTTGGTTTTTCTCTTTCTGACTTACTTCACTCTGCATAACAACTTCTAGGTTCATCTGCCTTAAAAGAATTGAGTCAAATGCCTTTCTTTTTATGGCTGAGTAATATCCCACTGCATATGTGTACCACAGCCTCTTTATCCCTTCACCTGTTAATGGACATCTAAGTTGCTTCCCCGTCCTAGCTACTGTAAACAGTGCTATGGTGAACACTCGGGTTTGATTCTTTTTTGATTATGGTAGCCTCAGGGTATATACTGGGCATATATCTTGAGTCTTTACTTTAAAAAATAAAACAGACAAAAATAAAGTTATTTTCTATATTATTTACATTCACAGTATTTCTCCCTCTAAATATTTCTTGAGTGTTGTCTATAATCTGTGTTCACATGAAATATCAAGGTGACTGTGAATATTAAGTATGACTATAATTCATGCTTGTGTTTGCCTATTCATCTGCTTAAGAATAGCTAGAAGGAATAAAGAGAAGCACTTAAAATATTTTGAAGTAAAATCATCCATAGAATGGCTATATTTCTCTTCTATAGGTGAGCCAAGAATATGGTGGGTAGTTTAATTTGTGAACCATTTTATGAACTGGAGATTTAGGAATGAGCAGTCATAGGCATCTTTTTATTGTACTCTTGTACAAAGTAAAATTAAATAAAAAATGAAAAAAAGGAAATATAATCAGAATTGGTGCATAGAAGATACTGAAATAGGAATGATAAGGCTCCAACTCTGAGCCAGAAGGTAGAAAGACAGCATTAACCGCAAATTGATAGAAATACCAGATCCTCATACCACAGGCAATGCTTTCCTGAATATAAGAGAGCCAGAGATGTCTAAGGGAAAGTAAAGTAGGTATTTTCCTTAATTCAATCAAGATTTGGAAGACATATAAGTGAAGTAGGTAGGAAATATGAGATAGATCCATGAAGGCCTCGGGCATGAGATGAGATGAGATCAGCATGTCCTTTTATGATCAGGTTGAGCCCTTTGAATACTCACAACATTCAAAGTAGTTAACTGTATACATTTTATATCAATGTCGAGTATAATTCTAATCAACCACTGGAGAGATTTTCTACTTTCGGTTTCTCATTATCCTGTCTACAGTATACCAAAGGGAAAGGACAAAAGGCCAGATATGAAAGCTAGTCCTAAAACTTTATACCAGGTCATGGCAAATTTTTACCATTTCCTAATAAGAATTTAGTACGCTGCTAAGCCAAGTGGCTTAACTTTCTTGATTTTCTAAGTACCTTAACAAGAGCAAAAATAAAAATTGAGTTGATTGTTCTCAACTTTCTTTACTTCACTACTCTCAGGAAGTCCCAATCTAAACAAGATTCATATTATATTTCTGCTGAAATTGCTTTTGTTCAGTCACTCAGTAGTGTTCAACTTTTTGCAACTCCATGTACTACAGCATGCCAGGCCTCCCTGTCCTTTACCATCTCCCAGAGCTTGCTCAAATTCATGTCCATTGAATTGGTGATGCCATCCAACCATCTCATCCTCTGTCATCCCCTTCTCCTCCCACCTTCAATCTTTCTCAGCATCAGAGTCTTTCCAATGAGTCAGCTCTTTGCAACAGGTGGCCAAAGAATCAGAGCTTCAGCTTCAGTATCAACCTCGCCAATGAATATTCAGGACTTTAGAATTGACTGATTTGATCTTCTTGCAGTCCAAGGGACTCTCAAGAGTCTTCTCCAACACCACAGTTCAACAGCATCAATTCTTTGGCACTCAGCCTTCTTTAAGGTCCAACTCCCACATCCATATGTGACTGCTGGATAAACCATAGCTTTGACTAGATGGACCTTTGTTAGCGAAGTAATGTCTCTGCTTTTTAAAACACTGTCTAGACTTGACATAGCTTTTCCTCCAAGGAGCAAGTATCTTTTAATTTTGTGACTGCAGTCACCATCTGCAGTGATTTTCAAGCCCCCCAAAATAAGGGCTGTCACTATCTCCACTGTTTCCCCATCTATTTGCCATGAAGTCATGGGACTAGGAGCCATGATCTTCGTTTTTTAAATGTTGAGATTTAAGCCAGCTTTTTCACTCTCATCTTTCATCAAGAGGCTCTTTAGTTCCTCTTCACTTTTTCTGCCATAAGTGTGGTGTCATCTACATATCTGAGGTTATTGATATTTCTCCTGGAAATCTTGATTCCAGCTTGTGCTTCACCCAGCCTGGCATTTCACATGATGTACTCTGCATATAAGTTAAANTTCACTTTTTCTGCCATAAGTGTGGTGTCATCTACATATCTGAGGTTATTGATATTTCTCCTGGAAATCTTGATTCCAGCTTGTGCTTCACCCAGCCTGGCATTTCACATGATGTACTCTGCATATAAGTTAAATAAGTTATATGCCCTTGATGTACTCCTTTCCCTATTTGGAACCAGTCTGTTGTTCCATGTATGGTCCTAACTGTTGCTTCTTGACCTGCATATAGCTTTCTCAGGAGGCAAGTAAGGTGGTCTGGTATTCCCATCATTTTAAGAATTTCCCAGCTTGTGATCCACACAGTCAAAGGCTTTAGCATAGCCAATGAAACCAAAGTACATCTGTTTTTCTGGTATTCTCCTACTGTTTCTATGATCCAATGAATGTTGGCAATTTGATCTCTGGTTTCTCTGCCTTTTCTAAATCTGCTGAGATTAGGAAGTACTAAAAATGTGGCTAAATTTCCCATGGTGTCATCTCCTTATAACAATCCAAAAATGTAATCAAGTAAAGCACATTCCAAAGTGACTTCCTTATGATTGGTGGTGGTTTAGTCGCTAAGTCATGTCAGACTCTTGTGACCTCATGGACTATAGCCCGCCAGGCTCCTCTGTCCATGGGGTTCTACAGGCAAGAATACTGGAGTGTATTGCCATTTCTTTCTACAGGGGAATCTTCTTGATCCAGGGATTGAACCTGGATCTCCTGTACTGTAGGCAGTTCTTTACCAACTGAGCTACCAGGCAAGCCCTTTATGATCACTGGCATATAATCTACCCTTGAAAAGAGACTAGCATTTTTTTTCCTTTGTAATTTAATAGAAAAAAAAATCATCAAAAGATGAAATGGCACTTTTATTGTTGGAGTATGCAAATGAGAGTAACTTCAACTGTGATAAGCCATTTTTCCCTGGAGTGACCAGTTAAAGGAAGATTGTGGAAGAGTCACATTCAATTTAATGAACAGAAAATGTTTTGAGAACTTAAATTTTCCTTATACCATTCAATATTTTCAAAATTGACCTACTTCCGTGGCATAGTTTATTATTCACTTGAACAGTGAGCAATCCCATCAGCACACTTGTACATAGACATAGTTTTAGTCAAATAAGGAATAGACTCAATCCTTAGACTTACTGGATACAAGTATTTTACCAGAGGGAAGAGGAAACTGAACTTAAAGACGACTAGGATAAACTGGGAGAGCAAGGCCCGAGGTCTGGAGAAAACAGGAGTGAGAAAAAGAGGTGACGGTTGAGGCATGCAGGTACAGCCACAAGTATGGGAGTAGGAAGCTGCAGAAGTTCATGCCTGGCATCTCAATATCTGGAGGAGATGGAAGGAAGGAAGTAGATGGTCCCTTGGAGAAGGAGGAATGGGGCTAGATGGATGAGAAGTATGAGGAAAGAGGTCATGTTTGGGGGCACTACCCAGCAGGATAGAGAGAAAGTTAACTAGGAACATATGGAAGGATCTCAAGGCCTGCAGTATTCAAGACTCCATTTGAAAAGGAATCATCTACAAACTCAAGTACATGGCTTCAACCCTCTGTGTCACCTTCCCTTCCAGGAATCTTCTTTCTTGTCTATAAAAGGGGACAACGACTAAATGACTTCTGCAAAACATCCAGTGCCAGATTTCTATAATTTTTGTTTTACATTTCATTCAGTCTTTCAAAATACAATCTAGAGATTGCCAGACTTGACAGTAAAATCATGCTAGAAAAAATTAAAGCCAAAATTATTGGATAATGAACTAATCAGTTCAGTTCAGTTGCTCAGTCACATCCAACTCTTTGCGACCCCATGAATCGCAGCACGCCAGGCCTCCCTGTCCATCACCAACTCCCGGAGTTCACTCAGACTCATGGCCATCGAGTCAGTGATGCCATCCAGTCATCTCATCCTCTGTTGTCCCCTTCNCCGTATGTCTTCTTTGGAGAAATGTCTATTGAGTTCTTTGGCCCATTTTTTGATCGGGTCGTTTATTTTTCTGGAGTTGAGCTGTATAAGTTGCTTGTATATTTTTGAGATTAGTTGTTTGTCAGTTGCTTCATTTGCTATTGTTTTCTCCCATTCAGAAGGCTGTCTTTTCACCTTACTTATAGTTTCCTAAATCACAGTAGGATCCTCTATGATCCACCTCCCAGAATACTGGAAATAAAAACAAAAATAAACAAATGGGATCTAATTAAAATTAAAAGCTTCTGCACAACAAAGGAAACTATAAGTAAGGTGATTTAAAGTTTTGTGTTAATTTCAGTTGTACAGCAAAGTGAGTCAGTGAGTCATATATATATACATGTATTTTTAGATTTCACTCTTTTTTAGATTTCACTTGTGTCTTTGACACCACCTAATCTGTACTTCTGCACTTGACACAGTACATTACACAGCACTTGACTCCATTAATAAGACCTGTCTTGATGGAAAACCCATTTTGAATGCAAAACTCTGCAGTTATCTCAGTAACATGCTTCTCCAGCATACTCTTCTGGTGCTTGATGTCTGATCCCTGTGCACCACAGGAAACATCTCTGTTCCTGGAGTTTCATTTTGGGTGCAGCAGAACTGATAGAACTGGGCAGGTCATGGTGCTGGTACAGAGAGCATGTCCTTTGACCATTCACAACTTACTAAATATCTTTATATTTTAAGATATGGTCTAAGATAGACTCAGACTAGTGATTTGAGAATAGCTAGAAAAAGAACATCAAGTTTCAATACTTTATAGCAAGTCATACAAACTAACCTTATTTAACTTTTGGGGGGGACTGCTGCTGCTGCTGCTAAGTCGCTTCAGTCGTGTCCGACTCTGTGCGACCCCACAGACGGCAGCCCACCATTGCCTATTTCAGTCTTCCAGGTTGCAAACTACAGAATCTGAGCCTAGTTAAAATTTCAAATTTTAAAAATGAATTCATTAGAAAGATATCCACTCTTTCTGTGAATTAGCTGGAAGACCGGAGCCTAAGGCGCAGGAAACAAAGAGGCACTAAGGGAAATTGTTCAGCCGGAACTCCAGGCAAAGGCACGCCTGAGGGAAAGCACGGTGACAGCATGGTTGGAGTGTTGCAGTGGTCATAAGGAGCTCTAAAATGTGCCCTCTTCTCTGACACACTCCCTCCAGATGCAGAGTCCTTACCAGGGCCATCCCATGAACTGGTTTAGATCCTATGTTTGAATCCAAATTGCTAGGCTGCAGGAAAAGGGAGTTACTTTTGTAATGAAGGGTAAAGTCCTGTTCCTTGCTTTAGTTCCTATAACAGTGGAATTTATAATTATGGCATGGGGGCTCAGAAGCACTGAAAAAAAGAAAAGAAGTCTACTCTGCCTGCTGTTGTAAGATGCCCCTGATGCCACATTTGATCTCATGGCCCATGCCAAGCTCACTGATTCCAACTGGCCACATGCCTACACTATGCCTTATTGCTATGCCTAGACTATGCCTTGTTGTCCCCCCCTGGAGTGTTTTGATCACTTTTGCCAGCTTATTACCCCAACCCACCTAGCATGCTGTGTGAACTTGCTTTGGCCCTTTTAAATGCTAGCTTTTCAGGTCCTTTCCTATAATACTTGGCATTGTTTTGACAAGTAAATTCAGACCTGGGTCCTATGTGATAAGTCTTGTGACCATTGCCCTGATTTGACCCATCTCCTGTGGGGTTTTCTCATCTGTAAAATGAGTAAGTCGGCTCAGTTCCTGTTAGTCTCAAAGGGACGCTGATGGTGCTTAACAAGATGGTGCTTCGAGATATTTGGAACACAGGGTGGCATTATCACATTATTATTTTCACAAGCTGTTCACCTGAAGGGAGAAAATAAAGAGTGGAAATTTAATGCCAGAGAGGGTTTTTGGCACTTTGTCAATTTGACATTAGCTTTGAGGGATTTTGGAATTTTGCCTGAAATTTTCAGCACCAAGCAGCTAAAAGCTGTGTTTTTCTGGGCTTATGATATTCCTGTCCCCAGGGATGGCATTCAGCATTTGTGAGGGATGAGCTGTGCCAGACCCATTTTCTGATGTGCCACCAACAGCCACAAAAAAAGCAGTGCACACTCTGTGAATTGCTGCTTGTACCCACATTTCACACTTGGAATAGCACCTCTGACTTGTGCCAGCAGGAAACGGATGAGAGAGGAGTGATCCACGTAGGCTGTGTGTAGGAAGATCCCTGTCTAACACATGGGTGGTTTGTAGCTGGGCAGCTTCTGTTTGAGTGGTCAAATGACCCTACTGAAGGTCACAGAACCTTTTTTAGACCTTTCATATTTACCCACATCACAGTCCTCTTTGAAAGAGAGCTATTGGTTATGCAAATGTCACATTTGCCAACTAAACTGAAGAGTGGGCTAATTAGAAGTAGAGAGGAGAAGTACATACTTTTGGAACTTCATTTTAATGATTTTTGGAAGGAAGAGAGGCAGGAAAATGTGTTGGGATCCGGGGAAGCATTTGTTCATGTGATTGAAGTTTAAGCCTTGTGATGGTAATTACATGCAAAGGTTATAAATGATTTCCTTTGTTTGGACCAGAATCATTTTCAAATACGTAGGCTTCCACATATGAGCCTTAAATACATATTTATGTGTATTTTTAAAGTGATAATATGCCATCCATATATTAAACTAATAGTTGTTAATAGAAATTGTTCAGTGTCAAGCACTAAAAAGTACAGCTTTGAACACGCTTACTCCTACAAAATAGGTCTTGCCTCTTCGTAAAGAATGACTTACCCGAATTTTGTCAGTGAAAGAAGGAAGCTACTTACATTTCAAAACAAAATACAGTGACCACCAGTTCATCCAACACTGTTGGAAAATGAAGCTTCTACATAAATGAAACCCACCAATAATGGCAGGTCACTTTGTTTTTCGATCAACATATTTCAAATGACAGTATTCTAAATGACATTGTAAAACTCTCTGTTCACTTTATAGCAATGTTTATTTGCTTCTTAACACGTATTTATGCTCATTTAAGAAAATATACACAGAAGTTTAAAAATACCCCTCCCCCTTAACCCAATAGAAAGTGGCTACCATTATTAACAGGATTAGATGATTGGATGGCATCACTGACTTGACACATATGAGTTTGAGCAAGTTCCGGTAGTTGGTGATGGACAGGGAAGCCTGGCATGCTACAGTCCATGAAGTCACAAGGAGTCAGACATGACTGAGTGACTAAACTGAACTGACCAAAATTAATATTTTGGTGAACTGCTGTCTAACCTGCAGTCCCACTTCTGATTATCAGTTCAGTCACTTAGTCGTGTCCGACTCCTTGTAACCAATGGACTGCAGCACGCCAGGGTTCCCTGTCCATCACCAACTCCCAGAGCTTGCTCAAGCTCATTTCCATTGAATCAGTGATGCCATCCAACCATCTCATCCTCTGCCGTCCCCTTCTCCTCCCGCCTTCAATCTTTCCCAGCATCAGGGTCTTTTCCAGTGAGCCGGTTCTTTGCATCAGGTAGCCAAAGTATTGGAGTTTCAGCTTTAGCATCAGTCCTTCCAATGAATATTTAGGACTGATTTCCTTTAGGATTGACTGGTTTGATTTCCTTCCAGTCCAAGGGACTCTCAAGGGTCTTCTCCAGCACCACAGTTCTAAAGCATCCATTCTCTGGCACTCAGCTTTCTTTATAGTCCAACTCTCACATCCATACATGACTACCGGAAAAACCATAGCTTTGACCAGATGGACCTTTGTTGGCAAAGTAATATCTCTGCTTTTTACTATTCTGTCTAGGTTGGT